>VXBH01006970.1:624429-789417 GCA_013400035.1 Rynchops niger | reverse complement strand
CCCCCCCCCGCGGGTGGGCGCCCCGAGCGAGGGGGACCTGCCGCCGTTCCCCCGTCCGGGGTGCGGGGAAGGGAGGAATTTTCCCCCCGGGGTGAGTCGTTGCGGGAGCAGCGGGCACCCTTCTCTGCCCCCGGGATTTTGCCGGGAAATTTTATTTTTTTTGTGGGAGAAACCGCTGTTTGTGAGAGAAGTGTGCAAAAGCCAACGAAACAAACAAACAAAAAAAAGACCAAAACCCCACCGACATACCCAAGCTGGTTCTGTTTCGGTTTGGGCGGTTATAGTTTTTGCTGTAAGGTCGGATGTGCCAGGGCTGTCAGTGCTCCCCAGCGGGCGCCGGCAGCAGCGGGAGCCCGCAGAGCCAGCGGCGGGGCAGCACCCCGGGCGCCGGCGGCGGGGGAAGGACCGCGGGCTGAAGGCGGGGTGTAACGTGTTGTAGCGGGGTCTGAGGTGCGCATCCGCACGCTGGTATGGAGGGAGGAAAGTCATGAAAACCTAGTCGCTGAAAGAAGCGTAGCTATCGCTGCAGGAACACTCTTTTTGCCGTCTTTAAGGAGAAAGCAGTGCACGTATTCTTTTTCACTGTGTACCTCAGGCAGGCTTCCCCCTTGCTTCTCCGGGCGGTAGCTGTTTCTCCTTTCGGGCAGTTCATGTTCTCGGTGCATTTGAACAATGAAAAGTTATGCTCTTCATATAAGTTTGCATTTCGGTTGCCTTATGCTTCAAGTGAGTAGCCACAATCTTTGTGATCTGTGAAGTAGCACAGAAACCGGGTAAGATTCTGCTGCGGCTTGCTTGTTTGTCTACTTAAGGATGGATCCTGTTGGTCACAGGTGCAGGCAGTAATAGTGCAGGGCATCTGTTAAGCTGTGATACTGACACAGCTGGTGATACTGGAACGCTTTGATGCAGTTCCTTTCTGAACCTCTCATGGTTAATGAATAACTTGCCCAATTTACTGGGATTTGAGTTTTTCCTCAGTGCTCATTTCTCTTGAATGTTGATGCAAATCTTTTGATTTGCAACATATTTGGTAACTGTCATCCTTTCTAGAATAAACTTTGATACCTTCAGAAACCTTTGATACCTTTCAGTTTGGTTGTGTCTTACTTTGAAAGTAGACCCGTTCCTTTCAACAGAACTCTTCCCTGCAATATATGGAATTACAGGGTGAGCAAAGACCTCAGAAACTGATGCTACATCAGAACCTTTCCCTTCATTATGATTGCATGTGTAATTCATCACTTAAACCATCTGGTAAGAGATGTCTTCATATAGCTTATTACCATGATATGTAAATCATGTCCCATTGTATGGAGTAATCTCTGGGTTACATTTGTCTTCTGTCCTCATTTCCTCTCTAAAACATGCTGTAACTTTCACTATTCTTTATGCTGTGGCTCTAAAATCAACTGAGGGATGGCTAAAGGAAAAGCTTTTGTTAGAGCCACCGTAGTGCCATATAGTAAATGACTGCACAAGCACTTTTCACATTTTCACGTAGCTCAAGCTTCTTCCTTCTTGGAATTGTGGGGAATAATTCTGACATTCTAAGAGGTCATTTGAAGCATTCGTTGTCACCTACAAGTACCGAACATGTAGCATTCTAAATTCACATCCAGGTTGGTGTTTAGTTTTATGAAGAACTGCACTGTGTTTGTAATGGCTGTAAAAATATAATCTCTAGCTAGACCAGAAAAAATGGCTTAATATTCAGATAATCTTAACACCAGTGTAATCTTTTGCTATTTAAACAGTATTCAGTATTTCTCTCAGTTTGGAAAAGAGGCAGTTACTCATATTTGGGAACTTTTGTGCTATAAAGGTTTAAATACTGTGTTTTCTGTGGCTTTGTAGACAGCCAGGGCAAGGATTTTCACGGAGTGTTGAGTTCATTGAAATATCTCTTCAAGTATGAACGATTACTGGTGAATTTGGAAGTCCTAGGACTGGAATCGAGGCAGCAGCAATGCAAGCTCTACTGCAGAAGCTCTTTCTAGGAATGCAAAGGCTGTACGGTTCCCACCTCCCTTCAAAAGGAATGCCATTAACATCGATGAGTTGAGGCTAGGTCTGAGATCATCTCCACTGTGCATGCCAGCTGCGACACAGATATTTGTCCACCAGGAACCAGTCTGAAGAGAATTAGTTCATTCTGAAAAGGTGTTGGTGACTTTGGGTCACCACCAACCTTTGTAGTGTTAGAAATCTGACCTTGAAGGTAATGGTTCCGTAGCTATTTGCCAATTGTGAACCATCTGTGCTTCCCAGATGTCTTTTCAGCTTCAACCTGCTGATTAATATAACTCAGAGTAATATACTGGCGTATTTTGTAGCATAAGATGCAAAAGAAAAAGGTTCATATTCCATGTTGTAGTTTTGCTTGGTGATAAATGTCAATTTCATAAAAATGGCGGTGTGAAAACTTATGTTGATCATTGCTGAAATTGAATGTATTGCCAATTCGAATGTATTTTACAGCAAAACAGCCATATTTTCTATACTTAAAAGGACTGGCAACATTTCCCCCCTGCCCCCCCCTCCGTTCCCATAATTATCAAATTTAGTCATTCCAACAAAGCAAAAATGTGTAACTGTTATTTAAGTTCTCTTCTGTCATGCAAATGTACACTGTTCCAAGGAATACATGTTTTTGATGGTTGTGTATTGGTTTGGATGAATTCAACAGACAATCAGTGAAGATAATGATAACAACTGACTCAGTTCTAGGTGGTGTGTTCTTAGGAACTGCTGAGTGTTCGCTTGACAATTAAAGACAGCTTTAGGTACTAAAATTAAGCCTGTGCCTTTACAAAGATCTGCGCTGAATGGCATTGTAGCCCTTAAGATTGACTGCTATTGAAGGAAGGATTACTTAGGAGAGATTTATTAGCAGAACTACAGCTGCCTGAAATTCAGAAGCAGGAATTAAAAAAAAAAAAAACAACAACAAAAAAAACCCCAAAATAAACAAACAAACCAAAAAAAACCAAACACAACTGTAGCTAAAAACATGCTTGCACACTTTACTGGGAAGGTAAATAGATGTTCTTTGAGTACCTTCAGCAAAATAGCCTTCGAGCCACAGGTTACAGACTCTAAGGAGAATAGTGGTATTTCTGTTCTGCCCTACAGTTTTTCCCTGGTCCTTAACATAAACAAATTCATTTTTAGTTTTCAAAATATTTAGACTTGCATCTTTTGACTGAGCTGAACTGATCCTGATGAGCGTAGATGGTTTGCTCCTCACTAGGCAAAGAAAATTCTCACGCTGTAATTTGACCATTACATTGTTACTGCATCCTACAGTTTCAAATATTTTTCAATTAAACCTTGACTTTAATCAAGTCTCACCTCATATTTTTGTTTGGTTAGTTTTTTTATTTATTAAGAAATATCTGTGAGTACAGAACTGGATTTTTTTTTAAAGCGAAATTTTCGATGTAAGGTCTCAGAAGTAGAAATGGTCTATTGCTTAATATAACAACTGTGCGCATATACTTTCTTTATAGAAACAATCAGACACTAATTTGAAGAATGATTGAATTAGGGTCTTGCATCTCTATGTTCTTCATTTTGTACTTTTTCCTATGACCTGGAGCATCTTAAGATGCCCAGTTAATGCTAAAACATGTTAAATGTGGCCAGTCTTTCATCTGGTCCATGTAGACGGTGGCATTTGTCACTTACTGAATGCTTGATGAAAGCAAACTGTTTTGATTGACTTGGTTTTATTCAGTTAAGGCAATTGTAAAAAGATTGGTGAGCAAGTCTGATATTTTTAGACGGGAGTGATGCTCTTAAAACAATGTTCTTCATCTGTCCTAAAAATAATCCATTGAGTGGTAGCTAGAGTGAGCCTGTAATTGCCAGCAGGGATGTCTTATTTTCTTACAAAAATACATGTTGTTTTGTTTTAGGCATCTAGGAAAACTTCTAAATCTGTTTCAGAAGACGACATCATTGTCTTGGTAGGAAGACAGAAGACTTTGCATGTGGTGTAGTATATTTAGCCCAGTGACTCGTCAACAGCATATCGCTGATGTTTCTAGAGCTGTCTAATTGATTAAAAAGGCAGTCTTTCAAGGATTGCTTCATCAAACCTCAAGCTCTTCAGTGAGTGTGATGTGATTAAAAGATAAATGTCATTCAGAGTAATTGGGTATCTTCCCTACAGCACGGTCTCATTAGCAGCCTCCCTTGGGAATAAATGTCTGTCTGCTGGCTAACGAACGTATATATTACACACATGTGAGCATATAGTATTGGCTGATGCTGACATCTTTCGCACGTGTGCCCCATGGTCAGACTCTGGTTTAAGTAAATAAAAGCTGATTTTGTGCATCTCTTACAAGTTTCCAATATTAAGATTTTAATCAAGTTATGAATAAGCACAAAATGATGTTGCGTGGAAAGCTCTTTCAAGTAGCTTTCTTTGTCATGGGTGGTGATCTCCTGGATATTCTGGCTACGTTGCCTTCCTAAATGATGCTATGTATTGTCTTGTTAACACAGACAGAAAATCAATTAGCTGAGGAAATTCCACAATGCTGCAGTTGCGCTTTACGCTTCTCACAGTTTGCGCTTACCTTTTCTCTGTGATATCTACTGGATTTTTGGAGGATAAACTGAGCTGACAGCCGCAAGCAGTCGGAGATCTGTTGGTAATATAAGGAAAACAGTATTGAGAAGAGCTCACCAGTCTGAGACATTAAGATTTATTTCCTCAACCTCACCCAAACGCTGCCAAATTACACAAATCAGTTGGACCAAGATTTCAAAGCACCTTTTAAGCCTAGGCTCTCTAGATGAATCTTTCAACGCGAAGTAGGTGTTTGGCCACGTGAGCTTCTTGATTTGAGTATCCCATAATTCTGACTTTGTTTGGAACCTGATTTTTGGCTTCTGATCTTAAAAGTCTTGGGCTTCATTTCTCTGTACCCTAACTTCTCATCAAGAAAGCAAGAGTAATACTTCTTTTTCTCACCCTTTGTTCATTTAATTGATACAATCTTTATTGTGAGGTATATGGACAGTAGCCAAACCCACTGAACGTTGAATATGCTTGGAGCTTTTTTGGTGTTAGTTTCACCAATAGTAATGGTAGTAGGAAGTAAGAACATCAACGTGCTTGATTAATAACCCGTTTAAAAATAACAATTTACTTTACTGTAATAATTTACAAATCATAATTTAGATGATACTGAGATAAAATGAGGAGAAGACTTAGTTTCGTGGCCCGCGTTGAAATGTAGCTCACTGAGTAGGGTTAATGAACAGTTAAGGGAAAGACCTGCTATAAAAAAAGACTTTAGCCTCTCTGGTGCTTGGCATCTGAGAACATACATCAAAGGTTGCATGTTGAGCTCCAGTGGCAAGCAACAGACTTGTTCCAGTGCTCAGCAGAGCCTGTTATGCCTTTGAAGTGATGGAAGAATTAGAGTGCCATGGAGCTTCTGTCACTGGCTGAGTGCCGCTGATGTATTACGAAGTAACCCAAATTTTAACTTTGCTCAGCTCTGCGTCCTTGAGAAGTTACTGTAAAAACAAAAGGCCATAAATACATATTATACCTAGTGTAATATGAAGCACACAACAAAATGACCGTGTGCTTGTCCCGATATCTATGAAATATCACCGAGCTAACAGAGACACTTGGTACTTGGCGTTCCACCGAGCTGAAGCTTCTGTTTCCATTAATTTCTTATTTTATTTATTGAAGCTAGGGTAGGATTTTACTGACTTTGAAAGCAGCTATTCAGGAGAAAGTGTCCCTGTCTTTCAGTGCAGAGCAGTCTTTGGTCTGTGCAAAAGATAAGACTGTTTCACAGACCGTTGTGTCAATACTTTTAGGTCGTGGAACTGAGTTTATTTCATTTGTCTCCCCTGAGTCCCGGGGAGGGGAGTGGGGCGAGGAGAAAAGGGGGATTTATTGGCAGGGATTCTCATTGTCCAGTTGATAGGATGGGATTTACAGTTGATGTCCATGGCTAAACTCGCAGCTGAATACATGCTAAAAAAGGATGTTATTGTAAATGCCAAAGCATCTGCTCCAGATTTTTGAGGAGTAAATGGTGACTTTGTGTCTCTTCTTGTTGAATCCTGTTTACTCACTGACTTTGGCACTCTCTATTTATTTGCTCCCAGCCCTGATTGAGGACGTTTTATAGTGAGAATGTTACTGAGACTGACAGGGTTTCTGTCAGGGAAATTTTCCTTTTAAAAAAATTGATTTTTGTACTTTGATCTAAGCCCAGTCAAGCTGTGGCACAACTGTGTTTCTTACGGCAAAGACTTTAATAAAAAGTACAGCCCTATTGCTAAGGACGCAGTCATACCTGGAAGAGCTTTATAGTCTCCCACTCTCTTGGTGACTTTGAAAAGCAAGTACTTGTAAATAGTTGGCAGAATTATTGACGCTAAAAGTGGATTAAGGATCACATTTAGTGTGTCTTGTAACTTTTCTCTGTAGTAAGCACTAGATGATACTGAACAGGGGAGGTTTGAGCGCTGCATCTATGTTGGCAAGGATTAGTGGACAAAGAGAGAAAGGTAGAGACAATGCATGTGTTCCTGGTTAAAGTATTGGTTGTGATCTACTAATGACCACCAGGGACTGATGAATGATTAAGGAAAGCTTCACTGGTTTCTGAACCAGAATAACTGCTATTACAGATGGTCCAAGTAGACTGCCTTCACAGAAGGGACAAAGTTGTCATCAGGTGTGGCACTTGAACTAAGCTTTTCAGAACTACGTGGTCTTTAAGGTACTTTGCATTCATGTTTTTCCCTTGCCTTGTAAATGGTAAATTTGTGATCGTTGGACCGCAAGTCGTTGCTATGCAAGAAACTCTGACTGATCTTTATGATTCTGCAGAACACTGGATTTGGAATGTTTCTTTATTGTAAATCAGATTGTTATAGTCATTGCGTATTGTATTTGTTTATTTCTCTGCATTACAAAACACTTCTAGCTTTTACTATCCAAATAGCTAAATATTTTCCTTGTTAAAATACCACTGAATTTTAATTAAAATGGGCATATAGATAAAATGCAGTAAGTGGAAATTGTTTTACTGTAGGCTAAATAAAGTAGCAGGGTTTACAGCTTGTATTTTCGTATTAAGTGGCTGATTAAGGTTACTTATGCAGACGAATTTCAGAGAATTGGGGAGGATTCAGAAAGATGGTAAGAGGGGTATAGAAAACACCTTTTCTGAGAAAAGGTAGTAATAATGCAGCTGTTTAAACTAGAAATCTGAGGAGACACGGCAGTAATCTTCACATGTAAGCAGCTGCTGTAAAGATGTCTGAGGAAGGCGATCTGCTCTTCGTGTCCTTCAGGAATTGTACAGGAGGGAAAGATTTTAAACTTGCAGCAAGTGAAACTTAGGCTGAGTGTGGGGAAATACAACCTGATTGTAAGGACTTTTGAGCACAGTGATAGATTGCCTGAGGCATATGTAGAATACTCACCACTGGAAACTTTAAAAAAGCTAGTTACACTGAAGTATCTTGAGGGTGTTTTACATGAAGCTTTGCTTTGCTGCATGGCTGTGAGGAGACAGACGAGGTGGCCTTCTGAGCTGGCACGAGCCAACTCAGGGGACTGAGGTTTATACTGCCTGAGAGCGTCCCAGTGTGCGGGGAAAAGTTGAAAGACCTCAAAGCGAAATTTATTGTAAGAGATTTTTGGCTCATGTTGATGGGCAGAAAAGGGAACAGCGTTACCAATTTGAAGTCAACTTGGAGAAGTGACTTTAGCAAAGGCTGAGCAGAAGGTGATGGTCCCTTGGCTGGAGGGCAGTGCCGTGCCAGAAATTGTATTCTAAATATCCTGCATTGACGAGATTGGGGGGAAAATGAAATCCTACACTAGGTCGAATGTTTCACTCGGCAATCTCGCAGTTCGACATTTTATTCTATTTTGAGTGAAAAGTTTTACTTCTTCTTTAGAATTTATAATGGAGGTGTAAATGTCAGCTCGTAAGTATTTCAGCTTTGAAGGACTTGTGGCACCCTGCCGAGTGTTGTGAAGCCTTCCAAATCCAAAACAGCAGAGGAGAGTATCATTTGACATAAACTGTTATATTTTCATTAGCTGCCAATTTTCCCTAATGGGAGAACAGATCTAATAGCCTGACTGTACTCTTGTAGCCCGCAGAGAGGCCATTAATAATTTCATTTGTCTGGTGTCTAAGGTGCTTTACAGGAGTGTAACTATTGCTATTGGACTTCAGCGAGTGCTACAAAATGTTAAAAGGGATGTTCCTATTCCCCATTACTATATCTTTAGATCTTTTTTTTTTTTTTTTTTTAATCATTATTAATGCTCTGGAATGTGTAGTTATTCACACAAGTGGTTTTGGATTGAGAGATTTTAATATAGTTGGATTTGATTGTGAATATCATTAGAGAGGTCTCTTTTTCCCAGGGAGAAATGTGAAGTCATTGCATACAGCAACTGGGAAGGAAAAACTGAAACAAAATAACTTGTAAATTTGTATTGCATCTAGTGAATAATTTGGCCCAAAAAACTGTCTCTTTACTAATACTGAAGTGTTTTATTTTAAAATTTGCATTTTTAAACACATTTTTTTATTGAAAAGAGTTTAATGGATGCCTTCCCAAAATATTTCATTTCAGTTTGAGTTATGATGTTCCTGCTTGACCAAAAAATAGTGTTTTAATTACACATAAAGAAACTCTTGATTGAGTGTTCTAGATTCATGGAATCATAGAATGTGTCGGGTTGGAAGGGACCTTTAAAGGTCATCTTGTATTTCTCCTCACTCTCACCTTCTTACCAGCTCTTGAGGTTTTGGTCCAAAAAATGGTCTGAGAATGTGTTTTGGCTCTAGTTGCGGGCAATTTGTATGATACGACTTGATCCTCACTTTTATTCAGCCTGTACCCCTCAGGTGCAGCGTTATGTGGGGACAGGCTTCACTGCCATACAGGTCCTCTTTCAAGGTCATGGCTCTGTCTGTCCATCCTGTGTTTAAAGGGAAGAGTGGTGCAGAGCGAATGGGATACAAATCATAAACATTCGTATAATAGACGTATTCTAGACTGAAAAGAACTTGGCAGCAAATTATCAAGTCATGTTCATATTATTAAAATTGAGGTTCTGGCGAAAAGCTGGGTGAGCGAGAAAGAAACTTTCTTGTGTGGAAGTGGTGGTAGGTTTTTGATATGGGGCTTTTGAAGAGATTGGGTGGGGAGCCAGTGTCTGAAGAGCGTTGAGATGCTGCAGCACGGAGGAACGTATTCGTGTGTTTCAGAGATTGCTCCTGAGAAAGCTGCCAGGGCCAAGGTGTCCCTTCCAACTGACCAAACCTTGTTCCGAGCAAGATATTGAAGAGCTATCGCAGGAGGAAGAGGAGTGAGAAACATTGAAGTAACAGTGAGCTACAAAGGGAATTTGGAGGAGTGATGGAGGAACAGAAATAACCGAGAGGGGAAACTTTGGTTACTAAGAGAACTCGGCATCTTTGTGAGTTTAACCCCCGACTTTGATTTCAGTTCCAAACCTATAGTGAATCTATAGTCAGTAGGAGTGTGGCATGCAGGTATGTAAAGAGAAGAAACTTCCTCAGCCTACTCAGCTCTGTCGGATTGCTGTGAAGCTGGGATAGTTGTCCAAGGAACTGTTGAGAGCTGGCTGAAAATAGTTCAAGATGTAATAAAAACAAGCATTAGAAAACATCAAAAGCAAAATTTTGGCTGTCTGCAGTGTGTTTTTGTTCCTTATTCAGATACATGCTCAGGTGATTTAAGCCTGTAACACGAATTCTGTTTTTCATTTTGGAATAATGTACAATTGCCATCTTTGAAACTTCTGATGGCTACATCAGTGTTCGTATACAGATCATCTCCTTTCTCTCTATTCCCTTCCACCCAAACATGCACACTGAAATGGCTTTTGTGAAATACCTCACATCGTAGGGTATATCTAATAAAAATGGAGCATGAAGGCAAAAATTAATACTATAAATCATGCTTTTTAGTAACTAAAATGAGAGAAAACGCAACGAAAACAGTAGCCAATAGTTTTCCCTTTGTTGGTATCTGTTATTTCTGTTAGACTACCACCCTTTATTATCTCTCTTGGAGTAGTGCAGCTGTGCTGGGTTGCCTGAAGTGCTGTACATTGACATAATAAGGAGCAGCCCTGCCCTGCGTGCCTTGTGCTCGGGGCGCTGCTCCGGCATCACACCAACTGAACCGCTTTTTCACCTCGGGAGCAGCTAAACGCTGACAGAAAGACTTTTTTGTTTGTTTGTTTCAGAACGGTTTATTTTATATTCTGCAGGCCAGAAAGCAAAAGATGCAAAGATCGCTTTTAGCATTAGGTCAAAGCAACTTTTAAAAACGTAAAACAAGCCAAAATATGTCATTTTGACTCATTTTGCAGTGTTTTTTTACCTGTTTCGGTATAGCTACTCTTGTCTTCTGCTCTTCTGTTCAAAGCTGCAATGCAGTATGGCCAGCTGTTCCCTCTTTCTTCCTTTCACTTTGCTCATTTCCAAATATTCCACTTCTGTAAGGAAGAAATGATGGTGAAAAGCTTGTGTCTAAGCTAGTTGAGTAGTTTAGTGCCTGGATACCCATTTTTATTCCCACTGAATGGGAGTTTTCTGGATTCAGTCAATTAATACTGGCAATAATGATACTCAGCAATATTTAGTGCTACTTGCATTGAGTGCTCAGCCTGTGAGCAAGGAGAATGTATGCGAAGACTGGAAGTTCTTGGATTCTTTCAGACTCAGAAGAACAACTGGCTGGCTGTGTTAATTGCTTGTTCTCTTGCTGTTCATGCATGCTCAGATAATCCTTTCCCTTTCCTCTTAGGTTTAGTATAACAGGAGTAATATCACAGGAGGAAAATCGTTTACCCAGAGAGAGTTCAAATGCCAGGGATTACGAAAGCTGTAGCAGTATAATTTAGGTATTAAGGAAATTAACTTTAGATTCTAAAACTCCAGGCTATTCTCTTTTTTTCAGCATTGTGAAAAGCTTAGCTGGTTCACTATTTTACATTAGATGTTCTAAGAACATTTAGGTATCACTTATATATTATTTCATAAGTGGCAGGATTCCTGCTGTGAATCTATATTGTTGTTAGTTCAGGATCCGAGCTTTTAACTGAGCCGGGACTCCCCAGCTGTTGCCTCCTTGCTGATTCATTTAATTCATATTGTTGCTTGAATTTGGACCAAGCAAGGAAGAGAAAATCTGAGCAGAGGGGTTGGGTCTGGTTTTAACCTGTTTCTGTCCGAATATTCAGTATTGGTACACGTGGCTCGAGTCACGTGCTGTAGCAGATCACAGCTGATAAAGCCTTTATAAATACAGCTCCAGATGGTGTATCAGAGAAGGGTCCAGTGGCTCAGTAATCATTCAGAGACACTGACCGGCACAGACTCCCATCATCTAGTTAGACACACTGGTTGAAGAACCTGTCTCGCATCATGGTTGGCTTTGTTGGCCCAGTAACAGTACAGCTCACCCTGACTGGGGCGCGATGCTAGCTGTGAGGAGGAGGAGGAGAGTGAAAAGGGTGGCCATTCGTCCTTGGAAGAGGTCACACCTAGAGATATATCTGTGAAATCAGGGTATATATATGAGGCAAATCCAGGAAACCTGCTAGTGAGACTGAAGGAAGACACTGGAAATTCTCTTTCAGCACACCTGGGAAATACGACTGCCCTGGTAATATGTATATTTTTGAAACTGCATCAGAATTTATTTTCAATCCCTTCTTAATCAAAATGATTTCTCATATATCTGAGGGGTTAATGTGGGCATATGGGCTAATTAAACGTATCACTGCAATTGCTAGCTAATGTAAAATATTCAGAAATCTTTTACATTAAGTGACTCATCTGAAGCCAAACCTACCCTTGAGAACCAGCTCTCTACTTGCCGGTGACATTAAATAAAAAACCCCAAAATATTGCCCCTGGCCTTTGTCCTTATTAGTCCCAGGATCTAATTCCATTGACTTTTGACTCCTCCCGACGTAAAAGTGCACCCGTAGAATTAAAAGTGGGGAAAGCTGTCTACATTCAGATTAGAATATCAAATGTTATCAGGAGGTGGCATGAAGGCTTCGTTTCTAGCTTCTGAAAAGTAGAGAAGCTTAAAAAATGCTATCAACTTGCACTATTCCCAGAGCACTGAATAGAGACTGAATGAAAGAAGCCTCTTGCAACATTTTTCTTATCGTTTACTTTCTGCCAGTACTCCTCTTGGTCTTCGTAAATGCTTGCCTGCAAACAGAAGGTTACTGCAAATGAAGAGAGGCATCAGATCTTCTAATTTCTCTAGCAATAAAAACAGCTTCTGAATTATCTTTGTAGGGTGTTCCTGGTGAATATTAACTACCCGGTGTCCTGCAGGACACTCAAACCCAATAAAGCTCCATATTAGGATTATGGATTGTTAATCAGAAGTGGTAGGTGTATACGCTGTGTGGCATTGTATTGGGAAATGAAAAGTTTTGGCTGTTAAAAAGGTAGAGATAACTTATTGATACAGCTGCTTCTGTATGTCTTAGTGTGAATGGAAATTACTTAATGAATTGCTTTTAGTGCAGTTACAAGATGTTGCTTATAATAACACGTTTCTGTCAAAGCCTACAAGGAACCAATAAAACATTAAGTTCTGTTCTCATGCACATGCTTCTTGTGCAAGCAATATCTACTGCAATATAAATTCTAATATATCTTAGAATTTAACTCTTTACTTTTGATTTCCAAGGAGAAATTGAAGCTGTTGCTTTCCTACTCGAATGCTTGTCAGCAGTGCTTACTTGGCGTATGTAAATACCAGTGCAGTTAATGAGCAAAACTACAGCATTAGGAGCCTTGCTTTGATACTGGTATTGACACTTCTTACTGGAATGAATCACTTTTATGCCTTGTGTTGTAAAACAGTGTCAGAAAACACGTAATCTCTTGATACCCGGTGTTGTGCCTTAACCAGAGGGAAAGTTTCTCTTTCTAACAAAACTAGAGTTTATGTTATTGAAGTTACATTTTTATTTTTTTTTTTAATTCATGTCGGCTTCTTCCTTGGTGAAATTGCAGTTCATCAATAGTAATTGGACCTTGGTCGTATTTTTTTTGTGTCCCAGTACAACATTTCGTTCTCGATGGCTGAGGAACTCTGGATTTTCCAAATTCTATAGAAATTAAATGGCTCAGATCTCTTTCCTTATGTTACCTCTGTGCTAACACAAAGCTATCTCATCACGATAATACGCACAGACAGCAGCATTTCAGAAACTGAACTCCTCCAGCATTCATGTGGTGAATAGAATGATGGTGATATACCACAGGCATTGTTTCTTATCTCACCTTATCACTATCCTCTCTGCTTCAGTTCTGTTAATTTTGCATTCCAGCCACAGACTACTAAAAGCTTTTCATATTTTGTCTGTCTTTGCAGGAGTTCCTAAAATAACCGCTAAAAAGTTATTTATTTTTTTCTTTGGTATTATGTACAGGGAATAAACAAGGCTAGGTTTTCTCATGGCATGAGAATAAGTTATCCTCTCCAGGAATATCAAATAACATGACATGAATGCTTTTCCCGCTATTAGTATGTTTCAGAATGGATAAGGCAAATGGATTGACCAGGCTGGACGGGGCTTTGGGCAACCTGGTCTAGTGCGAGGTGTCCCTGCCCAGGGCAAGGGGGTTGGAACTAGATGGTCTTTAAGGTCTCTTCTAACCCAAACCATTCTATGATTCAAATGTAAGCAACGGGGATGTGAATAAGCAGCGTTCAATGCAATGTACCCAGCCAGTGTAAACTCTGGGCTTTTTCTGTTTAGCCTAGGCCACTTGTTGGAAACCCCTCAAGCAAGTTCTGTCTTTCTGAATATAATTTCCTTATCTCCACAGCTGTTGTGCCCTGTGATGTGGTCTGCTTTATGGCTCCTCATTCAAAATGTTGGGGCTGTGAATCTGTTGTGTGAGAATCTCTCATTTAGTTACGTATTGCGTATATATCCTGTAATTAGGCCAACCTGTACAAAGCCCTACCGACTTCAGCCTCTGCACCTTATGAGCAGCAACTGATGCTGCTCATAATTATGCCGTTTTAGTGTTAGGACAACTGATTGCACAATTTAACATGGCAGGTGCACTATAGAAGCTTTTACTACTAGATTTGAGACCTGGTTTGGGGAATACTTAAGGAAGTATCCGTGTAAGAAAGTGCAGGTTGGGGTTCCAATAGCACAGTCGCAGTTAACCTGTTTCTGTGGGAGAGGCAGGGGTGAGTTTGCTCACATGGAGTTTGCAGTCAGGGAACGGTGGTCAGAGACAAGCATTTTTCCACAAGCCCTCAGAGGTGATTTATAGGAGGGGTTCATGAACACCTGCTATCTCTTCATTACTTGCTCCAATGAGGAATTGCAAACAAAGCCATTTTAGGATCAGATCTGCTTATCAACAGATGAAGCTTAGGAAAGAGGAAGGTCATTATGTGTCTGGTATGAAAGACCGAGTATCACAATCACAAGTTCACGTCCATTCTCTTCTGGTCTTTGTCACGCCACATGTACTTCTCTGTCTTCCCCTTTCTCAGTTATTGTCACTTGAGACATCTATGTCTCCTACCTGCATCTATGAAGAAGAAATTTCTTCAGAGACAAGACAGAAGGAAAAAACCCAACCCTCTCAAAAAAAACAGACAAAACCCACCTTGTACATCCTTTAGTCAATGCTCATAACCAGGAAGCAATCTCTAACCCTCCAGTGTGCCATGAACACTTCTCATGGAGCAGATACCTAGGTCCCCAAAATCACCAGGACAAAAGCCTCTGTGTCTTCTACGGCGTGATTTCATATCGTCACTCTCTGAAAATTGAGCTGTTGGCCAACACTGGTCCTTGTAATGCCCATAGGTGCTTCTAAGATGAATGCTAGTCATGATTTCATTGCTGGTAGTTCGTGTCTTACATTAACAGGACACAACAATACAATCCTAATGTTGGGCCCATCTATCCTATTCCTGTCCTGTTCTTGTTGTTAGATTGGGAACATCCTTTTCTATTCTAACTTTTAAAGGTTTCTACCTTATCAACTCTGCCAATGCAGTGCTGCTTATTGCTTTTTCTCTGATTTTTAGCGGCTTCCAAATGTCATTGCTTCTTCATGTCATAAAGCCAGGGAATGGTGGCTACTGTCAGCAGTGTTTGTAACAATAGAGTGAGATGCTAAACAACACCTTGCTGTTAATTATGAGAGATGAAAACTATGGTGGAAGCACAGGTCAAAGACTCCGTGAAGATATATATGCAATGCTTGATTCATTCCCTACCAGTGAATGGTTTAATAAAAAAAAATCTTAGTCCATATTATCACAGAAGTACTGTGTACTTCTGCCTTCATCAGTCTGTGATGTGGTGCTCGCATGGAAATTACCTTAAAGGGCTACACCTGTTCAATGGTAATGAAGTTACCTGGAAGTACTTGTGTCCTCAGAAAAGAACGTTTTTATTTAGCGTAGTGTTGTAGGTAGTAACGTTGGGATGTCCAAAGCAACCTCAGGCACTTGGGCTCCTGTTCCTCACTGATGGTTTTAATGGAATTAGGGTTCCTGTTTCCCTTAAGTTGCTTTGAAGGTCACAGTTAAAGGCTCTTGGAAGTTAATGGAAAGCCTTTTATGCCTTAAATGTATGTTATCAGGTTGAAGCGTTCAAAATCTTGCTTGTTAAACCGTTAAAAACAATGGATGAATATGTAAACATGCAGAAAGTGTAAGGCCAAAAAGCTAATACTAAAATTTCATGGACTAATATGAAGTAAGCTTCCTGAGTTGCCCACCTGCTACCGGGGATATGATATGATTGAGTTTGTATTTTCAGCCATAATTGAAAATGTCTAGAAACCAGGTTTCTTTATCCAAGGATTACATTCATTTCTAATAACATCTAATCATTTAAATAAGCTTGTGCTGGCTTATGAATAGTAATAGGCTGTACTTTGGTTAGGACGAAGGAACGTAAATCACTAAGTGTCAGGCAGCTTAGAAACCAGTATGGCCTCATGATTGTTTAATGGAGTACAAAGGGAATTGCCTTCAAGCTAGTGAAATCTCGTATCCAGTCGCCCATCGGTGATGCTTCAAAAGAGAGGAGAATTGTTCTCTTATGAATCTTGGCATAAAAATTTAATTAGGAGCTGAGCTTTCATTCACACAGACAAGATCTGCTGCCTTCTACATCTGTTTTTATTTTCTTCCTTCAGTAGTGATTTTTACTAGGTTTCAGCAATTTTTAAATTTTTTTTTGGCATTGTGTTTCAGCGTATTTGAACACTGTCATTGGAAGAATTCGGAACAGAAGACAGAGGAAGAAATGGATATGTAATCAGATTTAATATGTAGTGGATACAAAAGTGCTGTTATTTAATAAAATAATAATTATTGCTGTCATTAATACATTTGTTGAAATGAATCTTTCTTTAGAAGAGTTCAAAGATAATGACGAATCAGAAGCTCAGTCCTGAATTGGAGTCAGATACTATTCGTGTTATTTATTACAGTTCATCTCTTTATCACGTGTTATTTTACTCTTAAAGGAATTAAATCTTATGACTTAGCACGTATTTGCAGTGCCATAGTATGACTCCTGTGAGAACTATGAATTTGATTTTTGTTAAATTTCTGAGATTTAAACAACTATACTTTAATCTTAGTTTTCTTACTTAGCAAGGAGACAGGAAACAAAAGAACAACAAGAGCCCCAAACCTTTAGCTCTGTTGGCATTTGCTCATAATGTCAAATGTCTTAATGTCAAACTAATTAAATCTCTGCTGTAACATGGCACATTTCCCAAAAGTGCACTGGTGCACGGATATACTGTGATGACCTTGAAGCATAAATGTTTGTGTATTGTTTGTTTTTTTGCGGTTAGTAGAGATGCTTCAAGGCCTAAATATGTTGAAGAACGTGTCTCTGCTTCAAGGCGTTCCTTGGCATATCCATCAGTCCCAATGCTTTGAGAACTGCCTCAAAACAGTCATCAGAGCAGGAGATACCTGAGGGAATGTGTCAGAAAAGATGTGACTGGCTGAAAGATGTAGTCTTCGAAACTCAGCTGTCTTTAATTTCTTGTGTGCCCAGACACGCATGTGCTTGTCTATTTATTTATGTTTAGATGAGAGCGGTGAAATACCTCCTGGCCACGGATCCTGTATTCCATTGCCATAACGAGTGTTAAGTCCTGGCCAGTAAAGCTGTGAACTTCGCTGTTCCGCTCTCCCAGGTGACACGTGCTGGATGTCATACCCAAGCTGGTGACCTGACTTGGCACCAGAATGCTTTCAACCAGCAGTTACTTGCTTCTAGCTGCCGTCAATGTCTTTAAAGGCTGAAAGTAAAAAATAACTTGAGGACTCTCAGTTGAAATTTGGAAACAAAGTTGCTTGCATTGTCTAGAAATCAACCTTTATTTTTCTAGCTGAAGATAAAAATTGTAAAATGAATTTTTCATATATGAGGTGTTTTATTTCCTGGAAATGCTTGTCTTTAGTAACGTTTCTCTTTCATGTCTTGCACAAGCCATTGTTTTTTAAACTTAAACAAGATTTAAGTTTTCATTTTGGAAACATTGAAACAAAGTGTTTTGACGCTACTGAAATTCACCTTGCACCCTCTTTGGGGAGCAGGGTCAGGCTCTGGATTTGAAGAAGCTGAGTATAATGTCAATACTCTCCTTGTAATACTAGAGTCCTTAAGTTTCCAGAAGAATCTAGATGTCCATGTAGGTCAGCAAGGGAAACATAACTATCGGTACAAGTGACAAGACTGACTTTGACTTGTTTCATCTTCAGATTTTGTTGTTTTCCTTTAGGAAGAAGAGGTGAGTTGGGCTCTTTGGAGTAGAGAGAGCATTGTACCTTCTGTCTGGTGGGAGTCTGAGGGTGCTCGGGTAAAGGGGGTCAGTAGGGGAGCGTGCTGGGGACGTGGGAGACTGTAGCTAATGCAGAGATCGTAGACTACAGTGAGAAAACACAGAACAGCTGGTCAGTCCTCAGGAAGGATCAAAACAAGTATTTCCTAAAATCCAGAAGACTGGATAAGGTTTGCTGTTGTTTAGGAAATCGCTGACCTGGCTCATCTTCACAGGGGGGAGCTGGTTTAATTTTACTCTGCTTTACAAATTGCTTTGAGCTTTTTCTATTTACAAAGTCAATTGTTGTAGCTGTTACTTGTAGAAAACCTGGTTTTCGAGGGGTTTAAAGCCCTCATCTTTGGGAAATTTACAGTTAAAAATGCTTTGGGCCACTACACCTCTGTTCTGGCTCCATGGGCTTATTAGGTAAAACCAATCTGCAGAAAACTGGTCCCTGCGTCTTCTCTCAGCAGATGTTCTTTGAGCCCTAGTAAACTAGCCCTGACATGAGTAATGTAAAGGCTAAACTTCCCAGGAGGTCTGATACGACTTCAAAGCAAAGAAGAGTTAAAGGACAGTGAAGGACTCAGTGGAAAAAGGATTGTGGTTTAAATGAAGAGAAACAATTTATGTACTCCTAAAAAGCTTTTCAAACTTCTAACTACAGTCAAAGATCACAGTTCCTGCTTCCTCTTTTAGGGCTGGACAAAAGTTACCCACACAAATAATTTGATTTCTATGTAACAAGGGAGCCTCAATGTTGTTTTTTTTTTTGATGCTCTTCAATATAATTACAAACTGTGGGCGTTTTTTCGTTTGTTCTTTTAAGAGAGCTAAATGGCGCGAGAATGAAATTAAAACAGAATGAGACATTTTGGGTAGAGCTAGATTCTTCTTAAGTTTGACAGCCGTATCAAAATACTGAGAATCTGAAAAAAAGGAAAAAATGTGTTTCTATGAGCCCATCCTAGTTTAGGGGTAAGTCTCTTCTGGAGATATTCTCTAAAGTTATCTGTTCTATAAGTAGAAGGAATTGCCTGGGCTGCTGCTTCCTCCCTGCTTTGCAATCCTGCAAATACAACTTCAAAGTCTGGATCTTGACATTTGAAAGACACATTTTGTATTCGATACGTGGTATATAATTTCTTCAGTGTAAAACAGCCGCTACACCTGACTTTTCTAATTCTGCAATATTCTTTGCACACTTTTCCCACAAAAATAAAATGGCAATTTATTCTCCACAGTAAAGTTTATGGAACGTTTATAAAGTTGTAGAATATAGGCTTTTTAAAAGTCGTTTTCCTAAGCATGTATTTATGAAGGTTGCATTACTAAAAAGCAGTGAGGGAGGATAGCAATGTATTATAAGGATAACTCATGCATGCTTTACCATAATTCACTTTGGGGGAAGTTTTAAATCAGCAGGACTCTTCTAGGTTTTTTGGTCATAATTTCAAATTGTGTAAAAATAAAAAAAATTAAAAAAAAAAATTTGTTATTTTCAGTTTTACAGAGTTTTTGGATCCATTCCAGCGGGTTATCCAGCCAGAAGAGATCTGGCTGTATAAAAATCCTTTGGTGCAATCAGACAACATACCTACACGTCTTATGTTTGTAAGTACTAAAGGTTTATTGGTCATTTGATGGCTGTAAACAAAGTACACTTTCATTTGATGAGCAGTAGGAAAACTGTCAGGAGTATAGGAGGTTTCTTTAATTCTAATGACAATTGTTTTCTGAACCAGGGATGTCCAAAATGGCAAAACGTAAGAAATCGTGGGGAGTTTCTAAAAAGCAGCATTACCTGGTGACGGAATTTATCAACGCTGATTTTACAGTTTAAGATTTAAGCTAGTGTTAATGTAGAGGGTTGCTAAAGAAATGATTAGAGAAGCTTTTTTAATTAGCTGGTTGGGTGACCTAACAAAACCTTGCCGTGCTCTTATTAGGTTAAGTGCTTAAATTTTTAAATCCTGTTTGCTTTAGGCTTGTTAGGCACTGAGATATTTGCCTCCAAATACTTTTTTATTTTTTCCTCATGTAGACAAAAATCTTTGTTTATCTTCTGCCAACAAACATACTAAATATATCCTAGAGCTGCTCTGCTGTCACCATTCTTCTGGCTCTCCCCGGTACAGCTCACGTTGACATGCAGACTGGCTGTCAGATTGTGATGGTTTGTTGGGTTGTCAAAACTGCATGGTTTTGATAACTTTCACTACTTAACAATTGTAATAATCTACATATATAAGAGTGGAGTGTGATAGACCACTACAGAAATGATAAGAAATTACAGGTATAGTTCAGGCTATTAAAACAAGCAGGTCGGTCTTTGCAAAAGCTTCGTCAGTCAAAGTGGAAATTCTGCAGGAATGGGCATGGCAGTTGAGGTCAGACCCTGGTGCCCTTATGTCAAAGCAACTTTTCCTACGTCTTCCATGAAGCTTCCATGAAGTCAGGATTTTACTTTTCCAGATTAAGGCTTGAATTCAGAATAAGTGCAAATCAGCTATGTCATTTGTTTTCAGTGTTCTTTTTTTTTGGGGGGAGGGGATGTTCTTTAAAGGTTCAGGCCTTTGGTTATGGAAACTTTTTAATTAAGTAAGGAACAACTTGAAGACGCTTCCTATCTGTAAGGTGACAATATATCCCAGCCTTCTAAGACAGAGGCTGAAGGCTCGGTTTTAAATTGAACAATGTATTGTTTATATTGCATTAAGAAGCCCCATTAAGTACTTTTTCAGCCTGGATGAGTGAAAATATGTGATTTTCCTGAAATGGAAGACAGCTGTTTGAAAACAAAATAACCCACAAACCCAAACATTAAACTGTTGTGCTAGGAAAGACTCTGAGTTTAATTCTTCCAGTTTTCCTTATGCTGAGCATTACCTTGCTACATGCTTTATCTGATCTGATTATTACAGAAGAGTTCAAGGACCAGTAGTGAATCATTGTACGGGGTTTTGCTGCAATGGTGAAACTATTTCTGAAACCGTTTGGGATAATCATTAGCCCTTCCTCTGTTGTCTAAGGCAGTACCCACTGGGAAGCACAATTCGGGGATGTGTGTAGTGCATTTCCCTGTTAACCACTTCCCACAGAGCCGGCTTTTGGTGTACTTCATGGCAGGTGGAACTTCAGGCAGCGCTGAGTCAGGGACGTTTGTATCGTCTGTGTTCTCTTTTTGGCTCAGACCACTGACAACTCAGTAACTCCGTGAACAGCTTCTTTAATTTAAGAAACATAGATAATTTCTAAATGCTTTTTTCTTATTTCATTTATTAAAAAGAAGAAAAATCCAACCCCAGCATTGATCACAAGCTTTCATAATATATAAAAGAATTTCTTGCCCGCTAGCGTTGTACACCGATACTGATTCATAGGGCTATGGCTGACCACAAAGCGATCTCTAAGACTTTATGAACTGCTGGATTATTTTATATACCGAGAGCTTTGAATTCAAGAGAAATGTTGTGAATACTCCAAATCGAGATCCAAATGAGACAAAGCTGACCTCTGCATGGGCAGCAAGCAGGCCACAAGGACCAGAAGGGCCTGAGCCTCCTTGTGTCTCTATCAGTAGATACTCCTCATCTTGCAAAGTGTAAGGTACCATCAACTTCTTTTGAAGGCATGGAAATATGTGGGAGTCCCTATATCTTTAGTACATCTCTGGCTTGCCAGGATGAATAATGGATGAGCGAGATTTTGTCCATGTTTCACAAAAGCAAGGCAATGTTGGAATATTTCACTGCTGGAAAAGAAAACATCGCTGAGATGCATCTGAGGAGAATATTGCTCATTAGGCTGTTGCCAGATCTGTTCTGGATTTGAGCCATACAGAATCTTTTTGCAAAATAAAGAAAAAGCAGCCTTTAGCGAGCCAAACTTTCTTTATATGTGCATTTTGCTGCAGAATAACAAACACCTTCCAGTTAATGCTTTTGTGTAAGGAACTGCAATGTACTGCAAACATGAATAGTTCTTCGTGTCTCTCAAAAATCCATATGCTTGTGGAATATGAGGAAATATGCAGTTTTACTAGGTTTCTGAAGATTGATTGTGGAGTGGCATGGAACAAGCTGACACTTGAATTCTATTCTTTATTGATATCTTCTGCTGTTCCTGCTTGTTCAAAAGATTTCTGACTCCATCAAACCGTCACTATAAGCCTGTCAGCCTGGCTGTATTTCTACATGTTCTTCAACAATGGCATGCAGATACCGTTCTTCTTTTCTGGTGGCAATCCTTACTTTTTACAATGAAACTAATAATTTTAGGTTTTGTTTTAACCATTTGTTATTTCACTCTCCATCTCTGAAAGCAGAAATTAAACTATTGCTGAGGATAGATAACATTTCTGGAGCAGGAGCATGGCACTGGCATCTTAACTGGAATCTCACCCACTGTAGTCAGGGGGGAGTTTTAAGTGGGAATGGTGCATCTTTTTGCACAAAACCTGGTGCCTGCCTTTCTAAAAGTAAAAAAGGGGAGCAGATTCCAGACTGTGTTTTAATCTGCATGACTCACTGAGTTAGATAATATTTTGCAAACGCAGGTGAGGGGAATCTGGACCAACATGCGCTACTGAAATAACAAATACAGTGCGTTTTCATGTTGTTTCCTACTCGGGTATTCTAAAAGCATAAAACGAGGACTGGCATTAATCTGTATTATATAAAGAAGAGAGTCACACTTCTTTTTGTCACGACATGTCTCTCCTATCTCTGTGTTTTGTTTTTTTTTTTATTTCAGTGGAGCTGTTTAAGAAATAAGGTACTGTTCAGCCTCAGTAAAGATATCATAATCTTGCTTAAGTGCTGGCACCCCTTGTGCCATATATAGCTTAATTTTCACCCTGTAAAAAAAACAAAAAACAAAAAAAAAAAAACCCAAAAAAAACCCCAGTCGTTTTCACTTTTCTTCAAGAGAATTAATACTTTTGAAAAACATTGATTTGTGTTTGAACATATGTGGTTGTGGAGAGCTTTGTAGATTCCAGGAAGGAATTGGTTAACGTAGACTGGAACCAGCAAGAAGCCTAAGTGGACTCCCCCTTGCCTACAAGTTGCCTTTTACCTCTACAATTGAAGGTCTGAGACAAAAAGGATGATGGAAGGACCAGTTGGGATAAAATCATATTTTCCATGGCAAGTTACTAATGATGAACTCCCTGGTATTGGGCTTGGGAGAAACTGATATGTCTCTATGGAGAAAGACAAGTCTGGGAGGACGGACTGCAGTCACACAATCACAGAATGGCAGGGGTTGGAAGGGACCTCTGGAGATCATCCAGTCCAACCCCTGCCAGAGCAGGGTCACCCAGAGCAGGTGGCACAGGAACGCGTCCAGGTGGGGTTTGAATGTCTTCAGAGATGGAGACTCCACCACCTCTCTGGGCAGCCTGTGCCAGGGCTCTGCCACCCTCAAAGTAAAGAAGTTCCTCCTCATGTTTGGATGGAACTTTCTATGCACAAGTTTGTGTCCGTTACCTCTTGTCCTGTCACTGGGCACCACTGAAAAGAGCCTGGCCCCATCCTCCTGACACCCACCCTTTAAGTATTTATAAGCATTGACAAGATCCCCCTCAGTCTTTTTTCCAGACCGAAAAGACCCAAATCCCTCAGCCTTTCTTTATAAGAGAGGTGTTCCAGTCCCCTAATCATCTTCGTAGCCCTGTGCAGTAAGTAGGATGCTATTGGGATAACTGACACATTTACAGTGAATCATCAAGCGTAGTCCAAATAGCGCTACGATAACGGAGATGCTGTTTGTGTAAATCAAGAGTGTACGTTCTGGCGCAGATGACATTTCAGGTTGCTTGTAGGAGTAATCCTGTCCTACAAGCACTGACCATAAAAGAATATGGTCCTGCTTAACCACTGACAAAGTTGTAGATGATGTTTTTTTCTGGTTTTGAACAAAATCAAGCAGTGGGCTCCACATCCAAACGCTTGTAAATGAAGGAATCATAAAGACATGATCTTCTCGATGACTTCAAGAACGACAGTTGAAAAGAAAACAAAAAGCAAAATAAAGAGCATTTTAAACTGTCAGGCAGTCAGTGCTGGAGCCTGTTATGATGAATAGGGTCTTACTCAGCACAGCCTGGATGGGCTGCCTTCTGAACCATGCTTAGGGTGGAAAAAATCTATGGGATCTGTCTGGATCAGTGCATGAATTCTGTGGAATTTATAGACTGTTGCTTTGTCATTTACGAAGCTGACATTTTAAATGCAGCTCCAGGCAATTACAAATCAATTATAACCCACAGTTACATTACCATTTCAATGTATTTGTTGCCCTGTAGTTGCAAAGACAAATCTTGCTTAAGGTCAGGAGTTTGATAAAGATCATTCAGCCTTCCAGTTTAAATGGAGCTAACTGGAACTAATTATTAATCAGTTGGGCTGAAAAGGAATTGATGCTCTCACACATGGTATTTGTTATCTCTTACAGGCAATTTCGTTCCTCACGCCACTAGCAGTCATTTTTGTGGTGAAAATAATCCGGCGAACAGACAAGACTGAAATTAAAGAGGCTTTCTTAGGTAACGTATGTCATACTTCAGGATGGAAAATGTGTGATAGCTCTCAGAGATTGATTCCACTTGCAGTCTAAGCCTTGAAGAAAACCCGTCTCCATTCAGTCTATTACAGTGGTTTTCAGGGCAGTTAGAGTTGCAAGCCATCTCATAAAAGCCTTTGTTTTTATGTATGTTTCTAAATGTACAAATTCTGTGCCTTAATTCCACAATCTAGCTAGCAAGGGCCAGAATTCGATCAACAAAGACAAGGCCATCTGAGAGACTGTTCAGATGTATGTTTTTCTGTCACAGCCAATCTATTTCTTACCTCTTATTTATACTTGCAGCTATTCTCAATTAAGAGTTTGACTAGAAAGTCCTGTGAGACTCGGCTGCTTAGTGTAGGAAATTACTCCTCTCATTGTTTTCTCTGACCTTTGCCTGGAGTTTACTCTTCCCCATTGTGAAATCTGTGCTCGTGGCTCCGTTTTTCTAATCACAATCTGATGTTGCGTTTTAAACTGCCGCTGGAGTTAGATGTGCACTTAATCCTGGGCTGTGGACTGCTGTGGCTGTGCCATGGGTGAGGTCTAATTACAGTTGTAGGCAGCAACTTGGAGCAGGGGAGCAGATAGACAATGGGGATGGTAAGTCTTAAACTGTGCCAGCTAATTCTGGTTGCGCCTAACTTTTGAAATCTTTCAGTGATATATGCCCAGATCCTTTTTACATAGATATTGCCAGAGACCAAAACTGATTGAAGCACTTGGACTGGCAGAGGATGCTTTGAAGCACTAAGAACTGCAAATGTTTATGTTGGCAGTGTGGTTAAAATATGCCTAATTCTGAAATTCTGTTTTACTGGCTAATTTACACCTTAATTATTGGCCCTTTGATTGTAAGGTCAAACCAATACTCAGCCTTGCCTCAGCTAGATTGGATATACGCATCTGCCTTTGAAATTTTTTTTAGCAAGGTTGGGTTCCTATAGCTTGTTCCCCAGTTGCTCGAACACAAGTGTGAAAAGATCCTAGGTTTGTTTTGGCTGCTGCCGGTCATTTGTAGTAAGTTCTGAAATGTCTTGTAGTGATATTTTACGGAGACGCCCATTCAGTAGAAATACCGCTGAGTCATAAAACGCATACAGTCACAGTTCCGAGTGACACTTTCTCATTCGTTCACAGTGAATGATAGTAAGTGCCCTAAAAGGTGAATTTCTTTAGGAATCGCACGTAGAATAGATCAAAGGATGGGAAAATGTTATGCCCCTCATATAGCAATTAATATAACAAAGGTGATTCAGTGCATCTAGGGTGAGGAGTAGTTAGCTTCCTAATGTAGGTGCCCTTAATCCCTCCCCTGGAAGTGCCTCCATCTCTCTACTTGACTAGATTATATGACTTTTGGTCAGCAGTATGAGGGAACAAAATGAAAGCAAATGCAATTTGTTTATTAGCTTACATTCATACTGTTATTATTTGATATTTGGATTGCCGTTGTAAGGAATATGCAACTGTGAAAGCCTGGTTCAGTCAGGTATGCAGTGAGCAATCAGGACAAAGCTCAACGAAAAGAGTGAAGTTTACCCCATGGCTCGGAAAGCAGATATCTCTACGTTTCCCATTCCTTAAAAAGGAGAATGTAGTGCCTGTGACATTGCTGGTCATAGGAATTTGACACTGTGGAAAATTTCAGTTCGCCGTGCAATCACCATAAATAACTAAGAGAAAACAATTGAGAAGATTTGGGATTAAGTGGTCACAGTGAAGATAACTGTTGAAAGTGGAAGCCTTTTTTGAACAATATCAGTGTCTCTAGGATTGACTTGTTCCTTTATTTTTGCTGGCAGCTATTGCTATAGTCTGAGAAAACCCTTGGTTTTGCTTTGATGGAGGACCTTCGTTTTTTTTTTTTTTTTTTTTAACTTAAAGAAAAATAGATTCTATAACACACACGTTTTTATGATCTATAATATCCTCAGGCAAAGATTTTATGGAGACGTGATGAGCGCTGCTGAAGTGCAGCATCTGGGGCAAGCAGTCCAATGAGAAAATAGCTCATGTAGCTGTCAGAATCAAAAGTTATATTACTGTAACTGTTCTGCTGGAAGTCAGAGATTTGCCCGATAGGTTTTTTTTTTTTTCTGACGGGAAATAAAATTCGGTGGCTCTTGTGTTGTAACAGGGAGCTACAGTGTGGACTGCAACATTAAATCAGTTTTAATCTAAAAGGAGAGTACGCACTGGATCTGAGTGCCACGCGAGTGAAGGCAGAGATCTCCACAGGCTGTAGACGAGGTTCTTCGGAAAGTCTAGGGGCTCGGCAAGCAACTACAAATAAAAAAGATGATTCAGTCAAACCTAGCATGACAGTTCCTGTTTATTACTGCAATTTTATTAGGAAAATTGGTTAATCCGCGGAGCAAGTGTAAGGGGAAAACGTCAAGATTTTTAGTCAAAACATCCACATCCTTTTGAAAGAATAAATAAAAAAAATCATCTGATATTAGCTTCAGCCAAAAGGCAATTCTTTAGTCTGAGAGTGGACTGTTTAATTGTGTCATACACAGATGTACGTATACATATATGTACATACATAAAGACACAAACACATATGTGCCTGTATAGACCTATCTTAGGTATAGGTCTATACAAGAATTCTCCTTGACCCAAAGAGTGTAAGATTTTCATCTAGTAAATTGCAAAACTGATAAACACATTACTTGATTCTTTAGTAATTGTTCCCATCTGATGATTTGCGCCTGTGCAAATGGCATGATAGGAAAACTGGCTTTGCATAAGGAAATAAGATTTCTCAAGAGTAAACCCAGAAGAAAGCAAGTAATGGGATTATTATGATGCTCTGGGGTCTGTCCTTAGTCTGGGTAAGCAGAAACACAGTAGGCTGCAAAGATCATTCATTTTTCAGCCCAGTAAAGGTTTCAGTCTCTAAAACAAATGCTGTAATGCTGCAATTTATAGCTTGGTATTTAGGTTATTATTGTTCTGTTTGTTCATTCTGTTTTGTAGCTGTTTCCTTGGCTCTAGCTCTGAATGGCGTCTGCACAAATACTATTAAATTAATAGTGGGAAGGTAAGTCTTGTCATGTTATAAATGATAGCTTTAACTGGTAAGAGAAATGAAGACAGATTGCCAAATACAATACATCTTAATAAACAGATATCTGCTGCTCCAAAGCATGTTGAATTGGAACGGGCCCTTGGGAAGCTGTCCTTTCCCTGGTGCAGGGGGTGTACAGTTTCATTGTGTGACACCCAGCTGCGGTAGGAATCCGTGTTTTGTTATTTGTTTGACCGGTTGGTGGATCCAGACAAACCCGGAGTTTGAAAGGGAAGGTGTGAGCTGAAATCGGTTCATTAAATTGGCAGCACAGAGGAGTCGCAGCATGTGGGAGTTTAGGTGCCAGTGCCACTAGTCTGATTAAATAGGAATCAACTGAGTCTCTGTATAACCCAGTGCCTGCATTTTGTGTGAAGCATATTCCTGAATGTGGTATTTCCAGGTAACACCATGGCAGAACAAGCCTTGGAGCTAAGCAATAGGTGGAGTCCTAGGTAGGCTGTTCGTTAGGGGAGCATAAATTTGAATGAAGGGCTCAGAAAAATACAAACAAACAAAAGTCTCCGGAAAATAATTTTTTAAAGTATTTTTGTGGCTCTTTATCAAACATTTTCATAGAATCGTAGAATGGTTCAGGTTGGAAGGGAACTTAAAGATCATCAAGTTCCAACCGCTCTGCTTTGGTCAGGGATACCTGCCGCTAGAATAATTTTGAATTATTTTTAATATTATTTTGAACTATTTTGAGTAATTTTGAGAATTTTGAATAATTTTAGCTGAAAAAAAAATATGTATGACTTGAATTCATACACAATTTAATAGAGGCCAATGCTCTGTTTGTTGTTCAACGTAACCTGTTTTGAGGAAGCTGTATTTGTGCTTGGTTTCTGATGAAACCCTCTCTGCTAGAGTACCGACGCCCTGACAATAATGGTACTTGGCACTTTTAATTTAAGAGTGCCTTTGAAATATAATTAAGAATGTCTGCAGCATCTTCTTTGGGCAGACATGAGCTCATCTCGCCTGCACGCCAAGCCAGCTAGTTGCTCTGGCAGCTTGTCTCTGAGCCTGTGGTCGTTCACCTTGCTTCTTTACATGGTTTATTAGCTCCGGATCGGTATGACACCAGTCAAACCGACGCGCTATTATTCAGCTCAGAGCAGGGTGGAAAGAAATTTGGAGGTTTGCTCAATGCAGTTAGAGAGTCAGCATCAGGGCTGGCATTAGAATTTGGTGGTTGTTTTGGTGCCAGTCTTGTAGCCCCAGCTGTAGTCCTGTTCTCAGCGAGGTTCTCAGCAAAACTTGTGCAACTTTCTGGGGTTGCTCCGCTACTTTGCTCCGTCCCTGGAAGTGCTGTGCAAGATGTATTGCTGTAGGCAAGAGTAGCCCTGCATGTTCCTTTTCAGAGACAACTTCCATGCTGCACTGGAAACTTCCCTGAGAGAGCCTCCCTGCTAAAAAAAAAAAAGTGACCTTGAGTTGATTATTCAAGAAAAACGAAGCATTTCTGTTGCTGTGTTAAGGCAAGAGGGAATGAACTCTGTATGTAATAAGCAGTAAATGTAATAATCACTTTGAGGTTTATTTGTTACTACAGCTTTTGTATTTTTAATATCCATGGTGTTTTTTGTAGACCGCGTCCCGATTTCTTTTACCGCTGCTTTCCAGATGGAGTAATGAACTCTGAAATGCACTGCACAGGTGATCCAGATCTGGTGTCTGAAGGCAGAAAAAGCTTTCCGAGTATCCACTCTTCCTGTAAGTTCATTTAAATGCAGTGCCTCTTCTGTAAAAAGCTGTCTTATCTGTGTTTTGGAATTGCTCTTTTTTTGTTAGATCATCAACATGTTTTTTGCTGGAGGGTCTTGCGCTTCTGTCTTAGGTCACCACTGCCAGAAATTTCCTTTTGGAAATAAAGTCGTGAGCCTGTGACCCTTCCTTATCTTGAGAACCACCTGGCTTCACCGAGAGCCATAGCAGGACTAGCGGTAGAGTGAAGCATCATTGAAGGTTAAAGAAAACAGTGTGGCTCTGAGGGGGTACCTGTTCCCTAAGGCAGACCTCTGTATGCAGCCTTTGTCTACAGCAAATGTTTATTTCGTCATATTCCGTTGAAATATGAAAAGTGGCAGGGCATGTTTGAAAGGCATAGTTCTGACAAGATTTAGTTAATATCTTTCCAGCACAAGATCTATTAAACCCAAGTTCAAGTCACAGAGACAGTTCAACAGCTTTTATCTTTAAAGGTTTAATTAAAAAAAAAAAAAAACCAAACAAAAAACCAAACACAAAAACCCCCACATCCGTTACTAAGGTACTTTTCTTCATGGGAGGTTGTATGATTGAAGGTGGAAAGGGTAGAAAGGATCATGCTGCTTCATTTGGGTGCTGTTCATCCTAATGAACTGGGTACAAAGTCGAGTTCAAGAAGACCTTATAGCACTAGAAGCTATTGTAATATGCCAGTAGAAGGATGGTTCTTCCATTCCCTGTTTTCTTACTCTTTCGGCAGTATCCACTGCCTGCTGTGGCCGAAGAAGGGGTCGTTGTCTGTGTGGGCCTTTGTTCTGAAGAGTTTCTTATTTTTCCCTGTTCAGATGTCTATTGCCACTGGCCTGCATTGCCTGGGCACGGGCAGGAGGGCATGGTAGCTCTGTTCCCAGCTCAGGCAAGCACAGGAGAATAGGTGGGATGTCCTGACTTTTCTGTCAGCATGACGGCACAGCGGTGCCATGTAATGGGGGAACAGATGTACCAATAGCATCTTATTTAGAGGAGCAAGTGGGCAGGAAACGGAGGTAAGTTGGGCACAGTTTGGAGTTTTTGTGGTTTCTTCGCTGCTCCTAGGACAGCACAAACACATCTCGCCCCATTTGGCTTTGAGGTGGTCCCCGATCTAGGGCTGATGGTTTGATCCGTTGCTCCGAGCTAATTCTGTGTCCTGACAGACATTTAGGTGGATTTATGAAAACTGGTATGTCTGATTTAATTAGTTGTATTAACTCAAATGTTTACAGCAGTTCCTTTTATTGTCTTGTGGACCTGCTTTCTAGCATGTTTTATGTGAGGTTTCTAATAAAACTTCCTTTCATCTGTAAAATAACTTGATTACTGTGAGCTTTTTTGTTTGGTTTTGTGTTTGTGCATTTTTTGTTGCCTTGTGCTTTTCTGTTTCTGCCAATTGAGTACCAGTAAGTCATATCTCTGGAATTTGTTTTTCTGATCTTCTTTTAAAGTAACAATTTTAGAGTGCCTAATTGTGCAGAATTATATATTGCAAACAAGTTGGGTAATGAGACAAATGAAATTCTGAGCTGCTCTTGCTCCCTTTTTCATGTTTGAGTCCCAGAAGCAGATAGGGAGTAGGAGATGTGTGTGGATATGTTGTAAAATTTATAGTTCTAAACAATAAACCAACTTAGCTGTCTCAAATTTTGTTTATAAGCTTTGATTACATTAAAGAGACAATAGCAGAATATTATCGTATGCTGTTTAGAACAAATGGCATTTGTTGCTACTTGTAGTCTATCTTCAGATGCCATTGTCACACGTAATTGCAATCCTCTTGGTTATTAAGTATTTCGTCAGTGTATAACACAGGGTTAAAATAAGTATGTGTATACGCTGATGCACTAGAATTTACAGATTAGCCCCCAGCAAGTGTTATAGTTGGTCACTATCCTGTATTAAAATGCATCGGTTTCCTCCAGGGCTGCAAAGTGGGAGTTGTAGAAGACACCCGATGTGGTTTTGGTTTTACACAGAGTGGAAACACTATACGTGTAGCATGCTCTACTTAGCCCTGGCACACATCCTAGTTCTCTTACCGAGACTGCTTGTCACACAGCAAAGTGCTTTGTCCCTGTGCCACTGTGGGGCAGACGTAGAACGCATACTGGGGCTTTACTTTTGACTGGTATGGGTTTGATAAGCACTGAGTTCCATTACTGCAGCTCACACAGAACTCAGTTGGAGCAGAATGACAGCCCTGTGTATTTGGATCAAAGTTACGAGAACAGCTTTCTGCTTTACTGACCTATGCGGCTGAGTTGACTATATTTCCCACTACAAAGCCTTTTATTACAATGTGGTAAGAATGAAAAGATATATATGCAGCTATTTTTATCTGTTGGTAAGTGTATGCTAGAGTGAGGCAATTGTGCAGCTGCTTGAAGCACTGAGCTGTTTGAAGCCTGATGTTGTAACATCCAAGTCTCTGAGAAGACCATGTGTTTTGAAGCCTTAAAATCCGTACGTATTTTAGTCCCATAATGGAGAAGGAAACCATTTTAATTTGGTAATCTTAAAATGCTAACCTCTGCTCCTTCAGTGTAGCAAAATTATTTAGGTAACCAGGATTGTCAGTATTATTTTATCAAGAATAGAATAGAATCATCGAATGTGTTGGGTTGGAAGGGACCTTTAAAGCTCACCTAGTCCAGCCCCCCTGCAGTAAGCAGGGACTTCTTCAACTAGATCTATAAACTAGAATAGTTTCTAGTTGAGATAATAAATTTAGTTTCTTGCTGTTACTACATCCCCCATTAGACTGAAGAGTGAAAAGCAAAAAATATTATGGGAAATGCAACATGATACTGCCTTCCTGGACCTATGAAGCAATGAGGGTGTTGAAGACATAATAATTCACGTTCAGAAGTTTTGCTGTAGTTTTACATTTTCAGTATTTTGTTTTGTGGAATGTATGAACTGTACCTCCTCTACCTCCCACTCCTTGTGAAAATTTTTTCTCTCGTCTTAGTTTTAAAAACTGTGCTTCCTGGTAGGTAATTGCAGGTAATTTTCCTTCCATATACTCAGTCCAGGATTTTTTCTTGGCTCTTTTCTCTCTTCCTTCAGCATAAGATTGCTGCTAGGTAAAATGAAGGAGTTCTTCAGATTTCTGTCATGCTTTCTCTGCTGGTTGTGGAATTTGTGAGGCAGCACCAGAAAAAGGTTTTTTGTTTCTGTTCCTGTTTGTGGGGTTTTCTTTCTGTTTTCAAGGCTGCAGAAACATGAGTGGAGGGGATAAGAGTTGACATAAACTATGCTACCTCGCTTGGAATGATATTTACAAGTGGCCCGCTACAGTTCAGCATTTTCTACTTCAGTTGAGCACATGAAGAAAATAAATCAGAAGTAAGAGCTGCCAGGGAGCTCATAAAGAGAGGTTAGAAGCTTCAGTCAAGAGCCATTTTCAGCTTCAAAACAGTATTTCTTAGAGCATTCCTTGGACAGGCTATCAATCAAAAGCTTCGTTATACCAGGATCTAAAACCTCATCCATGCAAAATGAGGCCTTTAACAAGAAGGTCTATGGTGCTGTGAATGTTGTGCTCTAAGAATGTCGAGCAGGGATGTATAACAAGAGTGACAGTACTGACACCTCCAGATGGCCTGACCTGACCTCGCGTACTCAATAAAAATGTTGTGAATTACCTGTCTTCCACTTTGAGAGTCAACTTGTGCCCTGAAGGAGGCTGTGTTATCCTTATTAGAGCACAGGTGATTTTCTTGGCTGAAGTTACCATGTCTTTCACCTCCCTGTGCCAATGAGTGCATGTGACAGAAATAAGAAAAAATTACGGAGCACAAACTGTTTTGTAAAGGCAGAGTGACTTGCAAATAGATGCAAACTGTAGCTGCCTGAAAAAATGGAGGCATTTTGTACCAAATCAGAGCAGGAGGTTGACCCACATCAAGACAGTGGTGGTGTTACTGCCTTCTCTGAACGAGGAGCAGAACTCTACCTGCAGAGGCAGCTGGAAATGAGCTTTGAGGTGGCATAGCTCATTCGAGGCTGCTGTCTTCTAGCTCTGTCTTTTGTTGCCCTTTTCTGGAAAGACAGGAAAGAAAGGAGGAGTTAGGTAACTCCTTCTCTTGATAACTTTTTATAACAGCAGCTTGAGTTTAGAATCTACACGAGCACAACCCAGCATTCAATGACTCCATTGAAATTCACCCAGTAGTGTATGTTCTACTAGATCAAAGGAATCCCTGGACCTTCTGGACTGTTTGGAGCATATTTTGTCTCTTTCCCAGTTGAACTGCCAGTCTGTCTTTGTTGAGGGAACCAACATTTGGGAGTAGGGACCCAGTAGTAGATTCCTGTCTGGGTCCAGTAGCTCGGAGATGTTCCTGAGTCCCAGGTTTATATGAGGTCCTTTTCCCATGTTTAGAATTTACATGCCTCTATAATCTATTGACTATTTTAGATGATTTAAAGCTTCTGCCTGTGAAAATAAAATGCTTCTTCGTGTCCATAGCTCATCAAAAGAATTGTGCAACTAAAAGGAGCAAATTCTCTTTTCACTTTATGGTCCCGGTAATGTCACAAATATAAACTAGTTCTATCAAGTATTGTGTTTTGGGTTGTTGGGTTTTTTTCCCCTCTGTTTTGAACAGTAGAGCTCTGTTAAACTCTTGAAACCTTGATATGCAAACTGTGTACAGAGTTTGCATATGAAATTTGGGAATATCTGCTATCCTCTATCTCGTTTTGGGATATTTGTCCTGGAAGCCATGTACGCCGAAATCTTAGAGAATTCAGTCTGAAAACAGACTTTGTCTTTCAGATCCACACATAGATTCACAGACACTGAAGATGGAAAAGCCTTCTTGTGTCACCTACGGTACATCGGTTCATTGCTATATACAGATGACACCTGACAAATTAAAAAAGTTCTTTTCTTACATTAATTTTAAGCATCTTACATAGCAGGGTTTTCCTGCAGCTTCAAATTAGGCTGGTTATTATACGGTTTGTGGGTTCACTCTAGGTTAAATACCTCTCTCTGCTCTAATCTTGAGCCACCTAATTGGACATTTCTTTTCTGAGCTTGATGCCTCATTTCAGATTGCTCTGAATTCATCATGTCAGTTTGATTCTCCTCTATTAAACTACATTTTAATATTGCAATGTAGTGTGTGTTCCAATAATTTCCTGCATAATTTGGTTTTTTTTGCTGTCATGTTCACTTCATTTTCTGTACTAATGTGTATCATTGGTAGCACACTCGTGTGTTTTTCTCATCAAGTACACTAATAAGGAGTTTGGGAGATAACTCTTTGGGAATTTGTGGAACTATCTGGGTGCCAAAAACATTAGAAAACATCTGATCATTTCTGAAACAATTACGTGGTAGAACTCGATATGATGGTGGGGAGGAGGGAGGGACGCGTGGTGTGCTGGAATGAGCAGCAGCAGGTGGGAAGCTATTGTCTCCCTTGATTCTGACACTACTGGTGGGGACTGGTGCAAAGAGAGCTGGCTGCCAGCTAATGTAAGGACCAAGATGGTGCTTTAGGACCGTCAGGGTATCACTGACATTCTCTTTTAAAGCCTGTTTATGTGTTTCCTGGCAAGTGATAGACAGCCAGATATCTTATATGCTGACATGACTGTATTAATGAAGTCCTTGTACAAGCAAATGTGGGTAAATAATAGTAACGCAACACATTTTATTTAGAAACACCAAAAGTCCTGTGTGAATAAGATGCCAAATTCTTGACTTTGTTTGCTTTCTTAGAGGAAGTGATTCATTCATTGTGATATAACTCCCTTTAGGCTCTTGCTCTACTCAAAACACTTACAAGCAGATTGCCGTTCCCAGAGTTTTGGCCTCAGCTTCATTTAGTGACTATTTTGAAATGTGTTATTTCTGAATTGGTCAGAACTATTTAAGCTGTGTTTTTTCAGCTAAGGGAATGCCGATATAGATTTGAGCAAGTTACATGAAACTGGTTCTGATTCCTTTGTGCTGACGGAAAAAAGAATGGCTTGGTGAGAGTTGCATTTAACCTCCTTGGAGCCCGTACTGCTTAGTATCGGTAGTCAGTGGCAGATTGAGCCTGTCATTGTCATAAATACCCACACATGCAGCTTGAATTTGATGTATCTGCTATGAATAAATGAATAATCTCTTCCTAGTCTGGTTTGTATCAGCTCGTAGTTTGATTCACAGAAGTGTTAGGCTTGAAGGTACCTCTGGAAATCAAGTCCCAGCCTGCTGCTCAAAGTGGGGTCAGCGAGAGTGGGTTCCTCAGGACCAGTTGAGTTTCGCAAGTCTTTAAATGTGGAGGTTCCACAACCTTTCTCACTTTCTCACCTGTTCCAGTGCTTGACCACCCGCACAGTGAACAGTGGGGTTGAGGTTGGACTAGATGACATTTAAAGGTCCCTTCCAACCCAACACATTCTGTGAGTCTATGATAAAATGTTGTTTCTTATCTTCAAATGCAATTTCCTGTACTTTAATTTGTGCCCATTGCCTCTTCTCCTCTTACTGGGTAAAAGAAGAGTCTGGCTTTACTTCCCCCAGTAAAGGGGGACTTCCCACTTCCCTGTGTTGAACTTCAGGAGGTTCATGTCAGCTGTTGATCTCAGATAGAAGGATCCCAATTGCTGCTCTTGGATTTCACAGCAACTGACTTAAAAAAAACTTGATAAAAATGAAAGTCAATTGAATAAGTCAGTAGCTGCAGAGATAAATAAACTTACAATTGCAATTAAAAAAAAAATGACATTTTCTTCATAAAAGTGCTATACTAGCAGCAACATAAATAAAATAGTCATGTGATTTTGTTTTTGTAGCTGCAATTTAGTTACTTAAATTTGTTTGAAAAGTTGACTTTTGGTTAAAATGTGCCATTGATTTTTTTTTTTTTTTCCCCCCAATAGAAATCTTTATTGATTCCAGAGGCTCCTTTTTGCAAGGAAAAATCAAGGTTTGAAGAACTTATTTTGTGGTAACAACTCAATTTGATTTGTACAGCCTCCAGAGTGAATGTTAACATGGCTGAAATAGAGTTGTAGTGATTTGCTGTTGAATACAGCTGAAGAAATCGGAGAATTTCATCAGAAATCTGAAATGAAGTATGTAATCAGAGTATGTGGTTGTGGGGACAACAACAGCGACTGTTACGTCACGTGTTTTTTAATTACCTCCGTTACAAATGAAGGTGTCTCGATATGTTTGAGAGAATAATGGTCTTTTAGAAATGAAGAAAATTATTTTCTCCACCTTTTGAGCTATCGCATACACTGACCTCACAGTTTTCAAAGACAAGATTGCAAATAATATGCAAATACTCAACTTCTATGTATTGGCTGACCCTGTTTTATAAGGAATTCTTGTTTTTAAAAGAAGCGGTTCCTTTCACTGTGTATTTTTAATATTTTGCACTTTTTATGCAAATAAGACCTAGGTAGCAATATGTCACTATTAATGTAACTAACACTAGCACTGTCCAGATTTGCAAGGTGGTAACTGGTTGTAACATCATAAAGAATTGATTTTTTCACAGTTCTGTTATTCAGGATGAGCCTTTGCAGGTATAAATGGATCGCAAATTAAGATAAACATCCATTTCCGACACAGGGCATAGTCTTGCTCTGATCAAAATCAACGGCAGAACTGAATTGCCTGGAGAATTTTAATCTACTAATAGATGTCATTAGTACATCAAAGAAGTAATCAGCAAACAGGGTTAATGGGAGCAGTGACCAAGAAATGAGGATCTTAATACCTACTGTGCACTTTAATATAGCTTTAAGAAAAAATTGCCAGTGGAGCATGTTATTCATTGTATATATTAAAAGTAGGATATGCACACTATATCCTGTATAGGATATGAGGTCATCTGTGCTTACGTTTGGAGAAAGAAGAGTGTCTCTAAGAAAGGAAGTGCAAACAGAAATAGGAAAAAAGTAATTGGCTACCCTTTCCTGCTGGCATAATAAATGAGATTACATCTTCAGACCAGTCCTGAGTAGTGATTTCCTACTTTAAGTAGCCAGATTCCATTATGAATGGCAGCAGTAATTGCTCAATCTGTTGTAACAAGCTTAAGAATATATAGGAAAAATTCTTCTCCAGAGATGCCCCAGCTCTGTCTTTGAATAAGGAGAGAAGAATCCCAGCTGACTTTTTTCACCGCATTACTTTTTCTTCCTTTGTGGGCAAGGTCAGCCCCTGCGTCCTGCAGATATTAGCAATGTGCATACCTTTCCCTCCAGCACTGACGTACTTCCCAGAAGCGGAGTTCTTGTATTAGCTTCTTGGGATGGTAAGGCTCCTAAAGAGCAGAACGAAAGGGACTATATTGGAAAGGTAATGTAATTTGCCTTTGGTGGTTGTCATTGAGTGCAGGTGGCAGGAAGGCAAATGACCATGTGCATCACCAGCCTCATCCCTTACAGAGCATCCCACCTGGTCCAGGACTGGCGTTATACACACCTGTAGAGGCAGAACTCAACAGAGAGTTCCCTTACCCAGAATAGAGACGGTGAATGCTGAATGTCTGCGCTCCCTCCTTTTCCAGGAAGAATTTCCACAAGCTGTCAAGATTTTGAGTATAAACTGGCTCAGGTGCCAGTTTATCAAAGAGCTATCATTCACATTATCGGGATAAAAAAGGTAGCTGTTTACCCACCTATTGTCTTTATGAAAAGACACAGCTACGCAAGTATGCTATTCATCTTTGTCAATGCTTGCCACTTACAACTTCCCTGTCTGAGAATATACCAAACTTAAGGTGAAAGGGCATGTCCTTATCTCTCCAGCAGTGTCTCTGCAAACAGCAGGCCTGCTGTCAAGCCGTGTAAGAGGTCTTTGCTTCCCACCAGCACCCAGCCTTTTTCATTAAAATAGCTAAAAGAACAGAAGCATGAGGTGTTACATCTCTCTGCCATCTAGCAAAATTCAGCAGACCTTCTTGAAGAAAAGCTGAAAGTAACGTGATTCTTCACGGTAACGTATTTTTTAGTGATACCAAGGACTGCATGAAAAATCTGAAATCGTACCAGATGAGCATGTTACTTTCTTGATGTCAGGGCTATGGGTTGCTGACTTGCAGTCCACTGTACTTTGTGATTCACGTAGGATACTAAAGAGGGGCATGGGGAGGCTTTTTACTTGTTTTTGCTTTTCCTAATCTGGAGACCACATCATGCAGGGACCTCAAGAGTAGAGTGAGACTTCAGAGGAGAGTAACATGGAGTCATCTTGAGTCCTGGGTCATTAATGAGGAATAGAATGAATGACTCTGCAAGTCAGTGTGGCTCCTCCTCAAGTGCTGGAGAGCTGATGTTAAAAAGTGAGCTGGAAGTATGAGTAAGTTTCTGAGTTTAGCTCCAATAAGCCAGTTTTCCCAGCAGCTGTTGCTGTTTCTTGATTATTATAGCCATTCGGTTTGCTTTCATCTATGCAGAGGAGAAGCTTAATTACCTTTTTGTCGAATTCTCCCTTTTCTCTTGCCTAACTTTAACTTTTCAGGTAGTATTCGTAAAATAAGATTATATGCTTGCTTTAACAGCCTGCAGAAGACTTCATTTGTTATATTGTGGACTTTAGCTGCATGTAAAGCTGAGACCATTGTTCTTCAGACTGATCTTTTCAGTTAAAAGGACTTTGAGTTACTCTAGAGATCTAAAGATCAATTTTCATCTGTGAACTGCAATGACAGCTCTTCTCTGGAGCAAAATGGGTCAGAAAGCTCGAGCCTAATTTGAAAACGGACGGCTATCAACTCGGCTCAGACAGAGGAGGCTGGCACAGCAATTTCTGACCATCTTTAAGAAAGAAGTCTTCGCTGGCAGATACTGAGATTCCTTGATTTTGCCACAGCAACATAGCCCTGACATCACGCTCCAAAATCCATTTGGTATGGTTTTGTGTAGCATTTCTCTGTAAGAACAAACCAAAGGTAGAGATGTTCCTAAAACAGGTGTGGTTTTAGATTTTCCTTAGTAATATATCCTTCAGCGTGGAGTTTTCTTTAAGGTAGATAAGCTCAATAGTGGGCTGTTTCAGGCAGCACTTGGAAGCAGGTAAATAGCCCAAGCGAAACCATGGCTTGGTTGCATGTTCAGTGTATTCACTGCATAAATGTTTTCCTTTCCTCGGTTCTAATTTAATTTCAGGTCGAACCCTGGTCTTATGAAGGATATCCCTTCATCCTCCTCTGCAAAGACGAGAATAGAGAATCGTAGGTCTAGTCAGAATTCCTGTTTTGAGAACTAGAAGCTGATAGTGGTAAATTTGGCCCCCATCCCATCAGCTGTGAAACATTTTGATTAGATTCAATCAGGAATGACTGCCAGAAGCAGACCTTGCACTTAATCTTGATAGGGTAATTTTCTATGTTTGTAGAGACTAAGGGTAAGAGTTTCCGTGGCAGCATTTTCATTCTGATCAGGCGTACGCTGTTGAAGGCAGTGTTATGACAGTTCCCTCTTGTAGCACTGTGTTTTACATCACAGTGTGGTCTTGGAGCCCACGATAAGAATAAACCGGAATATGTATGAGAGCACTCTGCCTAGACTAGAGCTACTTGAATTAAACCCAGCCATTCTGTTTCCATGGGGACTTCAAGGCTGTCTGCAGGGTGGTCAGCTTCTCGAGTTGGGGTGTGTGTTTTCCACTCTACGAGAGCTAGTTGTGATCAGTCTCTAAATGGTACCGGTTAACTCAAAACCCTTTTGAGCTGCAAGAGTGATAGAGCTGACTAATGTAAGTACATGTTCGTGTAATACAAATAACCCTGAGTCAATCCACAATTATTTCAGTAAAAACAAGAGTATCAACTACAATTCTGCTGTAAGGGAAAAAAAAAAATAATTAAAAAATAGTCAATAAACCCCTTGAAATTGAATTATAAAGTTAAAATGCTAGGCACCTTTCTTTACAGGTGGCTGACTGATTTATCCAATTGCAGAAGTCTCGGTTATAAAGATTTCTGACAACATTAGTTTAGGTCCCTTGAAAAAACAAGGGGATATTAAAAGTCTCTTGAGAAAAAAGCTATGAGATACATGCAGAAAATCAGGCATATTACTTATGCCAGAAAGAGAAAAGTGCAGAACACCAGCAGAAAGCCTCATCTGGATGTTGCTATTACTGTCAGTTCTGTGTAGAAAGCACCAGCTATTACAGATAAGTAAGTAGGTAATTTTGGTTTTCCCTCCCTTCTGCAGAGGACTGAGCAAATAATGAAGTCAGTGTTTTAACTAACAAAACCTACACAAAAAAGTTTGTGCAAAATATTTTTAAAACTACTAATCCTCTGTTGCAATCAACTGATTTATCTGGTGATTTTTCTCTTGAGACTTCTAGTGTTTGCTTGTTTCAATCTGAACGAAGACAATGGTTTTAGAAGTCTCTCTGTCTGGGGTTCCTACGTTCTGTTTGAACGACCAGAAAATTTTGGAAAAATTATTGTTTTGGAAGATTCTGATCATGTTAGAAGGCAATGTAGGTTGGACCCATGGATGGAACTGCTGGTGGATAATAGCATAGGAGGTCTTTTTTTTAAAAAAAAAAAAAAAAAAAATCTCTTGCAGGGCAGGAGGGAGGCAGGAAAAATGGATGGTTTTACTGAGGGAATTAATCAGAGAGTAGAAATCAGAATGGTTGACTGGATGTTTTTTGTGTAGTGGCATTTCCACAGACACTTGGGACTAAATGCGATTTGAACCGGTGAGGGGTGCTCAGTGATGCAAGAACTTCTCCATCATATGATTAGCCATTTTATTCTTCATTTATTAGCCTGGCTTCTTTGCTGATCTCTTCTCCCTGGTACCAGTGATAGGACACGTGGGAATGGTTCAAAGCTGCACCGGTAGAGGCTTAGACTGGACATTAGGAAGCATTGCTTTGCCGAGAGGGTGGTCAAATGCTGGAAATGCTGGAACAGGCTTCCTAGGGAGGTGGTCGATGCCCTGAGCCTGTCAGCGTTTAAGAGGCATTTGGACAATGCCCTTAATAATTTGCTTTAACTTTTGGTCAGCCCTGAAGCGGTCAGGCGGTTGGACAAAATGATCATTGTAGGTCCCTTCCAACTGAAAATATTCTCTGCTCTGCTCTGTCTTCCTTCATTATTCTTTGAAGTCAGTAAGTTTGTGTGGGTGAATACAGCAAGATTCTGTCTAGAAAAAAATGGAACTAGCAGTTGCTGTAAATAACAAAAAAGCGTAAAGGCAAGGGTTAAAAAAGGTTTATGTTATCAAGCAATAGAATAGCGTATCACTTTCTGGTGTTGTTTAGTATGGCAAGGAGGCCAGAGTCTAAATGAAAAAGAGAGTATTCCTGTATCCAGAGAATGGCCCTGGCAGTAGGGTAGGTAATGTGTAGGAGTTAAATCTGAGGAGCAGGAGTATAATTTGGATGTGCTTATTCATGGGTCTGGCCTTCATTCTGATACTAAAATGTTAGATGGCATTCTTTGGAAATGCCTTTTTATCTCTAGCAACGACAGTCTCGATAATGGGTTCACGTACCAGTGTCTGCATTTGTTTGGATGCGTTCCTGTTCCTCCTAGCTAAACTCTGCTTATTTGAGCAGACAGCGTTCTCAAGATTACTCTTAAATTAGTTTTCCGCCCAGTCCGCTCCTTGGTTTTGGGGGAAGGAGAGAGAAATCTCTTGAGTTTTTTCCTTCTCTAAAACAGTTACAAAGCCTCTGACAGTCAGACTAGGAGTCTCCTCGGTGTGAGTCGTCATCTTCGACAGGAAAGGACTACTACTACAGTTCTTAAAAGAAATAGTGCCCTTGCTGTTGACTGAACGATGGGTTAATATTTTATTTTCTCTTATCCCCACACTTAACTGTTCCACTCGGTGTTTGTCACTGTATAGTGCATTGCCGTTGTATTACTCCCGAGGAGCTGCCTTCCCTGATGATGTCAAAGCTGATTATGTGGTTCATGCTCGCACCAGGCTTGCTTGACGAAGCGCTAATTAAATGAATGTAGTATTTGTGGTGTGTCTTGCTGTGTCACTAAAAGGAAAAAAGGAGACTGGAAAATATTATGTCTTTAGAGTGAAAGGACAACTAGCTCCTCCTCCCCTTTCTCACTAAATAATTGAAATTAGTCAGTTACAAAAATGAAAAGATTTTTACATTTTAAAAGCCATTCATTTGTTTGAAAAATTAAAATGATTTATGTGCTTCAGAGTGAAGAAGTCACCGAATTTCAGTAGAATTGTTTGCTATCCTATGATAATTTATATAAAATATTACTGCAGTACATGTAATTATAGTTGGGTATCTAAATTTGAACCGTTAATTATCTTTAGCTAGCAATTTCATGGAGGATAATCATATTTCCTTCAGTTGAAAGTGAACATTTTAAGTAACAGATGAGCTACAAGCCACAGGTTTTTGGCAGTAATTGCTGCTACTCCCCTATTTTCGAGATAAATCTCTTAATTAACAGCTGGATGGTAGCGTCTCTCTGAAATAATTCATCCTCTTAAAGAAGAATCCAGGGAAATAAGTAATGGATTTCTTAGATATGCAAGGGGAAAAAAAAAAAAATCTCCTGTGGGTTTTATTGGCTTCTTAATTCAAACTGTAAGTATACTCGGGAATGGGTGCGTTTAATGCTTTTACCTCTCCTCTGACGTATTTACCTCTCGGTACTCAATAACAAAGTTTGAATTCATGAGGGGCTTGGGAGATGAACTCCTTAAAGTTTACTTTTCCATCTCTAATAATAATTCAACTCCCCCTAGTCTCTTTGAGGTTCACATTCTGTATACATCTCCAGCATACCTCCAAAAGACTTTCTTTTTTTCCTGCATTTAAAAAAAATGTGCGTTTTAAATACATGATATCAAGTCAGTGTAAAATAGTGGTTCCTCATTGGTATTTATCCTATCTAGCAACCGTGTTCTATGCATTGTTTTTTACACTGTAGCCTTTAATATAATAACTTAATTTTTTATCAGTAGTATACGGTAATATATTTTCTCCTTTTCTTTGCATGATTAAAGAGATTAATCCCAGTTCTACTCTGTACTCCAGAATGGACACCTTTATTTTTGCCGTCTTCAGAGGATCTAGACTGAATTGGAAATGAAGATACCCGCTTTCCAGTCTCTGATTTTCTCAAGAGAGTTATGTAAAAGTTTCTCTCAAGAGAATTTTTTACGAGTTTGGAGGCCAGCATTGAATTCAGTGCTGGTATAATGTGGCTGTACAGCCATGCGCCTCTTGGTGTCCCGGCTCACTTTGCTACTTAAAGTGTGGTTGAAAAAGGCTTCAGATCACTTGCCTTTTTTTTTTCCCCCAAACTCTTCCTTCTTCGCATAAAACCCTCAATGATAAATTCGTCTTGCAAATGGTGGGTAGATCAGGCTTCATTGCGTTGTGCTTTGTGTTGTAGCAGGAATAAATAACCTTTTCCTGTTCCTGCTGGGTCTCACAGCATGAAAAGAGAAGCAGAGGTCATCTACAAAACCTTTCTGCCGTAGCTGTGCATAGTCTTGGGGTTTCCCTAGTGTCTTTTTCAAGTATTTAGGGGGATTATTTGCAGGCAGTGCTAACACTGGTATAATCCATCAAACTCCTTGACACTGCCTACCGTGCTGCGTCCTGTGTTTGACAGAAGCGTTCTGATCCTCCACTGTAAAAAGCTTCTGCCCATCAAGGTGTTCTTCAAAATGTCTTTTAACTGCATGTTACGTGCTAGTCTGTATGCTTGTGCCAGTTCGCTTCAAATTTTAAATTAAATGCACTTCCTTTTAAGATGGATAGAAATACTTGGCACGGTGAGTGGGAGGACAAGCGGTTGAGCGGAATGTGATCCGTTATCAAGGGTACTACCGATGGTGTAGGTATGGCAAAGCAGGAAGCAAGAAGTTACCCTGATCCGCTGTGTGGGACTTGGTATATTCCAGTGTTGAACTGGAAACAATTAGGGTTGGAGAGCCGATGTTCTAGAGCTTGTGGCTAGATACTGTATTTATGCTAAGGTCTAGCAGATAGAGAAGTTTATTCTCTGGTTATTGATAATTGACAGAGTAGCAGCTGTTTAATTAGTATTGACCTGTTTGAATTAACCTGGCAACGCTTATCTCAGTTTTAACAAATTTTTTTCTCCAGAAACTAGAGGTATAGTTTCTTAATTTCATAAAGGGATGCATGTCTGATCTAACCAAAAAAATGCAGTCAGCACTTGGTATCCCTGATGCCTGTAAGGAGAGGAGTGCACTAGCCTGGGACCACACTAGAGCAGCACCATCATGGGTGTGTTCAGGGACCGGTTTCATCCTAATCTGTCCTAGGTTTAAATCTGATACAAGTTCATTAGTTGGACCGAATTACACCAAGTGTATTTGAGAAGCATGGAGATCTTGGCAATGAGTAAAGAGTAAAAAACATACCTGGCAGAGAAAGATCTTTCTATGTGATACAGCTGTAAGATTAGGGCTGAGTTTACAAGACAGTCTCTTGTAGCTTATATTCATGCTAAGGCTGCTTTGATTAGCGCACGAGTGCTGACCCCTGCTCTGCAGAGTGATTCCAGATTCTGAACCCTTTCAGGCTTGTCTTTACCGCGTTCTCAGAGGAAGGAGGTTTCTTCAAGGTTTCTGACAACAGAAATGGCAAAGCAGGCTATGGAACAGGTTCACTTTTATGACTTTTTGTAATTGGCATCAGTAACTGAAGAAATCAGAATTTAGTTCTCATTTTTTTTTGGTAGAGGTGAGACGCACCCTGAGACCACTTCAGATATTTCAGGTGTCATGAGGTATCTTGAAAGGTGCATGAAAATAAAATGTCAGAAAAAACCAAAAAACGTTTATGAGAATTCACTGTTGACAGTCCTGCAAAAACAACCTAATAGCTGATACTCTAGTTACTTGCTTTTCAGATAATATAGGTTTATTTTTGTTCTAACACGTCTCTATCTCTGATATCTCTTTTTTGTTTCCCAAGTCCTGCATACATTTGTATTTTGTGATGTGCTTTTCATGTTGTTTCTGCTGAACTGTCTTTCTTTGTGAAAAGAAATTAATAAAGCTAAGCCAAAGGGGGAGGTGATTGACTGTCCCACTTGGAAAAAAAAAAATAAAAATATTTTGCTTGTGATAATAAGCTCAAAACGTTCTCTGGGAATTGTACTTCTATAAAGTCCTCTTTCAATTGAATTTCAGCATTAAAATTTATGCAGCCATTTGGTATCATACTTTTTCCTTCGGGAAAGATAAATATTTCAGTCTTTGAACAGTGTGAAACCGAAGACATTCACCAGTAGCCCCAGCTAAAATTGCAGTAGGCTGCTGTGCAATCCCAGTGATGAATAGCATGTGTTTGCGTTTGGAAAATATACAGTAAACACAGTGAGTATAAAGCATTACAGACAAAGAGATGGATCGTTTTCTCTGGTTGTTACGTAGGCCCTTTGAATAGTTGTTTTGCAGTTTCATAATTTGTTGCCACTTAAGTAAGTCGAGGATTTTTTCCTTCAGCTCAAAAACCGCTTCGTGTGAGGAAGGCACGTATTGCTTCCTTAGCAAAGCATCCATTAAAACTTGAGAAGCTGAAGATCCTCATGGGGTAGTTTAATTTCCAGAAAACACCCACAAGAGCAATTACATATTTAATGAATAATTTATTTGGGGTGCTTTAGATCAGATTCTTGTTCACAGTTTCTCACTTCGTGCATTTCAACTCGGTAACCGGTTTGGTTCATACGGATAGGTTTTAAACTCCTCTAGATCTCCTGTCTGGAGAGAAGCAGATGTCAGGATGGGGTCTGCTCTGTCTCTAGATGCTCTCATAGTCTTTATTTCNTTTTTTTTTTTTTGTTAAAGAAGGTGAATAGAAACAAACTGAAAGATTGAGTCTAATGTAGTTTTATTTATTCCACTAATGGTAATACCCAAGAGGAAGCTGTTTTTTGACATGCTTCACGTACCATTATGGTATAGTTTTAAATGTGCCTTCCAACAGCAATTCCAGATACCCCACCTACACGAAACAAGATGATAGGCTCTCTCTTAAATTGATAATTCCCAAACCATTAGGATGTGAAGGTCCAAGCACCACTTTCTCATCTTCACAGGGAAGTCTACAGCTATCCAGCTAGTTCTAAAAACCTGTTCAACTGCGGTTTTTTGACTCTTCCATTTTCTACCCCCCACTGGTTGCTCATTCGTCAGATCTGCAAGGCTTGGACCTGGTACCTTTACAGAGTGGCATTATCCCCTTGAGGTTTTGCACGGTGACAAGGTTCTGCACCCTTTCAGCAATTGCAGGATGAGTGTTCAGTACGTGAACTCCTTGGGCAGAAGGCATACCAGGTTTTCGGCTTTTTGTATGAAGTATTTTGCTTGTGTCATTGCCGTAAGAGCACATAAACATGCTCAGGTACTTCCTTTCGCTTATACCTCACTAGGTGCTTGTAGCAGAGTGTTTGCATCAGTTCTGCATGTACTTGATTATTCTGAAGCAGGAGCAGCACTTCTCGTAGGCAGGCTGTTGGAGAGCCTTACTGATCTTTTGCCTATCTAGCGGTGTTTATATTTCTCTTCCTATTATAAGTGGGTTTTTTTAATTGGGTCCTCAGATGGAGATGGCCGGTCATCATGGTGGTTTGCAATTTGATTGTGGTTTTGTAAGAAAGAACTTCACCAAGTGATCCGTGTTACAAGTCCTCTTGCATCCGAGATAATCCTCTTCCTCTGTCTTCAGATTATTTCTCTGAAAATCATATTTTATCCAAACTCACGTTCTGGGGCTTACTGCATCATACTTAGTGGTGTGATATATAGGAGGTCAGATGAAACGTTCAGCTGGTCCCTTTGGGCTGCCAACTCTGTGAGCTTTTGAATAGTCCTTATTCAGTGAGCAAAACAAGCAGTCAGAAAAACCCCAGTACGTTTTGTGAGCTGGACCGACTTGAAGCGGTGACTTCAAGTTGATCTGCCTCAAGTGGTATTCAAAAGTCTTATTCTGAGAATGGGAATAGGGAATTCATTTTGATGAGCGGAGAGGGACAACCTGCTTCCCCTCGCGGCGTGGGTTGTATGACAGAGCTTGCAATACAGTCTCTGAACGGTTTATAGCCAGGTTGCAAACAAAATCAATTAGACACCTTTGACAGGCAGGTCTACATTATGAAAAAGCAAAACAGCTAGAACAGGTATAAAAAGGAATGGAAATGGATTTAATTTTTCACAAACTAATGTTTATTCATGACTGAGAGACTATCTAGGTACTGCTAATATTATCTGGAAGGTGCATATGCATTATTAAAGATTCTTTGTAGATAGTAGTTTGAAATAAAACCATATAAATACAGCAAAAACGTAATACATGAGAATTCCAGTCATTCCTTTAAAGAAACTGAAGACATGAGTCACAGACACTATGAATCTCAGCTTCCTTCAGAATCTGTTCAGAAAGGTACAAATGTACCTTTTACAAAGGTACAAAAATCCAGGATTTTTACTGGTGTTTAAATAGCCCCGTTGGCCCTAAACCAGTTACCTGATGCTATCAGCAGATCCAGGAAATGGAAGTAAACAATAAGGCGACAAACCAAATATCGCCTGATGTGTTTCCCTCTTATTTCAAGTATTTTATCCCCTTTAAGTTAGCTCTTAGCACCTATTCCTGTCAGGCATAAATTTTCCCTTTTCATTCCAAAGTTCCCTTCATCTACGATAAGGCAGCTATGCTTTCTTAAGGAATTATTTAAAGAGAAGAGTTCAGTAACAGCTTTCAGAAGGCAGCGGGAGAAAAGTGAGGCAGCACAAGCCTCTCGGTAGGGCACAGACCCTGACTCTCTCCAGGAGCCAGGTTTCATCCTTGGCCGAGCAAATCCCGCTTCTCTCCGCGCTTCGCCTTGTCCCCTTTGCCTTTGCATCTCCAGTTGCTGAGCTTTGTGGGGCAGCGTCCTCTCCCGGTGTTTGCACAGCACTTAGAATAATGGTAACCTTGTCGCGGCTACATGGCAAATATTTCATTTTATGTCTTTCAATACGTTCAGAAAAATCTACAGTGTTCTATCAAGCCCTGACAGAACGGGTGCCATTGTCTCAGGGGAGGTTTTCCTGTGTTCAGCAATTTGGAGCGTCAGGACTTGATTTAGCAACACCAATTGTGTGTTCAATTAATTCCTTTCTCCTCTTCCAACGCTTAAAATCAATTCGATATTTCTGTCTGGAACTTGCATCAGCATCTCTCTGGAGTTAACATTGGTTTCAACTAAATCAGATTGATTTTCTTCACTTGCCTTGTGTCCGTGTCTCTGAAGAGGGCCAGTTGGGATGTTATGTTACTCCTTGCCTTCTTTATATAAACAGAGCATTAATTCTTACAGGGGAAGAAACCAACTTAGCAGGAGCATTTGTGTAGATGAGGAGCATTGCTTTGCTGATCCTTTGGAACCTGTTGTCTTTTATTATAACATTTAGACAGTACGTAATACATTAGGGCACGTGTGTGTTCGCATTTTCTTTGCGATACAGTGAGCTATTGACTCTAGCTGGTGCAGAAAAAAATTTGCTCAAATATATTCTACTGATTGACCAGTTCTTCAGTGTAAATATCACGCCCAGGATTCTTGAGGAGTGAATTGTTTTTTTTCATGTTATTGACTGACGACATCTTCAAAATACAGCCGTCAAGCCAAGTTGCCTACATGGAGGACGCATCCAGAGGGCAGTGGTCAATGGCTCAGTGTCCAGCAATCGAGTTATCTTGGAATATATAGTCACCTTTACAATGGATACTCCCACATTCCAGAGCGTTCAGCTGTTAATTCCACGTTCTTTGCTGCTGACTCTGCACACACGGGAACTATTGGGTCAAACGGCTCTTTCTGGATGTGCGCGCCCCAGGGTAAGGGAAGTCAATCTGCCAGTGTTGCACTGTAAAGCTGCTGTGCAGAATATTAGTTTCATAGCCACATCGTTATATTACTTTTCCATCTTACATTGGGCATGAGTTCCCCTGGAGGAGTGTTTGTGAGTCTCTTTTCTTCCTGACCTTTAGTTTAGAGGAACACATCAAGCAGCTAAGGCAAAATCTGCCTTTGTGTCTAGCGCAAGTATAACTCCCGCTGAACTTCCATAGTCATTCCTGAGTACCTCTTTCTGGAAATGTGGCTGATCCTGAAAAAAAACAAATTCTGGGGAAATATTTTAAGAATATCACAAGGTTTGCTCTAAAGCCCATTTAGCTAAATCTGCTGCTGCTCTCCATCACCGTTTGAATTGCCTGACAAATGCGAGTAATCCTGACGCGAGTCTGTGCGAGCTGAACAGCTACGCTACGGTTTGGGCAGTATTTCTTTAAGCCCTCTATATTGCTAGGCGTTGTAGATTCCCTGAAAATGAAGCCACAGAGTGCTTGACGCTTCTGCCTGGAAATAGTGTCTTCAGATTTCAGTTTATCTGCTCTTAAAGATCTGGAGAATAATAACCTGGGATGGAAAATAGAAATAGGAATATAATTTTTGAGAGGACGTATTTGAAATCACTCATTCCAGGATTGCAGTTGATACTGAATAGCTAAGACAGATTTAGTTTTGCTCACCCCAGTTACTCAACTGGAAGATGGAACGATGCAGACGAGTCCTGTCCTTGCAGTATCAGGTATGTTTATACGTGTTTCCAGTTCCGAACTGCTGCAGAATGGACAAGCCTATGTCTGCTCACACAGAGGTGAATGTGTGTTGTTAGCCATCAAAAAGAAAAACCCTATGAAGAGCTGCAGATCTTTGATACAAAAGACAATGCCACAAAAATAATCTAGTGCAAGAGGAAGAGCACAAAAGAGAGCAGTGTTGTCTTTTGTCGTGTTCCCGTGGCTAATCTAGCAAACGTGAGAGGCAGAAGAGAAAGGCTACGCTGGAAAGAAGAAATGTTTATTTTTGTTTTAAGTGTGTCAGTCTATGCTGGGTGCTAAGAGTTGGAGAGGATGTTTGAAAAGGGAGGGGAGGATATTCAAATTTTCTGAAATATGTTCTCGGGATCATAGATTGATTTCCCCCCTCCCTTCCCCTCCCATGGTGGTTATAGCCTGGTGCTCTGACTACAGTCTCACAGCCTGTTTCTGTGTAAGACATGCTACTCTTAGAAAAATAAATTCAAGACTGACATAGAAATGTCAGAAGAAATGATTTCTTCATATCCTGTAGGTAGTCTGAAAGGCAAAGTAAGTTTATATGACTCTCAAAGGTCTGTGCGCAAGGAGGCAACCCAGTCTGCAAGAAATCTTTTATTTATGCAGGATTGTTTTTTATACTTTAAAGTTTTCCTTCCACTGTCTTCTGACAAGTACAGAATCAGCACTGGTTGAAAAAGCTTCTAGGAAAGAATATATTTGGTGTACTGGTTTGATGACTAATCAGCAGTTTGTGCTGCTCCGCCACATCTAAAGATTTGTGTGTTTGAAGATGAAATGCAAATCTTCAGTAATTGCGTTCAAACAGCCGTGTAGTGTGAACTTATAAAACCACTCCATTGTACCGTCGGCTAAAAGTGACCATCCCATAGATCTATCAGCAGAGCACCAAGTAATTACCTTGTCACATCTAACGTTTGGGAACGTGAGGAGAAGGGCATTGGAAAATCTGTAGCAGGAGATCACAAAAAAGATGCGATTGACCCAGCACTGATGGTCATTTCGCCGCTAAGTTCACTGAGAGCAGAATCAGAACAGGATTTTGTATTATGAATATGGCGTATTACCTCTTATATTTAGATATTAGGTACTTAGATATTACAAAGATAAAAAGTAGAAAGGCAGTCAGAAAAAGGATTTCAAATGTTTGGATAAATATTTATAGTTTTGCTGCCTGTGCTTTACTGCTTATATTCTATTTTGATCTCTGTAGTCAGGAGCAAAACTGAGTATGGCATTTGTGGAGAAAATAGAAGAGCTACCTGTTCAGCCGCAGCATTAATTTTCCTACAGCAAAAAAGAAATAGTAAATATTTTTAAAAATGCATATTAAAACAAAAAAAAATTATCAGTCCAGCATCTCTCTGGAAAGTGAACAGCTGCCGGAGGAAAGCAGTTTAGTACAGAAACTTGGTGCCTGAGTTCTGTCGTCACTGCTAGTTGAGCATGTTCTATAGAAACGGTTAATGGAACCTAAAAATATCGTTTAAATGTAATTCAATTGCAATACAAACTGACTGAATCCATTTGTGCTTCGAACCTTAACTTTTTAGAATAGGTCTGATATCAGGAAAGACGTGCTGAAGGTTAAGGATGAAAGAGCTTTTGTGACTCAAGTTAAAAAATTGCCTAAATGTTTAATTTAATGTGCAAATAAAATCAGGGATTCTTGCCGCAGCTGATGGTTCCCCCAGAGGAAAAAGGTAAATTGCTGAAGGGGGAAAAAAAAAAAAATCAATTGCTATTGGATAGACGAATGCCTAGAGGTGCCATGGTATTGGCAGACACGTCAGATATGTGAAAGCTGAGTATCTATGAGAAGGAAGTGGATTTGCTTTGCAGTGGATTTGCTTTGCAGTGTTTACTTGCCTGAGTGCTTGCACTGCAACGTAGGTAAGACCACTGCCGTGAGGAGCGTACGTACATCATGGATCTTGTGGGAGACTACCTTTTCCCGTTCAGCCCCCAAATTACTGGGTTTTTTTTTTTAAGTCTGTATGATCATGATTGCTTTATTTAAAAAAAAAAAAAAACAAAAACAAAAACAACAAATCAAACAAACTAGAAAAACTCTCTACCTAGGCAATTTGCTATGTCCCTTTAAAATACCAAGTTATAACAGCATCATTTCTATGGTTACACAGGAATCACCATTCAAATTACGAAACTCCCTCAATTTTTTGCATATAGGTCTTCACAACTTACCTTAGCTCCTAATATCAGCCGAGAAAGTCCAAGACTTCTCTGCAGTAGAAGGATCTTGCTGTCAGATCTTAAAGGATCTTAAGGAATAGTATCGCAGTGTTGGTGACAGAGTACTGTAATTCAGTGTTTTTCTTTACCAGTTGCATTTTCAGGCCTTGGCTTTACCACCTTCTACTTAGCGGGAAAGTTACACTGCTTCACGGAAAACGGCCGGGGGAAGAGCTGGCGGCTTTGTGCAGCAATTCTCCCGCTCTACTGCGCCATGATGATTGCCCTGTCGCGTATGTGTGATTACAAACATCACTGGCAAGGTGAGCTATACAGATACCTTTTTTATTTCTACTTTTTTTAATAAGCCTTGTGTTTCTTTGATTTTTTTTTTTTTTTTTTAACATTAAATCACATGAGTCACAACACGATAGTAGGCTGTGGATTCTCCTTGCTCCTGGATTGATGCTGAGGGTTTCAATGTCTGAAAATACAGCAGGGGCCCTTTACTGTTTTGTATTTTTATAGACACAATGTACGTCGTCATATTTATAGACAAATCTACATCAGTGGGTTTTCTACATCATCGTTTTTTACAAATGTACATCAGTGCTATAGCCGGTGTGGATGGATCCAGCTGTGTAGGCTGGATCTGGCCCATCTGAGTAGCTTCGTTATGTGGCTTAGTCCTTGCCCACTGCTTTTCCAGGTGCCTGCTAGGTACCTGTTTGGTACGTGAGTGATTGCTAATCTGTGGTTGCATGTGCATTAGACTAGATTGCAGCATCTGTGCGTAGCTAGTCATTGCAAAGATGCCCTCAGTCTACGTTCTGGTCATTTGATGCACATGATGTAATACAGTTTTTCATTCAAATCAAATTATATTGGGCATGAGGTGGCTTCGTGGCCCCTCCTGGAGAAGTATAGAAACATTGCATACGAAGCTACATAGCAGAGGTTGTAACAGATTCTGCCCACGTTGAAAACCCTGCTGCAAAGTTTGATGTTTTCTGTTCTCTTAATTTTTTTTGGCCAAGGTTGTAATTGCTCCCATGGTGTCAATTCAATGCTTTCCAAAGTCAGGTCCTACTTAAGGAAGATAAATGTTTCGTTGTCTTATTATATCCTATTAAAAATTATTATCCGTAGCTTTGGGCTGCAAATATTTCAATGCTAATGTTTTGTTATACCGACTGGATGTTGGCGTGATGCATTCCGTATGGTACCATACGTGTGGTAACAATGCATATTCATTAATTTGTAACTGCAAATAAGTGCTGAATGCATTCAATATGGATGAGTAGGTCGTTGTAGCAGCGTGCAGTGTCTTTCTTGATCATAAAGTATGTCCAAAAGCTAAAGAAACATGCCACACAATCTCAAGCCTTACCTTTGTGAGGGAACGACAGTTATGGACAGAAGGGGAGATGGCTCCTAAGACTCTTAACAGCAGCATTTGGTATGTGGGCGCGTTGTATAAAATGTCTGCTCTTGGATGAACCTGCATCCTTAAAAGTCTTCATGTCATGAACAACAGGGGAAATTCTTAAGTGAGGCATCGACAGTCGGAAGGATGCTTAATCCTAATGTCTTTTTCATTTACTACTTATTGTTTCTAGTGGAAACTTTGGATCTCCATATTGTGTGAGCATTCCCATGTAAATGAGGCGTTGTTATAATATAATGTAACTAGAGCAGATGCCTTTCAGGAGGTTTCTTAGTGATGTTGAATTAACTAGCACTGACCTTCATAGCTTCAGGGCTATGCCGCAGCATCCTCTCTTCCCTCACGGTAGGCGCTTCTGGAGTGTGACACCAGTCAGACCAGATGCATCTGTCACAGGAGGGCTGTTGTCTCAGAGTCCTTTACAGTTCAGGCATGAGATGTAACTGATACAAAGGCTATGCTATTTATTAATTACACATTTATTTTACTAAGTTACGATTCTATGACTTCATTCTATGAAGTTGGAATTACACCACACCTTACCCTCCCACACCGAGACTGTCAGATACGGACCTGGTAAAGAGCCTGGCATGTTGTCCACATGGCTTCCCTCCAGCATCCCCAGATCAGTTTATGACTGTCCATCAGCATCTACACTTCCACTGTCAGAAAATCCTACCATCCATTATTTCTTTTGCCATTTCTTGACCTTCTTTCTCATCGCCTTTGTACCTGCCTTTCTCCACTCTTGTCCCCTCCTTAGTAATTGTAATATTAACATTCTGAGGCCGCTCAGTGGCTTTTTAATGTAAGGATACTCCTGACATTATTACAGCCTGTAATTACTTCTTCTCTATTTATCCCCATGTTCCTATCAGAAATACCAGACTTGGTATTTCTAATACTGTTACGTAGGTCATCTTGGCTTTATGTGGTATTGCTGGTATGGTACTGCTGGCCTTGCGAGTTATACTCCCCTCAAGGTCCTCAGCGCTCCTTTCAATTATCTGCTTCATACTAGTTGCATATTGTTTACGTTTTCGAAGACATATCATTCTGTTGGTTCCTCTACATAGTTTCAATCAATTACAGCATATCCCTGTCCCACTGAGCGTTTCTTACCTCGTACTACAGTCAGCACGCTAGAGCAAGACTCATCCGTGCTTTTTCTTGCACTATGTGCAGTATCCTGTTCTCCCATAGCTGCTTAATCACCAACCATTAGCCTTGACATGTCCTTTAAGGAGTCTGCTGGTTTCCTGCAGAGTTCCTTGTCTTGTTACAGGCCTCATTACTCGTCTTTGCTCACCGACACCCTGGCGTCGGAGAGAGCCTCCAGCACAAAGCTGCTGAAGGTGAGGTGTGTGCCTGGCCGGGCTGGCAGGCGGGACAGACGGCGGAGTTACGGATCTCATGCTCAACGTGTGACACTTGGCTGGTTTGATCTCCCTCTTAGAGAGAGGGGAGTGTGAATGAACGCCAATGGGAGCGCACGGGTTTACTCTCAAGTTTTGAACACGTTTGCAGTTTGTACTGTCTCTTGCCAAGAGTAAGAATTATTTATGTACTGAAACATGAGCCACAAGGCAGATTATTATGGTGTATTTCATATATGATAGAAGAAAACTACACCCAAGGGGCTGTGACTGTGTCCATTACAACCGCTCATATTTTTGTCTTTGAAGTTTAAGGAGATGGAGCTGAAAGCTCAGCTCTTCCCAAGCTAAGAACAGGGCTGGCAGGCATTATCCTGCAGGTGGCCGATGCTTTTACCTGAAAGAACCGCATTCTCAGGGGACAGACTAGTTCACTCCGTAATATACAGCACAGAGGCTCAGGCCTCATCTTTTATGTCCAGTGGAGTCATCCGATTGTGTTAAATTACTTCTGGTAGCTTTGTGATAGAGTCCTAACTATGCTGTGGGGAATGAACAAGGACCATCAATATGATGTCCAAGACTGAGCATACTGTAGGTTAAAGATGCAGTGGAGTATCCTTACATTAAAAAGCCATTGAGCGGTCTCAGAATGTATTAAAGAATTATAAGTACTTTACGAGCTCCCTTCAGTTTGGCTGGCAAATGTAGTATTCAAGTTCTTAGTGTTGGTATTGGTGAATATTGGGATGTTTCCCTATGAATCATGAACGTACTGACTGCTTTTAAGTCCCTAGATGTCTGTATAGGCTTATAACTCTGAAAATGTTAATTTACTCTTGAAGTAAGTGGAAATTTTGTAGGAGAAAAGTAAAGATAAATACCGAGACTGAAAGAATAATCTTTTTGCTTTCTGAGTAAAGGAAAAAAAAAAAAAAGAAAGAAAATAAAAAGCTGTGGCTACCATGAGCTCAAACAAAACAAATAATTGTTGTCTTCAAAATCAGGAGTCAAAATAGCTGCCTCAGTACCCCCAGTCAAGGTCAGTAAGCTGGAAATCTTTGGCATAAGTCCTGTAGTTTGTTTGTGTTACTGTGGTGCTCAAACTGAGGCCCGGAGTTGCATGCAAGTGTTTTGAAAGAAATTACTTCGGTAAGTTTTCAGCAAGTCTTGAAATACTGGGGAGCTTGTAGAGGACTGGCAGAAATCGGGTGTTTCTCCATAATTAAAACTAGTAATCAAAGCCTTGACCTCATTGTTAAGCAAAATAAAAAGGCACCTGGAACAGGATTCAACCGACGACTGCTAAAGGAGGGTAATCTGAGAATTGCAACCAGGTTTATAGAAAATGAATCTTGTCACAATAACTAAATACTTTACAAAACGAGTCAGCTGCCAGCATGGGTAGAATAAGCTTCTGTCTGCTTGCAAGTACTGCGTACGCACAATCACCTTCTAAAACCTTACTTGATTCCGTATTGCACTGGTTTGTGATAGATTTGTGATGTCCTTTTGCGTGGAGGAAGAGAACGTAGGATGAGAAGGGATCTCCTAGATCGCCAGTCTGGTCCTTTTCTTCAACAGACAACTGTGACTTGTAATCACATTTCTTAAATTTATCCATCTCAATCTTAAATTTTTCATGTTTTCTTGCCCTACATATGCCTGTGGAAAGGCTCTTCAGAATCTCACTCCTCCAATGATTACAAGCCATAAATTTACCCACTGAAAATTGAACGACCTGCCCTTTGTCCTAATATATACTAGACTAACAAACGAGGGCATTTAATCCATATTTAACTATTTTAGACAAACATAATTTGCATTGATTAACACTTCTTTGTCATTAAACTCAACAATTTGCTTTTACACTGTGGTTTCTTTGTAACTCTAAGTAAAACAGAGAAACACAGGTATACGCAGATGACACGGTGCTTAGTAAGCCCTGTTAAAATAAAACACGGTGTCGAGCCACACTCTAGCCAGTGCCTTTTGTGTCTCTTTCATTATTGTTTCTGTTCAAATCTGAGGCTTTCAAGGCCAGTGTGTGTTTTCGGTGAAGTTTTGCTCTGGTTGCTTGAAAAGGAAGCACAAGATCAGGCGAGTACATTAGCAGGAAGCCTGGAGAACCTGACAACAGGACAAATCCTCTTGCCCTGCAGGTGCTATGCGATTCGGATGGAAAACTTAAAATTGCCCGTGTGTGAGAGCTGCAAATATCTCATTCTATGTCCTTATTTTATTTTATCTTCTTTTGTTTTCCTTCTTTCCCAAGAAGTATGGGATAGTAAATAGCATCGAAGGAAGATTTTAAAAAAGGATTACACCAGTTACAGGCATGCTTAGCCTTTGACCTTTCAGGTGCTCTTAGGAAGAATTCACCCAGGTTGAACTTGTTCTTGACAGCTATCTTTCCCCGGGGCCTTCCAGGAGCTGCAAGTGAAATGAATTGTTGCTACAATGCCTCACTTCCTGAAGGAAGATAATTTTCCATCCTACATCCTACCTGCTCCCAGTCTGCACTGGAGACTGTCTTCTGGAATACAAACCAGTCAAAAGTAGATCTGGCGTTTTAGCTGGCATCTTCCCTGGGGGTATGTAGGCGGAGACGAGGAGCAGACTGTAGTCAGTGCAGTAGTTTGAGGTACCGGTCAGCGGGAGAGCTCTGGATGCTGTAAACAGCATAGTTCAACTGTATTGTTCATAAATAGAAAATCTGGTGGTGGTCCTTGTAAATCATGGCAATCTGAAAGAAGACATGTGGCTTGCCTGCCTCGAAAGGCTGGTCAACGGTGGAACATCGTGAATGTTTAATGCCCCATGGAAACCATTCTAGTTCCCTTGTTCATCTCCTGAAACATAACATAGCTAACCCTGAAACACACCCAACATTTTGGGTAATCAAAATGTTGGAGATGTCCCCCCAAAATACTGATTTTATGTGTTCTTCGTGATCGTGGAATTCGGCTCCAAATTCTTTATGGAAATTTGAGCTTCATGTTTTCTGGATGAAACACTTCCAGGTCAACCAAAGGTCTTTTATTAACAGTTGTCACTACTGTCTGTCCTTTCCATGCTAACAAACTTCTGATTTTGTCGCTTTTCTTCTCTAGATGCTTTCGTTGGAGGGATCATTGGCCTCATTTTTGCTTATATTTGCTACAGACAACACTACCCTCCTTTGGGTAATACAGCTTGTCATAAATCTTACGTCAGCCTGCTAGATCAGAACTCTGTGAAGAAAGAAGAGAGACCTCCAGCAGATAATGCTACTGGTTTGCCTCTGGAGGGAATAACTGAAGGTCCTGTATGACTTTAAGAAATGCGCAGAATGAACTTTTAGCCTTCTCACATTTCCTCCAAACTGATCTCTTAACACAGTGTTTCTTACTGTCCGTGTGTTTTCGTTTGTTTCTTTCCTTTTTATAAAGAAAAATTAAATATTTTATTTTTAATGCCATAATATCATCATACTTAAAAATTTTCCGTTCATGTTGACTTACTGAATTATCTGTTTTCAGTCTACTGCAAACAGATAGATTGCTTGAGGGAAAGGGAAAGAACGTTCATAAAACCAACCCCACACGGACAATGGTTAAGAGAGTAATTTTAAGATGTGGTTGAGGATATAGTAGATCTAGAAACAGATTTTCTGAAGTACTGAGTGTCTCCTAGAAAGTTCTGGTCGTCTTCAGCACTCATTGATTTTGACGGGTGATGACTACGCACAGCACTTTTCATCAGATGTTCAGCATCTGTTGCGGCCAGCCATTTCTTTATATAATTTGGTAAGTTGGGCATCATCCTTATGTTTATCTTGTTGCCTTCTAACATAAAAATCTCCACGTGCTGGTAGAACTTTGTATTAATTGTCAACTTTTGACAAGGTTATTCTGAGCTACTAATGATCAAGTAACCTAAAGGTATGAATGGGTAAGTGTAAGAGCCAAGCCTTTTGCATTAGTAGTTCCACAGGATGATGCTGACGTTCAAGAAATTCCACGCTGTTAAAATTATCAGCTTGCAATAACATCTTTGTTCATAGGATGGATTAGAAACTTGGTATTACATCATTAGCAATTTTTGGAGAGCTCTTGCAGTTATTTCTGTCAAAACAAAATGAAAAAGAACACCCATGACATTCAACAAGCTGAAGTCTTTAAAACAAATTTTTAAAAATCCTGAAACTTTGAGGATAAAGAAACAATGTTTTCTGTGAATCTCGGTGTGCCATGTTCATTCTTGTATAGTGACTCACTGCAGCATTGGTGATCTAAAGAAATGCAAAGATTTTCCTTTGTGACTTTGGGCGCACAACCATGATTGCTTGTGGTGGTCTCCAGCACTGCAACATATCCAGAGGAATGCTGGAGACAATTTTCCACTAGACCCATTCCACATTTTCAGCTCATCATGTTCTTGAGCATGGTGTTTGCGAAGGTTGGCTTGGTACCTGGAGTGAAACTCACCTGAATCAAAACACTGTTGGTATGGAGAAGTTTACTGCGTGTATGACTTTAGTTAATTTATTATTGGTAGGATCCTGTTTTGTTAGGTATGCACTATGCAGTATACATCACATTCCTGTGAAACGATGTACCTTTGGATGGCAAAATGTCAGCTTCCAGAATCTTTTTTTCTCAGATACCCTGTGAAAGTGCAGGCAAATGTTCCAGACCACACCTTGGCAGTTGAACATTTCTCAGCTGGAGCTGCTGGTTACAGCGATCGAGATAGCGTTGATCAACGACCATTATTACGGTGCTTTAGACTGGAGGAGACTGCTGCCATAATTATAATTTAGGTGTTCCTGTTGGAATTACGTATTGGCCTTGTAGGCATTTTGTGATTCAAACGGCCCGATGTCTTTATGTAAGGCTCGTCATTTACTTTTCTCAAAGGTAAGCTTTGTAGATTTATTTTTTTTTTTTTTGCGAAGAGCTTCTTCCTGATTGGCAACACTTGAATTTTTATAGAAAGCAAGTAAATTGGAATCCCTTCTAAAATAAATGTAATAATTGTCTATAAGAGGATGAAACCATACTATATAAAAACTTACATGATATTTGGAAATAACTATAAATAGGAAATGTCATTAAGAAACAGAATGTAATAGGCATGAACCCAGGAGGGTTCTGTAGAAATTAGGCCTGATCCACTTGTAAAACTGACACCGGTTTGACTGCGTCAGTTAGAGGTAGGATTTTTTTACTGACAGTTACATTATTCCGGACTGTAGAATAGAGACAGTTACCCAAACACAACTGTGGTTTTGCTGATGTATGTATGCTAGTTCACAAAACTAGCATTAGCAAAGCAAAATTACCCTGGCGTTGTGTTTGCACAGGATTTGACAGAACGCTTCTCTGGTGTAACTGAGATCTTATTCTAGAAATCCACCCAGTTTAATGGAGGCTTAATCTTTCTATGAAGTTTTTAAACCATCCTACAGACTTCTGTAGCAGGGATATCATTTTCTATTACTTCATACGGGAGGATTAATGAAAGCCCTAGGGTAAGGGTGTCGTGTCTTTACATTGTATAGGGATTAGCCATTAGCTTTTTCTTTCAGCAGGAACCCTAGTCTTCCAGGTTATATGCAAATGTTAAAAAAAAAAAAAATCTTAAATCAAAATTAGAAGTTTAATACTGACGCATAGAGCATTTTGCATGTTTTTATATAGATCTGGCTTATTCTCAAAGATGAGTGGGGCCTCCTCACTGTGCTGTACACATTCCCAGTATTTTAATGGCTTTTGATACAAACAAGCTATCTTCTTTGGGATGGGGAAAGCTTATACAGCCCTCAAATGAGTAGTGGCTGTTAAAAGATTGGAATATGAAGTGTAATGCAGCAGAAATACTTACGTTGCAAGAGTAATTGGTGAACTTTGCAAAGCAGTAACGAGTAACGTATTTTAATGGGATTAATTAAATTGAAAGTCATAAAATGGACAATGTAAAAGCTTTAATTAAAATGTAATTAAAATTATGAAAGACTTAATGAAGTGAAATTTGTGGAGGGATCTGGGAGGGCTGTAATTACCAGTGCAAAGTCAGTGTAGCTAGGAAGGCATTTTTGTGGATCAGTGTATTTTAATCTCATGCTTTCTCAATGTGAAGGAAATGTAATGTTGTAACGCACCAATAAAACAACACATGAATGTGGGTTTGTACATCTGCGTGTTATCATTACTTTGAGAAGAATGAAAGTCACAAAGGTAGTTTCATTAACAAACCACATGGAGTATTACAAAAAATCCCCGAGCTCTAATGGGGCTGCATTATTGATAAACAGCAGTTCCAGAAGTCATTGCTGATACCAGTAACATGGAACCACCTTCCTCCTTCAATCAAAACACGCTAACTTTCATCTGAGAGAAAGCACAGTGTAAGTCTGCAAGGTTGAAATTTTTAAATATTCAGCCGGCTAAAATGCAACAGGCCCTTTTCATCTGTCACGTTCCATATCTCAAATAATACGAGGAGTCCCACAATAACAAATGGGATTAGGCTAGAAAAGAATAAAAAAAAAAAAACAAAAACCTAATAGAACATAGCGGCAAGATCCTGAAACCAAGGGAAGCGTGAGATTGTGAACCAGTCAGGAAAATGTCCCCGGGGTGAATGCGTGTCTCAGGCGATGTGTTAGGAACAGAGCTGGAGCGTTTATGCCGATTCATTCTCAGATTTTGTTGTGTGCAATTTAGACCGATTTGGCCCTTTATTCTTTCCCCGTGCATACAGCAAGTTCTTTCTGTTTAATGGAAAAGAAACATCTTTTTTCTTCTTTCTTTCCATAACTAAAATATACTGTACTACAGATTTAAAAAATTAAAAAAAAACACCTTATTTTTGTTTTATGGTGGTAAAATTCCATTGGCGTCAGTGGAGCTGCTCTGGGTCACTAAGCACATCACATCCAGGAGGTGGAATAAAACCTTCACCCTGTTTTTGCTCAGGCTCTTACATTTCTAGGAGTATAATTAGCAAAATACTGCAACTAATTTGTCAGCAATTGTGGGTTCTTTTGTGATAACATATATCCCCCCTGAGTCAGAAAACTGTTGGGATGCTCTGACCTAACAGAAGGGGAAAAGTCTTGAACACAGCAGAATGGGGATGATGGGACTGAGAAGGCTGGGCACATGTTTCTGTTGCTTTTGATGTGCAGAATGTGTTGAGAATCGCCACAAACAGTAGGTAACAATGATTATAAAATTTCTGAGTTACCTGCTCGGCAGCGTTGCAGCCTACAGTAGTGCTGTGCTGGCTGGGACGAATACAGTACGAGTCCTGCCTTGAAGAGTTAGCTATATTTGTATTAATTCACGGAAAGAAAAGAGAACCTCTGCTCTTTGTTACACTAGCATAAACCCTGCTGTACTGCATGGAGTTACTTCACAGTAATACTCTTCTTTTCAAAGCAAAATTTGAGATTTTGGTCTTCTGTCACTGTCGTCTTGCTTCCGGTAAACTCTCATCAACTTAAACAGGGAAGAGGAGAGCCTACAGTTCCTTCCCAGACATATGTACTATATTGCAGTAGGCATCCTCTTGGGGGTGTGCTCTAAACAACGCAAAGTTTCAGGGCTTGTGTGCCTAAATATTTGTCTTGGGAAGGTGGGTCTAGAGACTCACAGTTATCATTCCAATAGGGCAGGAGAAAATCCACCACCCTGAAATACCATTGCTTCACCTTCAGGCTCCATTTGTATAATGGAGAATAGAGAGGTCTATCAGCTGCGTGAACATCTGTTCTTGATTCTATACGTGCTTGTAACAGATCATTTCTTTCTTGCAAGAGAAAATGCTAAACACGTGTTATTTTTCTCCAGAATTCTCATTGACCAAAGAGTCTAAGCACCTTCTCCAGATGTCCTGGTGTTTTTCTCCAATGTTTTTCTCAATTCTTTTAGAAAGGCAATTATACATATAGGCAGCTCCCTTTATTAAGAGCGCTTTGGAAAATTCAGAACAGTATAAATGAAATTTAAAATATAAGCATATAAATTGAGATTAACAAAATTCAGTTTTACACAGAGAAAGCGAAAGTATCTCATGTTGATCAAATGTTATTTGTACCTACGTGTTCAGTAGGATTGGTAATCTTTAGGTAATGCCTTAAAATAAAATTCAAGGCCGTGCTAATATGCTTTAAGTCCAAAAAGAACAAAATTAGATAAACAACAGGTTAGCTATTGGATTAGACACAATGTAAAGATCAGAAATAGTTCTAAATTAGTTAATTGAATTTACTCTCTTTTAAATACAAAATCAAAGCACTCACCAAGGGTTTGTTCCCACAGTTTAAAACGTTATCTTAAAATTGCTAAGCAGGACCATATTGTTAAACGTGGGTTAACACCCACAGGCATAACCTATAGGCATTTTCCACATTACTCTTCCCCATCTTTATAAGGTGTATGATCTCATTTACTCGCTCGGCGTACACTCCATACCCATCTGGTAAGCAGAATTTGTACGTTGCTCCCCTACGGGGCTAAAAGTAAATGAGAAGTTTCCAATAGGATACACCCAGTTCCATACAGGTTATTGTATGGAGAACTCCTGTTCTGCAGGTGAGCAAATTGTTCCCTGCTCAGGAACATGCTCTGAACAGAGCGAAAACATTACCATTTTGCCATCAAGGTAAAACTTGTTCAACATGTATAAAATGTATAAAATTCAAATTGCAGGACTGCGGATAATTCCTGATATGCTGAAGTGAACCGAGATTCCTTTTACACTGGCAGATAGGCTGAGATCTCTAGGATTTCTGCTTAAACTTGCAGAGATAGCCAAGAAACCATCATTCGGACCATTCAGACCAGATTTGGATCATGTTTAAACCCAGATAATGATCCTAAAGGCAACTGAGCTGCAATAGATGTATGCTGAAGTTGCAGAAGTAAAGATCTGCCTGTTATTAATTTGCTGCCAGCTTCTGGGAGAACTTTCCAAAGGGAAAACTGAGAGGCGTTTGGGTGTAGTCCCCATTATGCAAACTGGGTAGCAAGGTATGAATGGGGCATGAAATAGAAAATCCTCGCTCAGTGCTTTGACTTGATAAAAACAACCCAGGGATGCATTTGATCAGTCCCTGAGTATTGCAGAATGTCAAGCATAAAAAAATCAATCCCACCAGCTCTATAAACCTTAAACCTTTGGATTGAGTTTCTCTGTTAGTTCGCCAAAAAAGCTCTTAATTTCACTGGCAGCTTTACAGCTGTCATCTGGCATTCTGTCGACCTACTAGAATTTAACACTTGATATGAAGACTCAGTTCACGTGGTCTGAGACATGTTTATTTCCAGGAGTAGATGGGGCTGGGCACGAGGAGACTCTGTTTTTTTGTTCCAATGTTTATATAGTTTCCTTTTATTTGGCCTCTTGTTCACAGGTGTAATTGCGCTTTTTAATCACCCGCCATGTCCTCTGAGCTACTTCAGGTCCCTTCTTCTTTTCATCTCCAGAGCAGCTGCGCTACTGATGAAGGGAAGGGGAAGAGAAGTGCTTGCTGACATCTACAGATGCCTTCTCCTGGATGGTGTCTGTCTCCCTCCTCTCCCTCTTCCATCCTCTCTGCGTTAGAGGACTTCCAGGTGGCCTTCTCTGTTGTTTGGCCGTCTATTCTCTTGTTCCTGTTTGCAAACCACCTTTTTCTGAAGTCACAGCTTTAACGAGCTTGATAAACACAACAGGCTTTGGGGCACAAACACAACTCTGTGGGGATAAACACAACTCTTCTTTGGAGCAGAGATTTAATTCATAGACTGGAATGGTTTGACCCAGCATTTGCCACTGTTGTTTCCACGCTGAGGGAAAGCGGCCAGCAGTTACTTTAGGATCGACTGGGTTAACTTTCATGCCTGGGTGTAAATGAAACAAATAGGCTGACGGTAAGGGATCTGCACATGTAGATGAACAGCAGGGAAATAGCTCACAGGATCACAAGCGCTGCCACTTGAAAGAGTCAGCCCTGCATTTCCCGGCCCCTCCTGGGTTAAGGAATGTGGTGCCGCTCTCCAGGACCCGGCACGCAGAAAGGAAAGATCTGCCCAAGCCCCATCAAGCCCATTGCAGACCTGCTCTGCCGGTAGGCAAACAGTCTGTCCCCCTCCCCAGCCCTAAACAAGCCCATGTGAGGAAACACTATGTTTAAATCTGCAAGTTGGAAATCTCAGGAATGGAAAAATCTGGAATGCTCGCATATGAATAACAAATGGAGAAATTGAGACCTTGGAATAACAGTAGTCATACTGGGGCTAAACATAAATTAATAATGGGAAAACACTGAAATAAAATAGCTTGGCATATTAAGAATTAAATATATATGTATAGTAACCTGTCCCAGCTTAATCCTGGGATAATGTTTATCCAGGATACGTTATCCCAGAGTGGAAGCTTTTGTCTTTGGGGTTAACAGAAGCATCAATCACAGAATCACAGAATCTTCATGGTTGGAAAGGGCTTTTGAGATCATCGAGTCCAACCAAACAACCTACAATCTCTGCCACTAGAGCATGCCCTCAAGTGCCACATCTAGACGTTTCTTAAACACCTCTAGGGATGGGGACTCCACCCCCTCCCTGGGCAGGCGGTTCCAGTGCCTGACCATTCTTTCAGTAAAGTCATTCCTCCTAATATCTAACCTAAACCTCCCCTGCCGCAGCTTCAGACCATTTCCTCTGCTCCTGTCATTATTCACTGGGAGAAGAGGCCAACACCCACCTCTCTGCACCCTCCTTTCAGGGAGTTGTAGAGGGCAATGAGGTCTCCCCTCAGTCTCCTCTTCTCCAAGCTAAACATGCCCAGCTCCCTCAGCCTCTCCTCATACGACCTGGTCTCCAGACCCCTCAACAGCCTGGTAGCTCTCCTCTGGACACGCTCCAGCACTTCAATGTCCCTCTTGTACAGAGGGGCCCAGAACTGAACACAGCACTCGAGGTGAGGCCTCACCAGGGCCGAGTACAGAGGCACCATCACTTCCCTGCTCCTGCTGGCCACGCTGTTCCTGAGACAAGCCAGAATGCTGTTGGCCTTCTTGGCCATCTGGGCACACTGCTGGCTCATGTGAAGCTGGCCGTCCACCAGCACCCCCAGGTCCTTTTCTGCCTCTATAAACTTCCAAGTCTAATTAATGCAGTTATATATTATAAACAACATTTACCCACAACACCAAATAGAGCTCTTGGGGACTGCCTATCACTACAGGCCTGTCCAGCTGAACGAAAACAAGCTCCAGCGGGAGGATGCAGGTTGACGCTGTCTGATACACAAAACCTCTCACTCGTAAGCCACAGGGGGCTTTTAAGAAGTGGCTTTTACAATCCTTAGTATTGCAGTGAGAAAGGGTAATGAGGAAAGACAAAGTGTCCAAATGCACTTCCGCTCTCAAATTAAAGGGAATTCTTATCCTGGTTCACAGTTGGAGCAGAAGCAGATTCCTGTTCTTCACATTTTTGACGTTACAGGTTGAGCAAAGGCACATCAGACCTGTGTGCTGCTATGAGCAACTGGTGAGGGCACTTTCACATGTGGTTTGGAGACAACAATCCAGAAGAATTCTCACTTCCTCCGCGATGCCGTCAGAAGGCAGGCTGCCAGCATAGCCACACTCCCAGCAGGCTAATGTGTCACTTTTAAGAACCTTCTAAGGCACAAAAAGCTTCGTCTGTCCTGTCATCAAACATCCTTAGCCTGACACAGGTATCAGTTTATCGTCCACTTTTGGATCTGGTGTAGCTATTTCAAGAAGAGACAAAGCATATTTAATAAAGCTGCTCTTTTTCAGGCCACCGTCTAATGAAAGTACGTTTCTGTGAAATACAAAGGCTTTGTAAAATAATTTGTTCCGATTCCCCTTGTTGGGCATTTCCAGCACTGTGATGCTGCCACTGTTAGATGCCTGTCTCTGTCCTCCAGCTTTCTGACGAGTCACTGCAGCACAATGGAAACAACCCGGGAAATAAAGACGACACCGATCTGCCCTTACCGGAACCACTGGTGTGAGAACCACAGCTAAGGCCAATTTTGCCACTATTGTAGTTAGCATCACTCTCTCAAAGTGACTTTCTGACACTGGGCAGAAGATGAAGAGGTGCTAATTAAGAAACATGCCCATTACATAGTTCCTGGAAGAGATCTAAACAAAAGAATATTTGATTTATTAGTCCCAACAGCCCTACCCATTGCCCCTTGCTGGACACACAGAGTAGGTGACTTTCCCTGAAGACTCCCGGGATTCATATTGTTGTCAAAGTTCTTGAGCTTTGTATTCAATTCCTTGTATAAGGGTCATTAGGGAAAAGGAGTCCCCACTTTATTGAGGGTGGTATTTACAAATGATTTATCGTTACTCAACAGACTGTTGCATAACTATCATCTCCTTTACCAGACAGGCTGAATATACAATACTATTGTATTAATCTTTATTCTCTGCACATCATCCTTATCAGCACAACGGAGCATTTGTGTATACAAAACTCCATTTCACCTCCATTTCCAGTCCAACGGATTGAAGCCACAATGAAAGAATCAGATGCAAGTTCTTATTGAAACCAATATAACACTGTAAAAAGGGAAGGGGAAAAGAACATTACGGCACTGTCACAATTTCACTCTAATCTAAGAGGTGTAAACCCGCCTATGGAGTGAACGTGCTGGAATTCCTACCTGCAGCATTGTCCGACAAAGATAAAGCAACTTAAAGCGTGAGAGAGGCTGGAGCTGGCCCCGTCAAACAAATCAGGTCATGAAACAAAGGGGTAGAAATCCCATTTCCAAGGGTTGTTTGGAAAGCCAGGAATTCCATTTCACAAGCATGTGATTTAAAAAAAAAAAAAAATATTTTTTATTCCACATTTTAATAAAACTCAGAATTTTAGGAATATTTTAATGGAAAAAGCTTATGATCTCTCCATACAGCTCAGCGTATCAAGCCCTCTGCCAGCATACGGAGAGAGTGATTTCCACCCTTGCTCTTTCAAAGCTTCCAACCCACTTGTGTCAAGCTAATGCCCACGGTAACAGGGTTGCTCTCAAGTGGGCGATTTGTTCCTTCCTAATTCTACCATAAATTTTATTCTGGGCTGAGAAACCTCCCCCAAAATGTCGGTGCAACTGTGCTGTTCCTGTGAATTGTCCTGATGGGAAATAGTTCCATTTTAATTTTTGACCAATTTATTTGTAGCCATCAGCTAGAGTCCCCTCTGTTTTAATACTAAAAGAAAACACCTGTGCTGGTAACCCCAGAGAGATGAGCACAGCTGACCTGAGTATTCAGTTCAGGCTAATAGAGAACAAGCACAACCAGAGATAAACCCAGCTGCCTGCAGCAATATTTTAAGTAAGAGTTGGCAAGATCAGGGAAAAGAAGGGGCCCTGGCTTACGGTGTGAGAGGAGGTGCTCCAGGAGCTCATCACTGGTAAGTGGATTTACATTTTCCATGAAGAGATAAAAACGGCCTCTATTCTATTTGGGATTTCCTGAGGTGAATGGAAATGTATTAGTTGTGAGTGCGTTTCAGCTGGGAATTTGTGCAGTTCAACCGCTGCATGGTTTAAGGTAGTACAACTGTGGAACGGCTCCTTGTTGTGTGGACGAAGAAGGGGCAGAAGAATTGACCTGTTTTCCTGATGGTCCTTAGTTTGTGGAAGGTTTCTGCAGCAGGGAGAAGTGGAACTGATCACCTAATGAACTTTTTCAGCTTCATAGGGTTTCTTTTTTTTGCTAACCCTTAATAAATGGAGAAGCAGCAGGTTTTGTGTTCTTAAGCGTGTTCCTCTCTGCTGTTAAATAAAGCCTGGCTTCTAACTTGAAGTGTACTGGTTTATAACCAATCAAGACTATTCGTCTCTTCCAGCTTTACTTTTATGGGGGGATTATTCTGAAGAAGTTGACTGGTTTTCTGAACTTTTTTCTACTTAATGTGTATAGTGGTTTCTAAGGAGTTAGACAGAACTGTTAGGCAAGTAAGTATGTATTTTGCTCTTATGTTGTCCACACTAAAAATAAGAGGAAAACATAATATTAATTCTACTGCTGCCTTTGTGTAAAAACTATACTCATGACGGGATAGAGTTCAATGGCACTGGTAATGGCTATACAGCGAGAAGCATTTATAACGCACTTAATGCAGCTATGAAGTAAGGTGCTTATAAGTTAGATCATAGAAAGGCTGCCTTGTTATGTTGTGATAATCCACTAAATAACGGGAGTCACTGCCGAAGTTAGTACTGATGTTCAGAACTGTACGTGAGCTGTAACACCCTCCGAAGCTAGTGAAGTAAATCATCCCTTGAGGACTGTAATCTTGCTTCTCCTCTGCTAAATCTTTGCCGGTAGCACTGCTGACGTTCACCTGGTGCATCAAGATTGTAAGGAGTTTGCTTAAACACCAGAACTAACAGGCACAATATGATCTAAACCAATCCTGTGACCTGAATGTCAGTGGTTTTGCTAGGAGATACTGGGACGAAAATACATCTTGTTGTCAGCCGAACTCGGCTAAAAGCTTTTCTGTCACTTCCCCATCCTATACTCATGACGGGATATTTCAAAGGAGCTCACTTAGTTTCGAAGGAGGTCAAGAGGTATAATTTTCTCGGCGTGTTAAAGGAATAAAGGTTAGATTCAAAAGGGGAAGCTAATCATACAGTGTTCAGGTTAAGTAGAAAAAGATTTGCAGATACTTTCCTCTTCTCGCCCTGCCCTGGGCGTAGCATCACAGCTGATATTTTATGGCCCAGTGATGTGGACACACCATGTCTCTCTTCAGGCTAGATTGCATGTTTATCTTTTGGGTCGTTTCTAAATGCTTACTTTAGTCCTCCCACTGTCTTTTGTGAGCTAATGCCAGCATAGAGGAGAAATGGCTAAAAGCTGAGGTTTTAGTTCTAGTGGTGGGTTGGTTGTTTTGTGTTGGTTTGTTTGTTTTGTTTTCTTTTTTTTTTTTTTTAATGGGCTCTCAGTATCTTTTGTGTGCAGTGATTGCTCGCTATTGTTAAACAGTGATTCCCAAAGGTGACTACTTAAACTGAGATTCTCCTGTAAAGCACAGGCTCTTACTATTTCAGTTAAATGAGACAGATTCTCTTTTTTTTTTTTTTTTTTTTTTTTTTTTTTTTTTTTTTCAGCTTTCACCATCAGCCGCACGGNTTTTTTTCCTTTCAGCAGTGCCAGGTACATAGCTGAGCAGTTGAGATTCTATTCAGAGAAGCCAGAATTGGCTCATATAAATGGGCCAGGCTCCACCTGATGTTGGATGGAGGCTCTGTGGCTCTGGGTTTTCTCTCTAGCCAACAGACCATTCAGTACTTAGGCTGCTCTAGAGAAGGTTTAAACCTGCAGCTGAATCCCTGACTCTATTTAGGACAAATGCAGACATCTATCTATGTGCTTGGTAAGGAAAAGAGGCTAAATCTACTTGGGGAATAGTAGCATTATACTGTGCCTTATTTTCTATAAATTTGTCCATGATAAGGACAAACTTCCCTGGGATTTAAAAACGGGTCAGTCAAGCCGTTCCATTTCAACACTTCAGTATCAGTTATTAGCGCTGATACTCCAGCTCCGTTACAATCTTTCACTCTTTCCTACTACAAATGCAGAGCAGATTGCAGCCTACAGCAAACACAGAGAGCGGGATGGATAGCTGTACACATGGGTTGAATCACTTCTAATCACCTATAATGATTTTCTTGTGGTTTTTTTTCATCCAATGGAGGACACGAAAGGGCTTGAGGGATAAAAGTAGCTCTCCTCTTTCCTTCTACTCTTCTGCCGGTAAACTTCACTAGACAGGAGTTGTTTTCCCCTTTGTTCAGTGCTTGTTACAAGGAAGGTCTTTGATGCTACAGAAGTTGGTTGCAGTCTTGGTACTCTGAGGTCCCTCATGGCTTTGTAGTATCTTGGCCTCAGCTCCTCATCTGCAGGAGTGTAATTGCCAAAGCAAAGGAATCTCACCAGTTAACCCTTTCCAGGGTCCCAGTAACCAGATGTCAGAACACTAATTTGAAACTTAATATTGAGGTTACCGACTTGTAGGTTTTGTTCAATGAAATGTGAACCCATTTTGACGGGGGTGGGGTGGTTGTGGTTTTAGACAACAATTCTATTTAGAGGCCACAATTAACATCAGCAAAAGTTTCCTCACTGATGGAGCCTGACAGAAGTAATTTTTAATGTTTAGGGCTGCTCAACCCCACAGAAGCCATGCCCAAGAAGGAATTGGATTGATGACATATTTTTCTATTTCTTTATGATTAAATAAACCCAGTGAAAACTCCTTCCTCCTACACGTGGTGTGTCCCTAAGGGAAATATGCCTGTCATACTGGATTCATGGCAAGATTTCAGACACCGCTCTTGAGTTGCAGTAATACCATCAACTTAAAGAAGAGCCGCTGAATGTATTTGCACTGAGTGTAACAGCACCCTGTTGTTCAACAGGAAAAGCCTGAAAGAGCTTTGACTGCTCTGACCCACCTCCCTCCCAGAGGCACCACTTTGATGTCTGGTGTCTCTCGCCAGAGCCCCATTCGATGTGTTCTCTCATGCATATCCCTTCCCACACGTTGACTTTAATACTTTCTATATGATCATGTCTTCTAAGAATATGCAGTTTTGCTAACCTTTTCCTGAAGCTTCAACATTGATTGGATCCTGCTGGTACTGACAGCTATTAACTTAAAAAAAAAAAAAAAACGAAACCTACTTTTCAAGTCTGTAGCTGCTGTCCACAATCAAGCTCTGCCTCTGGTGTGGGACAACGTGGTTGAAGTGCCCCTTCCAGAGCTTCCCCAGGATGCGTTTCAGCGTGTTTTTGGTGGTAGCCACACTAGTAACTCCTTGAGCAGGGAAAATGAATGTGAACTTAAAGACATTCTAACTCACCACCACAATGATCAAAATTACACTGCAGCCTTGGAAAACTCTAAAGCTTGTTTGACACACGCACACCCACCCCATTTATATAGGCTATAAATCTGGGAAATTCCAAGTCATTAAGTATTAATGCCTACTTCTAGTTAATAACGTCCACATTTTTATTAAGGGCTAGGTATTAAATAAACCTTCCTTTCAGGTACTTAAAATCAAGTAGGTTAATTATTGATCTTGCATATTATGCTTTTATTTCCTTTAGGTTTTGTGCCAAGTGAAAATCCTGATTAGGATTTGGATGTGGGATTACTCCCAGCTTGGTTTGGCGGATTGTTTTACCCGTGGTCTGTGTTGTGGTTTTTTGGAGGGTGTTTTGAGTGGTTTGTTTTTCTCTTCTTTTTCTTATTATTTTGTTGGACAACCAAGGGCTTGTCATTGTTAGGTGACTGAGTGCCATGACCCTACTTTTACCTAAGTGTGCCAGGCTTCAGGGTCACTTTTTATTGAAATGGGATCACAACAGAGGTCTGAGCTAGAGGAACAAAGTCAGCAGCTGGCTGAGACGCTTTGAGCGGAGAATTTTGGTTTTGTGCAGGCAGAAAGCAGTAGCTGCCTTCATTTTGACTCCCTTATTGCTAAGCAATAGGGAGATTCCGGCAATCTTTCAAGGCAAATGATTTATTAACTTAGTGTGTTTTGTTTTGTTTTTTTTTTGTTTGTTTGTTTGTTTGTTTGTGGTTTGGTTTTTTTTGGTTTTTTTTTTTTTGAAAGTTTGATCTGGGGAATGGCTGAGGTGAGCCCCTCAACGAAGGGCTATTTTATCCCTTGTGTGAGGGCACACTCCAACAGTTCTCTGAAGCAGGTGGAGACTAGTACCATTCACCTGGCAAGACACGGACAATTTTTTCTGGATACAGCTAGGCATAGAGTAGAAACAGTTTGCCTCAACTCTTTTGTTCATTCCAATTCTTGTGACTCACAAGACTGTGATGTGGAAGGAGGTCTGGTTCTCCTTCTCAGTCTCAGTGACCAACCTTTGCTTGCCAAGTAGCTATTTGTCATCGACTTCGCATGGTTATATTCAGTCCCTCAGCTCTATTTTAACGAGGGAAGCCATGGAGTATGGAAAAGAGCGATGTGCTGTGCACTGTGAACATCCAGCCTGGGACTACAAAACAGATGTTCCTCAGGAGAAAAAGGAACAAAGGCAACTTGCACTTGAGCATGCATGCTATATAAGAAATGACTGGAAACATTTCCATTTCCTCCACAGCAATCGCTAATGACCTACTGCATTTCTGTACAGTGCAAACTAATGCCAGCTAATTGTTTTACGATTTAGCAAGTCAGGAAATTTGTTACCTGTGAACAAAGGAGAAAATTTATTTGCCAGAGGACTACAATGAACTCTAGAGGCTGCTTGCTTGGATTTGTCAATTCCATAGGCTGTGTTTTAAATGTAAGATTAGATTGTTCCATGTAGCATTGCAAATTACCTGTGAAATCCACAGAAATATGGCTTTGTCCACAAATATTGCAAGTGTTAGTGACCCATAGAAGAGATTACTGGTGTCTCAGCTGGGGTGGCGTGCCCTGGGTGGTGGGTGTCCATGGAGTGCATGTTCATTAAATGGGTGAAGGGCAAGAGTTGACAGTATGATTAGTCAAAGTCCTTGTTACAGCTGTTATTAAACAAAGTCATGGAATCATAGAATTGTCAGGGTTGGAAGGAACCTTAAAGATCATCTAGTGCCAACCCCCCTGCCATGGGCAGGGACATCTCCCACTAGATCAGGTTGCTCAGAGCCCCATCCAGCCTAGCCTTAAAAACTTCCAGGGATGGGGCTTCCACCACCTCTCTGGGCAACCTGTTCCAGTGTCTCATCACCATCATGGTGAAGAACTTCTTCCTAACGTCCAGTCTGAATCGTCCCATCTCTAGTTTTAATCCATTCCCTCTAGTCCTACCATTACCCGACAGCCTAAAAAGTCCCTCACCAGCTTTCTTGTAGGCCCTCTTAAGATACGGTGAATGGAAGCCTGTGAGAAAATGTGTTATCAACATGGTCAACAGGGCAGGTACCAGATGACTGGAGGGTGGTCCATCTAAAAGAAGGGTTGGAAGGAGGATCCAGGGAACTACAGGCCTGTCAGCCTGACCTCGGTACCAGGAAAGATCATGGAGAGGATCGTCTTGAGTGAGCTCTCATGGCAAGTGCAGGGCGGCCAAGGGATCAGGGCCAGCCAGCATGGGTTTAGGAAAGGGAGGTCGTGCTTAACCAACCTGATCTCTTTCTATGACCATGTGACCCTCCTGGATACGGGGAAGGCTGTGGATGTTGTCTGTCTGGNGCAGAAAAGGACCTGGGAGTGGTGGTGGATGGCCAGCTTAACGTGAGCCAGCAGTGTGCCCAGGTGGCCAAGAAGGCCAGCAGCATTCTGGCTTGTATCAGGAACAGCGTGGCCAGCAGGAGCAGGGAAGTGATGGTGCCTCTGTACTCGGCCCTGGTGAGGCCTCACCTTGAGTGCTGTGTTCAGTTCTGGGCCCCGCTGTACAAGAGGGACATTGAAGTGCTGGAGCGTGTCCAGAGGAGAGCTACCAGGCTGGTGAGGGCTCTGGAGACCAGGTCGTATGAGGAGAGGCTGAGGGAGCTGGGCATGTTCAGCTTGGAGAAGAGGAGGCTGAGGGGAGACCTCATTGCCCTCTACAACTCTCTGAGAGGAGGGTGGAGAGAGGTGGGTGTTGGCCTCTTCTCCCAGGTGAATAATGACAGGACCAGAGGAAATGGTCTGAAGTTGCGGCAGGGGAGGATTAGGTTAGATATTAGAAGGAATGACTTTACTGCAAGAGTGGTCAGGCTCTGGAACAGCCTGCCCAGGGAGGGGGTTGAGTCACCATCCCTAGAGGTGTTTAAGAACCGTCTAGATGTGGCACTTGAGGGCATGCTCTAGTGCAGAGATTGTAGGGTGTTTGGTTGAACTCGATGATCTCAAAGGTCCTTTTGCAACTGTGAAGATTCTTTGATTCTGGTGTGTGAGACTGGGAAACATCTTCCCTGGGATACCATTCAGGATGGTATCCCTCTTCCCACGGGAAAGCCTCTATAATATTCTTTACGTGAATAGTGATTAGAGACCCACTCTACCTTGATATAAGCAGTAAGGACTGCAGTGGTATTTTTTCCCTGCTTCTGGCCTTGATCCAAATTTATTAGTTAATTTAAGTCACTCTTGAAGAACATCTTTAGTTCTTCAGGCTTTGTGCCTCCTAGTAGAAAAATGTCTCAAAACCGTACAGGTGATAAATTTGGGATCTTCTGCTTTCTGTATATTCCAGGACAAGAGCATCTGGAAAGCTGCGGACAAATGACGCTAGTAAATTATCCTGCAAACTTTTTGAAACCTTCAAACCACGCAGTCTGAATTTGGGTCGTTCGTTTGCAAATGAATCTGTGTGTCCTTGGTTAGATAGATGTGCTGTAATGACTCCCTGGCACCTAGCTGCAGGCCATTTAGGATATGGCTTCTTTTTGTGTCTCTAGCTGTTGGCCAAAATTAAAATCAGAGCATCATGTAAAGTTCAGGAGTGTTATACAATGCGACTGCAGCAAGAGATCAGACCCTGGACCTTTAGAATATTTGGAAAGTCTGAAATGGAGAGGAAAATATAAAACCAGAAAAGAAGGCAGGGCAGCGTGGACTACCCGTCAGAGTCCATCTGCACTGGGAAAGTGGTGGTTTCCTTTGAACCCCCAGTGTAACTTTCTAAAAATAGCCTAAAATGTACATGTTCTACTCATATAAAAATAAAAACACATGGGGGGGGGGGAGAGCAGTGAGGATTGCTTCCATCACGTGTGACACAAAAGAAAGTATTTCAAGGACTTCCACTAATACAGGTTTCAATTTTCAGCAGAACAAAAATGGATGTGTGGGATTAGTTATGTTTTATTCTGAGCAGAACTTTAAGATCATAAAGATTGTGAAGAATCACTGTAGAATACTTTATTCCTGAAACAGTATGGCAAATGCCTCATTGTTGTATGACCTTTTGATTCCTAAACAAGCCAGGATTTTTACCCCCAAATAGTTGTCTATAGTATTGCTTTTGGTTTTCTGTTGGGGGGGGACACTGTCCCATTCCTGGGTGTCAAGAAACTGCACACCGCTTCTACCACTCTGGAAGGGCAGCGTGGGGTGCGATGGTGATGATGATCAGTTTATTCTTCACTGGGAAATCAAAACTCGGCTCCGCTTTACCCACACCCCAAAAGGGTTTTGGAGTAGGACTTCAAGCAACCTACCACTGACTGCAGTGGAGATGGGGACTTTAGAATAATCCATATTCTGAAGATCTGAAGCAGTTTAAGGCCAGGGTTTTGGGCGACAACTGTCCTCAAATACAGAGCTTTGCTTCGGGTTAGTACAAGCTCTTAAACAACCAGTGACCAGGAGCGTTGCAAGGATCCGAGCTCATTTGTTGTGCCTTGTTACAGCTGAGTAAATGAATTCTCTTTAGTCCTGTATCCAAAGACTCAAAACGATGTTTAGGGCTTTCGGAAGATGCCCTTGTGCACCTTGAAATGAAAAGCCCGCTGCAATTCAGCAGTGAATTTGCCATCCTTACGTGACCATCTAATTTGCTACTAATTTATTCTGGCAAGTTATCTATCACTCTGACTTTATGATGGCTGTCTATAATAACCTTACATATGCATGTTTATCCTACATCTATGTCCTATTAAAAATTACATTAATCTATATTTCTGCATGATAGAAAACACTGCACAGGCTCGTAAGCCACATAATTTTGCCAAGTCAAACTGCTGTTTACCTTGTGTTTAAGGGGGGGGAAGCTGTTGCCAGTACGTAAGCAAATAACTAACTATTAAAGGTGAGAACATTTATCAGCTAATACTAATCACAAAATAGGGATTGGATTGCCCGGAAAGAAGCATTTGCTCCCCCAGCTCAGTCAGTTATGCCTTTGATATTCCACTCTAGAAATTTCTCTTTTATTTATTTCTTTTTTATTAGCACAGCTACTTCTATAAAGGATCTGCTGTTTGTAACATGCATCTCATTTATTTTTCAGCTTGTATATTGAATTGCATAGAACATAGCAGGTCCCCTTTCTCCAGTTAACCCTCCCAGTTAACATCAACAGTGCTTTGCCCATCGGAACAGGATATTTTAAAGAGAATTTCGCTTCATTAAAAAAAAAAAAGAATTAATTGTTCAAGGCCAGACACTCGTGTGGCAGCAAATTTTTGTAGCCTGCTTGTGTACTGCTCTAATATTCAGTGAGAGCCTTAATGATGCTGTTAAAATAGATCATTTGCATGTCTCTGGAGAAGGAAGGTTTTGCAAAAGTGAAGACCCCTGAAGGAGGTGGGGGGGGAGGGGGGTCAGGCATATTCCTGTGCGCCCAGCGCTCCACGGGGCAGACTGGCTCCACTCACATCCTCTGCTGGCAGGGGTTCTCATTCAGAATTTCTGCCTTTGTAGGCAGCAAGGGGAGATGGTTCATGGACCACATGGATTCTTTCTGCTCTGATCTCTCCTTGCTCTAGGAATTCATCCTTACTCTCTGAATGGGATGTTTTATTCCCCTCCTTGTCTAATGAACTCGCCCTTTTCATCCACATACCAGCCAACATATTTGACTGCATATTAGGCTGGAGAAGAGAAGCCTCCAGGGAGATATTAGAGCCCCTTCCAGTCCCTGAAGGGCCTACAAGAAAGCTGGGGAGGGGCTGTTTGCAAGGGCATGTAGCGATGGGACGAGGGGCAATGGTTTAAACTAGAGCAGGGCAGGTTTAGGTTAGACATTAGGAAAAAGTTCTTTACACTGAGGGTGGTGAGACACTGGCCCAGGTTGCCCAGAGAGGTGGTGGAGGCCCCATCCCTGGGGACATTCAAGGCCAGGCTGGATGGGGCTCTGAGCAACCTGATCTAGTTGAAGATGTCCCTGCTAACTGCAGGAGGGTTGGACTAGATGGCCTTTAAAGGTCCCTTCCAAGCCAGCACATTCTATGATTCTATATGCATTTAGGTCCCACGTTTTAGTGAGAGCTGTCTCTCCGTGCTCCAGCTCTTTGCTTTCTATTGCCTGAGGCACCCAGCACCATCCTGGCACATGCACCAACACCGTCACACAGACAGGGCACTTCTGTTCTCCAGCTGATAATCACTTGTGCAAACAGTTTGCTGCTTTTCACCAAAAATGTCACATTCATTACAGAGCAGTATCTCTGTTTTATTGATTTCCTCTAAAACAAGTGCCCCCAATCTCACTTTCTGCAATTTAGCTAACTGTTGCTCTATCTCCTGCTTTACAACATATTATAGCAGATGCTTTTTGCCTTGAAGCTTTGCAAAAGCTGGTGGAAGAGGTTAGTCTTTATATTAACCCTTTTGATAGCCAGTTATGCAGCATTTTTTTCCAGTTCCAGGGATTTGTGCTTTGTCTGACTTGTCAAGTTCTTGGATTTCTGTGCTTCTAATGCTGTCTTTTTTGTTGTTGTTGTTGTTCCTTCTGCTGTTATTAATGAGCTCTTTCCCCTGGGCCTGTTCATCTTAGACCTCTTCACTGAGTAATTTTGATTTTTCTGTTGCATTTATAGTCCCTGATCTGCTGAGACTGGCTGGGTCCCTTTGCCTTGCAGTGCTAATTGCCTCGTCAGGGGCTAATTCTGGGCCCATTGCATTTCTGTGTGGCTCTTCTCATTTCCCATACCAGTCACAGTAAGGTCCCAGGAAGGACTTGCTTAGCTAAAGTTGTGAGATTTTTTTATTTCCCCCCATTCAGTTTAATTGGTGAAACTGAAGAAAATATCAGTGCTTTTTCAGCTCCCTTTTAAGCACGTGGGTGTGTGTCTTCTCAGACTCCTGGAACAGAATTTGATTATTTAAACTTATCTTCCTGAGTTAACTGAACACCGTTAAAACAGTAAGTGTCTCAAAACCAGAAATTGTCAGAAATGAGATGTCTTCTGTCTGTGTGTCTGCAGCCCACAGGGGCAGATACTTGCATCTTCTGCTATTTACTGCTCTTTCCTTCCATTCTTCTGAGGCTTTAACTACCGTCCTGCTGCTTCTACTATCTTCTGCTCAAGGTGTTTTTGTTAATTTACTTTGCTCCGGCTAGCTGTGTTATTTGGGAATCACCAAAGGACACTGACGCACGTTTCCACGCTAAAAGCCTGAATTCTGGCTGCTGGGCTGGGGTGAGGTGAATAAGGGGCTTTGCAGAAGGCAGTTGAAGTTTCTCTCTCACTTGCTTGATGAGGTCGTTCTCCAGAGCAACCAGGACTCCTTTCCTGAGGATTGACCAACTGATCTCATTACCAATAAAAAAAATGAAGGATTAGATAAATCCCTACAAAAAAAAAATCCTTATGTGGACATCATACCTCAGAGAACTCTACTCCAGCAAGAGGCAATTTGGTCCTTTATTAGAGTCCCTTTTCTTCCTCATTAATATCAACTTGAGGTTGCTAATTGTCTCCGAAAATTTATGTACTGCAGCTATACTGTGCCTGGCCTTTCTGACTGTATCCAACTGCAAGAATATGTTTGTATTACCTGATGGTTGAGTGAAATTTAATAGATATCATTACTGTACCAGTCAATAAAGAAATGAGCAGAAAGCCTTACTGCAAACCGTGTGCTTGAGAATGAGTTGACTCTCCTCATCAAATACAGGCTTTCTAAAAATATCTTATTGACTGTGGTTGTTGAAGCGTCAACTCAAATATAAGGAATTGCACGGCACTGAGATGCCAAAACCCCCTTCCATTCAGTGGATCCCTCTTGCAAATTCCCATTCTCATGGTGAAACGGTGTGGAGCTGCCCCTTGCTGCTCTGTGTGTGAACACAACAGCAGTGCACAGTAATGTGTTTCTGATGCAGATGATGAATGATAACTGGATAAAAAAAAAAACAAACATCCACCACAAAGGAAAGATATTTTTGTTTAACAGCCTGTATGTAAAATGTTTGCTGACACTGTTAGCCTAATACAGTCAATTGTGAAGCCTACACTGGCTATCAAGCATTGCGTATGTGGCTTTATCTCGCTACAATATAAAATTCTAGGTAAGAAAGCAAATAGCAGGGTCTGTTGTGATAGAACAAGGGGTAATGGTTTTAAACTGGAAGAGGGGAGATTCAGAGTAGATATAAGGAACAAATTTTTTTATGATGACAGTGATGAAACACTGGCCCAGGTTGCCCAGAGAGGTGGTCGATGTCCCATCCCTGGAAACATTCCAGGTCGGGTTGGATGGGGCTATGAGCAACATGGTCTAGTTGAAGATGTTTAGGCTCATTGCAGGGAGTTGGACTAGATGGCCTTTAAAGGTCCCTTCCAACCCAAACTATTCTAGATTCTACATGGGACTTTGCTTCAGATTAGATGGGGCAACCTTGAGGCCCGTAAGGTAAGCCTATTGGCTTTTAACTACAAAGTTGTCCAGATACCAGGCTCCCTCCACAGTTTGTGTTGTCCTTTTTGGAGGAGTGTCTCTCAGGGCAGACAAGTGACCTTTAAGGATAAAGCCTGGAGAAGCTCCTCAGGAAAAATAAGCACCAGCCAATGTTTGATTTCAATCACCTTAAAACCTAAGGCTGCTTTCAGCTTGATAAAATTGCGTGACACTTCTGTCTCTAGGTCTGTGTGTAGCTGATGAAGAGCCAGAGCACAAACCCCCGTGGGAGGTGCGTTGGGTTTACTGGCAGATGGGCTGATTGCTCAGCACTCGGGAGGCTCCTTAAAGCAAGTTTTGCTGATGTTTTCAGTAGGGCTTGATAAAGAGTTGCTACAGACCAGCCCAATAAATCAGTAGCCCACGTAAAAATGTGGGCTTTTCAGCATTAGGTTTTAAAAGTAACTCCAAGATGTCTTTTTTTTTTCCTTCTGGAGAAGAAAACACAAAAGGTTATTAGCTTACTGGGAAACTTATAAAAGCAACAAAACACAGATTAACATGAAATTAATATTTTATATAAATGGACTGGATAATTTGTTTTATAATGGCTGAATTGGAACAAAACCTTTCCCCTTGCCAATAATAGTAATTAAAAAGATCTTGATGCTTTAATAAATACACTCGATGGGGGAAGTTGGACTTAAGGAATATTGAACTATTATCATAAAATGTGGAAACAGTTGTATGTGGAAAACGGCCTTGGGGAGAGCCCTAAACCACCACAGTGTAGTTCATGGAAGCGTCATCAAGTCAGCTATGATGACTTGCCCGGCAAGTCCAAGAGTATCTCAAGCTAATGTGCTTAGCCCAAAATAAACACAGACTTAAATATTAAATATCTTTAATATTCTACAAGAACATATTTAAAATCTGAAAAGGCAAAAGACAAAGTGCTAAAGGCCTCTTTCATAATGGGGGTTTAAAAACACACCCGAAGTTCTTGTGAGTGCATGAGTTAGGCCCTTGTAACCCTCTGCTTACACGTACTAAATGGACAATTTTACCTCTAACGGCATACTCGTATTCAAACAGACAGTTAAATCCTTCTCAGCTCTTTGGGACTCGCAGATATGGACTCCAGCACAAAACAAACAGATGAAACTGCAGTTTTCAGCCTATTGAAAATTTTAACTTAAAGTAATAGACTCTAATTTCTTACAGGCTATAAAAGTTCTGCATTAAATAGTTGACTTTGTCCATCCTGCTAACAGCACAGACACTGTACTGCTTTCCAGCTTGAGAGATATCAGAATTAGGAATTTTTTCTAATATTGTATTTTAAATTAAAACCTGTAGAACCTTTTATTTAAAAAAAAAAAATTGTCTCACAGAATAACTTGTTTAGTTCAGATCTCAGTTCTCACTCTTTTGCTGTCTTGGATATACAGAAATTGAAAAAGGTTCTGGTCTCTCATCATTATCTGAAGGATGTGTAGTTCTTGTACAGTTAAATCTAACAACTTATTTTTTTTAAATCCATCATTTAGGAAGGTGAGATCATTTCATGTTGTCAGTAGTGTGATGCAAATTCCTGTAGTTGGATGTGAACAGTTGTGGTTTTGTTTGGTTTGTTTTTTTTTTTTTTTTAACAGCTTCTACACTTTGTCTCCTATTGCCTTATCCTGGTAACCTGCGTGGTACAGAACTATGCACGTTAGCCCTTTTACTACCTTTTAAATAAGGATCTGACTAATGTGGCACAAAGTCTTGCACCTACAAGTTTGTCTTGAAAGAGGCGACAAGCAACAGCCAAACCCTTAAATTTCCTATTGACTTCAACAGGAATTTCGAGTGGCTTAGCATAGCTCAAAATATCGGGGTGAGCAACTTTGTGTTGCAAATGCAGATTTGATTTTCACTTATGTTGAAAGACTGAACCAACATTACCCTCTGTCATCTTAAAATAGGCTGTAGCTTTGTATCAGGTAATTGATTAACAATTTACAACCCATGAGGTGGACAAAGGGTTAGTTGCAAAACCAAGTTTGGTGTTATGAACAGTACATTCACCAGCACAAATTAAATGAGATCTCAGGAATTTACTCAAATATGTCAATAAGTCCACGAAGGGGAGTATCATTCTGATTTTTCCGACCTGCAGAGGCTGTGCTACTTCTGTGTAAGGGAGATAAGAAGAACTCGCAGCGCTTTAATCCAGACATCAATGCTCTCCCCAGAATCAAATCAGACCCTGTCTTTTTTCCACGTTCTTGCAGCCTCCTGAAGTCTAAACAGCTGTGGGCACAAGCAGTGGCAGTGAGTCTGAGAGTAGTTCTCCAAGTGATTTTCCAGGACATGTGTGCCATGGTCCAGACCCTGCACTTAGATCTCCATGTGCTGCCAGATCCTTTATTAAAAGCAGCGAGTTGATGCCGACTGGCGTTTTTAATGTGCAAGATCTGTGCTGTCCTAAAAGACCATAACAAGAAGTCTGAGATAAAGACCTCTTGGCCAAGGCTTTTATTCAAACTACGCTGAGCTTTTCAAAGATGTTTGGGCTTGTCATTTTTCCATCCAGCTCATGGCAGTTGCTACAGGTCTACCAACAGTGATCTTCACCAGCTCTGGTATGGACTTGCTTGGTAAACTTGTTACCTGAAACTAGAAAAAATGAAGTTGTAGATAGTTAACACCAAATTCACACAGAAGATCGAGCACAGGTTCAGTTTTGGCAAACCAGCAGGGTTAATGGGAACATCCCTGGCCTGGTCCTTCTGCCAGGGTTAAACTTCTGCAGCAAATGTCCCCCCACAAACACCTCCTAACACCAAAAGACGCTTGGGCACACAGGCATACTTGTCAGGATACTAGTACTTCCTTCTGAAAACATGGATATAGTCGCTTTCCAAGTGATTGGTAAAGAGCACATTTCTGTCTCACCAGTAAATCGCACAAAATGACTTAGCGGCAGTTTTGCATCGCAGGAGGTTAATGAAAGGGAAAATGGGAAGCGTTCGAATAATAACACCACATCTTTTTGCTCTGAAAGTGCTTGTGTTTATACTGTTGTTATCCTGGTTTTTAAACAGACTAAGGGGGGGGAAAAAAGATATTAAAACAAGTTTATGGAATGGGAAGCTAACCAGTGAATGGGGAACAGTTGTGAGTGTTTGTATAATGAGCAATGAAGGGCATGAGGGAGAAAGGACTTCATTGATCTAGATTAGGGAGGGGAGACAAGGGCCTCTTGTTTAATAATATACTAATGTGACAAGACAAAGGCTGAAATTTAGGTACAGAAAAGTGGACAGACTCACCTGAGGCCATGCAGTGAGTCGGTGGTTAAATATGGAATACAACCCCTGGCTCCTCAGCCTGTAGGTGCTTTGTACTCTATAAAAGATCTCCATGGGCAGAAACTGCTCAGCAAGTTCACAGGCAGCTACATGCTCCAGGCTGGGATTCCTCGGATCATTTACATCCATCACTTACAATTTGTCATGCGAATTACACCAGGTCAGCACAAAACCTTGAGATTTATCACAGGACTGATGCTATCATTCATCTCATGATCTCTCCAGTCAGAGCTGCCACCAACTTAATTGCGCTGTAAGGAGCTGCTGATGAAAAATTACATTCTGCAGAGAAGGGACAAGTTAATACCAAAACTTTGAGTTATTTAATTTTGTATAAATATAGGTCTATTTGCTTATATGGAACCTTTTGAGTCTGAACAGCTGCAAGACAATAGAAACAAATGTTCTTCGATCCCTGTAGGGTTTTTGGCATAAACCTTTAGATGCCACAGTGTGGAGAGGAGAGAGCAAGAGACGCGGATCTCTAACTCGCCCTCTCATGTAGTTGTATTCGATTCCTCAGTTAGATGGGGTCAACTGAGTCCAGTTCTGTGATATTTTTTTTTTTTTTAGTATTTTCTAAAATCTAGCCATGCCCAAAGCCCTACAAATCAGCTTCCAAACAATGATTTTTACTTTTTATTTCCTTTTTGATAATAGTTTGGCTGCGTTCAGAGTTTTACAGTACTAGATTCTTTAACTTAGGTCTGCATCTTCTCTTGTGTATGTGACAAGCATATCTTAAAATCTGTGTGTCAGGGACTTTCAGGCATTATTTAAATGTACTACTAGTAATTTCATAATTACAGTCAAGCTTTGAGTGACCTGACAGAGTAGGTAGACATCTCAAGTAAGGACTAATTTTATTCTCTTTGCAGGAAGGGGGAGGTGGCTGTGGTCTCTGCTTGCTTTGCTGAGAGCTCTCCTTTGTGGTCCTCTCCAGGTGTTGAGCAACGCGTCCTTTAAGAGGACAAAGAGGGTAGATTTAGATTGGATATCAGGAAAAAATGCTTTACTGTAAGGGTGGTGAGCCCCTGGCCCAGGTTGCCCAGAGAAGCTGTGGCTGCCCCATCCCTGGAGGGGTTCAAGGCCAGGTTGGACGGGGCTTGGAGCCACCTGGGCTGGTGGGAGGTGTCCCTGCCCAGGGCAGGGGGGTGGAACTGGATGGTCTTTAAGGTCCATTCCAACCCAAACCATTCTGTGATTCTGTGACAAAGTTGGAATTCTGTTACTGAATTCCGAGCCCTGTCTGGTTGCCAGCTGTACTGGTTTTATTTGCCCACAGCATGGGGGTGCCTCAGCTGTCCCTCTGCCAGAGCACCCTTCTGGTTCAATCTCGCGTGGTTACCCATCTCTGCGAATGGCTTCTCACAAGTTATGTTGTGTTTTCAGTGTCTTACATCACTTGGGCTTCAGTAATTAATTAAATTAGTTGATTTCATTTTGATATTAGCAAAGTACTCCTGGGTTTCCAGACTTTCTGTTTCTATAGGGTTTATGCCAAATTTCTCTGCAATGCATGCCGGGTGGAAAAAAAAGCCTGCAAATAAATTTCTATCACAATGGCTTTTGAACAAAAAGATTTTTCAACCAAAATATTTCAGTTTTCATTAAAACATTCACAAGGGTTATAGACTAAAAGCTACACATTTAAAAAGGAACATATTTTCAATCTTGGTTATATTGTTCATAGGAGAAATACGATTCTCAGCAATGACGCACAGATCGAAAATACTCTTCCACTTGAATTTAAAAGCCTTGAAGCCCCAAAGTGTCACATGACCTAAACTCCTGTCGAATTTGCCTTACCAAGTCTCCCTACAGTGAAATCTTGGGACCATTTATAACTTAGATAATTAATAGAACAGAATTAACTTTGGACTTACCTCCTGCTCAGCACCTCCGATGACGGAACTTTCGCTGTGTCTATTCCTCCTTCCCATTGAGTGTCATTATTCTCTTTGACGGCTAATAAATGAACTTTTTGGTAAATGGCAATAAGGAGAATACCCTTTTCTGTACCTTTTTTTAATCATTCGGTGAAATCCACTGTGTTTTTCTGTGCTTTTCTTGTTGAATGCTGCGCATTTTTTTTAAAAAAAGTTTCTCCACGTATTCTGCCTTCATATGGCAAACATTCCCCAACTTACGTTAAATATAGGGGGTTCTTCTGATATGCAGAGTTAAATGCTGAAAGCGAAGGCTTACGTGAGCTGACAAGAGAGGGAATTGCTGCTTTGATTTACTGGCTACCGATTAGCCTAAAAGTATTCACTGAGGATCAAACTAAAAGTAAATGGGAGGAAAACTGGGTAATCATGATCTCATAATACTGCAGGGTGTGCATGGACTGAATAACAAGTCTGGTAGTCTCTGCAAGCACGGAGAAAAATTGACACAGGTTATTCAGTGAACGGTTATTAATTAATAATTAGGAGTGATAATATATTTAGCCTGTACAGTACAGAAAGAGGAGACAATCTATTTCTAGAGGTTAGGGCTAAAATACGTAATTTTTATTAAATCATTATTTGTGAAGGGTCTGATTTCCCTTGTACGTTTCTGTGCTTTTAAAAAATATTTTCTTTAGCTGTTTCCTATTTCAAACAGTAACTCCTGGAATAGCTGGACACAAGCACTTCAAATAGGCTATTTGTAAAGATAAAAAGTATTTTACAAGTCAAAAGAGGGACGCAAATGAGTGGGAAGGGGAAAGCTGTTTTACAGCGCAATAATTTAAACGTGACAGAAATGCGTAGACCAGAGAGAGGCATCAAAAGGAGAAGTATTTCCATAGTAATCTGTGCTCTACAATAAAAACAGTACACTTCCACCTATTTTGTTTTATGGAAACTTAATTCTCTTTCCTTCCTTGGAAGACGCTCAAGATTGCTAATGATGAAACTTCATTATATTCCCAAAAGTGTTTGTATTATTGAGCTGTGTATGGGTAAAATTCCTGGGTTTTTTTCATGTGGGTTTGAACTCTACATTCTGCTAACAAGCAGGATTCTGGGGTGATTAGGCAGTGCTTCACAACAAAGCTGTGTCATGTCTTCCAATGAAAATTAGCTTATCTTTAAATACTGGAAATGAAAGAGGATTTATTGATGGAAAAGTTGTTCAAGATCCGTAATCTTGGAATCTAACCTTGTTTAAGTTCCTCTGCTATTCCCAGTTTCTGATGGATCTATTCTGAATGTTCTTCTCCATTACTCATTTCTAGAAAAAAAAGCACAAGTAACGCAAAAGGAGTGTTTTTCCTCACTTCATCCTTACGGTATCTCACCTTTGACTTTAAAACCAAGTATAACCAACCGCTGGACCCATGTTGTTGTTTTCAGGCTGAATGGCATCGGTTTAATTTGTGAGTAGGGCTGTGGGGTTCTGCAAGGGTGTAACGAAGCCGGGGTAGGAACCGGACAGTAGCGTGTATGTATTAATTAATGCATGCATAGTCCTGAGAATGGCAAATTAATGAAGTAGAGAGACCTTTATGGTGCAGAGGGTGCTGGTAACTCGTCTTCCTATTTGTGTTGTGTTTCTGAAGTGTTTGTGTGTTCATTAAATGGCACAGACTGCGCAGCCCCAGGACAGAGAAGAGAAATGCGTGGGGAAACCACTGACAGACATCAAAAGCAGAACAAGGTGAATGGGACATGCTAGCAAGATTTGGGTGTGCTTCTGTTACTGTTGCTTTCATAGCTCTCTCCCCTACATCCCGGGACCTCCTAGTACCCCCTTAGATAGAGGGCTGTGACCTACTGAAACAGCGGAGACACAGGGAATGCTCTGTCCTTACCCCAGACCTGAATGTCATTTTCACAATCACATGCTTTCATTTCATCTTTACCCTTATTGTTTTTTCCACCTGAAGGCTGCTCTGCAATCTCCACCCCTTCACCCAAACCTGATCGCGATTGCGTTGAGCTCCCAGAGTTCAGGTGATTACTTCTATAGGTTGCTTCTCTAGGCTGCCATAGCTGTCCATTAATTCTTCTTTTTCTTCCATTTTGGTCCTAACATCGTGTTCATCAGCTCATCAGTGTCTTTCCTTTCATCTGCCCCTTTCTTCTGTTCAAAAGTTAAAGCTAAAAGCTTTGGCAAATCCCTGATTACTCTTGCAAAGACTCCCTACAGCACAGTTAGCTCTTTGAGACATCCTTTTTACTTAGAAAAGCAGAAGCTAGTGTCTTTATATTGCTGATGTTCCTCTTCCATTTTTTTTTTTATCTTTCACAAGTTAATTCTGGGCCTATCCGTCTTGGTGCTAATTATAGTCCTTTTCTTCCAAATTATTCATGGCAGTTTCTTTCCTCCCAGTCAGGATCTGGTTGCTACAGAGGAAAAGTATGTGTGCTTTTACACCTTAAACTTCCTCCAGCTGTGCACATATACGTGTAAAGTATGTGTAAGCTAGTGATGTTTGAATACAAGATAAATCCATGGCTGACTCCAGCATCCACGTATGTGAAATGACAGGGAATCCAGGGACACGTTGAAGGGTGGGGCCATGGCCTGTGTGAATTTAGATAGAAAGGTTTCACCCTCTCTGCACTGACGGGTGTGTTCATGTCTGGGTGGACTGTCATGCCAAAAAGGTACAGTGAAGTGGGCCATCCAAATAGGCCACTGTTGAGTTGGGAATCTTTTTCTTTTAAGTACAATAAAAATTCCTTTCTCTTATCCCTGAATTACAGCCTGGTCTCTGGGTCAAACTTACTTTAAATGGTTTTGTGGTTTGCGAAGTCAAAGTAGTAAATTTGATGCGTGAGAAAATAGATGATTGCTGTTACGTGAGCCATATGTCAAAGAAAAGATACCATGAAAGAAGCAATCTACTCCCTGAAGCTCACGGATTAATCTTTGGTGATGGAATACAAGGTGTAACCAGCAGGTGCATCCAGTCATCTCAAAGAGGCTCATGAAGCCTTTTTCAGGAGTAAGCTCCCATAAGGTAAGTTCATGAAATGAAGTACTCTTTTGACTGAAGCTATTAAGGAAATGTAGCGCTTTGAAGGTATGCCCTTTTTATTGCCGCGTAGCACATTAAGTGTACTTGCACCCCAAAGTTTAAAAGCATCCCATTGAGGGTGAAGGTGTTCATTATTGGAGGAGAGGGTGAAATGTCTTTTGATTATGACAATGAATTAATCACAAAAACATGGAAAGAATTGATTTTGGTGTACAAACGCTGAATTGTACTTTGGAATTATAGGTTGTAGGCTGGGTCATGTCCAGAACACAAGAAGGAAGGCTGGACACCTGCTGGTGACAGTCGCATCTACAAATAGAGTAAGAAATACTCTATTAGCAGTGCTGTGAACTTGAATCCTTGTAAAAAGCCTACCTGAATGCCCTGGATTCCCCTCCGAGCTGTTCGCTGCCTCTGCAGCAATCAACACGTATATCTTCAACATGAAGGTGATAACCTGCAGGTGATGGCTGTAATGGTGGCAGTGTTGTGGTATCACGTTTGCCCTCTATTAATATACTGGAAAGCCAGACTTGCCTCTGGGTTAGAGCAGATCTGCCACGTCCTCATCATGGAGGATGCCAAAAGTCTTGTTCCAACTTGGCCGCCCGGTTGCTCTGTCAGCCTTTGAAACACTGGATAGGAAATACTGCCTCGCTCAACTTGATCTGTTTGATTTGTATCTGACCAACATTAGGCCTTTGTATTCGTCAGTTTTAATTGTTTCTGCTTTATAGCATCTGATTCCGTGAGAGCATGGATTTTAGTTCACGCAAAGACAGCTGAGAAGCAGGGCAGCCTTGTGTGATTTCAGACTGTACGTGGCAAGTGAGCTCATATTATACTATTTTTTTGTATAAACAGACAATGAGCCGAAGACCCCAGGAAAACCTATTTGATCCTACTTCCATTTTAAAAAGAAGATACTTAAAACTCTCGTTGAGTTTCTCTGCATCTTGGATACATGTCCATTGGTTTATGCATGACAATTATTCTTTCAAGAAGGTCTGTGTCATCGTGTGCAAATTTGTTTTATATAAAGCCTTTCATGCATACTTCAACTCAGAATACTTGATAGAATTGAACAATATAATTGAAGAGCAATAATAACTGCTTTTTTTCCTTCTGTTATTTTTGTACGCATGTACAACAAAGAGGTGGCAGTTTACATCTGTGCGCTAAGGAGGGAAAAAAAAAAAAAAAGGGAGGGGGAATTAAGTGAGTTGAAGAGATTCTAGAGGGATTCCCTGGAGTCCAGTCTCTCTGATGTAAGAAAACTCTTCTTCCAGCTGCTGGGGCTGCTTGCCATGTAAGGCAATGGGAACTGAGCAGGCTGGGTGCTGCCCCTGGGATAGAGGGAGAAGAAATTTCAGGGAGGGAGGGGCAAAGTCCAGAAATGGCTTTGCAAGAAGTGCACTTGTACGTGGTAGCAGTGCCCTTGTCCTGCTGCAGAAAGCTGGTTTCTGGAGCTTTCATAAAATCCTAGTCACACTGGTACATAATTTCTAGGAGCCTGGAAAAGTGTGAAAATTCAGTGGCGTGATTCTAATTTATATCTTAACTGTTATATTTTAAGGTAAACTTCTTTCCTTTAAGCAAACCAACCAAGTGAGCCTCAGCTGTTACTTGCTTTTTTTATAAATCACTTTGAACTCTACTGGTGCAAAACATTGCGTAAGAGCTATGTATTATGATTATTCATGAAAGCAAAAGTCTGTATTTGGGACTCGGGCACAATGTATTACACAGTAGTGGTATGGTTTAGAGCCAGCCCTGTTTTATTTCTGAACCACCAGTTATTGCCCTTCTGGATCCTGCTTAAAGATAGAGAAAATGAGGCATTGGGGGATTAAAGCCAAATGAGCCAAACTACTTACTCAACGCAAAATCCGTGGCGCTGGATTATGGGAACAATAGGAGAATATTTGCTTTCTTATACTAGTTATCCTTTATTAATAACAGCTGTATTATTCAGAAAGGTGGTGCCGAAACTTCAGAAGGTGGATGCTGAGTTAAAGGCAGACCTTCTGCTTAGGAGGCAGGGGCAATGCTCCACAGAAAATGAAACATAGAGGATGGAGGGAACGCAGAGAAACATCTGAAATCAGGTAGCTCCTCATTTTGAGACAGGTAAGGCATAGGAATAAAGAAAACTCAATTCTGTGCCAATAGATTCCCTCGATCTAGCAAGGAAAGCCATGAACAACACTGTTAAGATGATCTATGACAATATAATGTTAAAGATCTGGGTAGGTTCTAGAGGGACCTGGGACACAAAGGAGAAAGGAGTTGCAAAGTATTAAGCTGCTAATTAGAGGTCTGTAAGGAAACAACCAAAGGTAGTCTGGGAGGGAGTTCTGCTCGATGCACAGTCCATTTAGGTAGCTGGGCAAAGGACTTCATCTAGAAGCTTGGGTTGGGTTTTTTGTTTGAGTGATTTTTTTTTTAAATTTTACTACAGCAGTATTTGGATTAATTCTTTTTGAGTGGAAAAAAGAATTCCGCTCTTCATGGAAATCTGGAGTTTTCATTCCATAAATAGTGCGATCTTGTCCCAAACTGGAGAGACAGGTGCTTTTAAGACAGATTGTAAGATCTTCAAGTGTTACTCGCTTTTACTTAAGACAACAGGGATGAACTTTCCTATGCTTTAATCCAATAATAATCTTTCATTGGCTGTCCTTGAGTGACACAAAAGAGATCCATTTTGCTGTCTTCTCTTAATTGACTTTGAGAACAAAAGCATGTGTGAAGTCTTGCTGGGCTTACGGGGACAATGTTACTTTTATTTATAATCTTGACATCTCAGGAACGGAGGAGGAAAAAGATAAAATGATGCCAACTAGGTGGGGAAAATGTATGAATTATTAGAAAGGAATCTCAATAAATTTAATTTGATTTTCCATTGTATTATCTCTAGGTAACAACTTGGTATTTCCTACAGCCCCCTTACCCAGTGCTGACTAATTCTGTTCAGCCTGGAGAAAAGGAGGCTGAGGGGAGACCTTATCGCTCTCCACAACTCTCTGAAAGGAGGGTGTAGAGCGGTGGGGGTTGGTCTCTTATCCCAAGTAACAAGTGATAGCACGAGGAAATGGTCTCAAGTTGTGCCAGGGGAGCTTTAGGATGGATATTAGGAAAAACTTCTTCACCCAAAGGGTTATGAAGCGTTGGAACAGGCTGCCCAGGGAAGTGGTTGAATCACCATCCCTGGAGGTATTTGAAAGACAGGTGGACGTGGTGCTGAGGGACATGGTTTAGTGGTGGGCTTGGCAGTGCTGGGGTAGCGGTTGGACTCAATCTTAAAGGTCTTTTCCAACTTAAATGATTCTGTGATTGTAATAAAGTAGCTAGCAATCTGCTATGTCTAAACAAAGTACAAATATTTCCAAAGGTCTTAATCTTTCTTTGTAAACATCATATGAAAAGGGATTAATCTAAGCAGAAGTATTTTCTAATACAGAATTAACTTGCTATTTCATACTGTGACCCAAAGTATCAACCAAGGATGCATTAATGCCTCCTTCAAAAACGTCTGGGAAATAGATTTTGTTTTTCCTATTCTGCTGGAAATGTCTGCATGCTTTTTTCTATGAAACCATAACATGATTTTAACGTCTGGAGGCTTTGACCCCTCGTGGAAAATGATGGGGCTGGTATAAACTACAGAACGCAGGAAATTGTTAGGACTAAACCATCTTCTAATGCTGGTCTGGGAGACAGAATTTGAGATTTCCAGTCCATAATGAGGCAAGGGAAGTCATGGAAGAGTTTTACTCTTCCTGTCCTTGTTATTTGAGGAGAGATGCAAGTTGCTTCTCCTGCATCCCAGCTGTTTTGGCAAGGGGAAGGAATGAGTCAGTGAAGAGCATCTGCTTCTTTTCCTCAGGACCTAAAGTGAGCTGGAGGTGGGAAAACAAGGACAGAGGTGTCATCTTTCCACCCTTTCCTTCCTTTTATGATTTGCAATCCATTTGCCCCAGTCATTCTCTAGGTTCCTGCTTCTCCCTGTTTGTAAATCGGGAGGCAGAAATACAGTAATTTAGGGTGGAGAAAAGGGATTATAAAGTCTGACGTGCATAGTAAAGTGCAATCTGTGCATCTGTAACACTGGATAAAGAGCTGTTCTTAGGACAGCCTGGAAAAGGGAAGTCTAATATTTATGCAGCTGAGAAGGGTTGTTTGGTGTTTTTAACCTCAAGCTTTGGAAAGCCATTGTAACAGTGTACAGGTATTACGGATTTATGATGCAACTTTTGATCCAAGGTGTATGGTTACAAATGAATGTTCTCCAGGTCAGACAAAAGTAAATTCCTGCAGCTTCCTATCTGAAAGGTTTAACGTTTTGTTCATGGAGTGTTGGGGGGAAAAAAGTGAGGTCTCCTCTGGTCATAAACCCCCCTGGTAAGAGGGATACTCCTCACGTCCAGAGTTTACCATTTGAGGGGCAGCTTGGACCTCAGCTTGGTTGACTTAGATGAATCCTCGCTCAAAGTGTTGGCTCTGCAACCTCTAGAACCTAAATGTTGTTGGGGCGCTGTAAACTGAGGTTAAAGCATCTAATTTGGGATTACAGATTCCTCTCTGCAGCAGGTACGGAAAGCTAGGGTTTGCAGTACTTGATGTAAAGCCCAATTCTGTTCAGCCCCTTGAAAGGTAAGGTTAAGGTGTGAGGTGTTTCTATACATTCCAGTGCAAGTAAACTTGAGCTTTGATGTACCTGTGCTACCGGCTGACACAAGTAAGCTGTGATACGAAGCCGTGTTTCTACTTTAGTAATATTAAGCCTGGCCTTAGTGCCTCCTGAACTCATAGTGAGTTTATTGGGTTTGAGTGCAGGCAGAGCAGGTTCATATTCTCCCAAGAATAAACCACGTAGATGTAGCTTGTATCTCAGTTCTCCCTTAACAAGTTGTTTAATATCATGAGCCTCATGGTAGGGGTACTGCGAAGAAACTTGTAACGAAACACCGAGACAGGCTAGGATACAACATTAATGAAGTCAGATATCCAATCTGCTTCACAGGAGATACATAACCAGAGAAATGGTATTTTGGGTAAGCTTTTTTTACTTTACTCGGTGTTTCAGAACAACAGACTGCTGGAATAGTATCTACGTTTCACCCTCAGAATAAACTTATTTATTCTTCATTAAAATAAGAGGAAATACTGATTTCCTCTGCAATGGCTCAGAATGCCTGATAATCGATAGCAACTGATAAAAGATGTACAACTTGTCTAACTGGTAAATAAAGAGCGGAAAGGAGTGTTGCATAGCCTTAATTATTGATAGAACCTCACACGGCCTCAGCCACAGAGCTTAGCCAGAGATAAGCGCGAAAAGCCTAGATCTCTCCATCCGTTTTTGGGAAAATAGCTCTTATCCCTGTTACTGCACTGTATTAGTACAGACCCTCACCGGAGATGATCATCCTGTAGAAAGAACTGCAGGACAGGCCTTAATGCAAAATCCTTGTGCTTACAGATGGGACTCAGACAAATGGTCACGTTACTGAAGCTTAAATTCTCTCTCATCATTTGAGACACGCTAGCTCTTGGCGTGAAGTTTTGTAGCCTGTGATAAGTGACTCAGCTTGGCTTTCATCTGCTTCTGGTCAATTATCACAGTTCACCTGATATATGTAACTCGTTAAACTTCAGCTGGTTCTATGTGCCCAAGGCCTCCAAACAACTTTGTTACTAGGTGTATTAAATTCTCTTGTGGTGTGTCNACCAACGTATCTTGCACAATAATACAGCTAGCTTGAAATCAGACTAAAAAGTTCCTAACTTTACTGGCAGTGCTGATATAGATACTTCTAAGCAAGTTTCTCTCTTCTGCTCCCTTTGAAATAATGGATTCTGCTTCCTCTTACGCGCAGTCATGAGCTATTACAGGATGGGGATATTAGTTTATGAGCACTTTCCAAATCATTAAAAATACATATATTGGGCTACCCAGTGCTATAAAACATAGATCAATGAATCACCGTGCAGCTCATGAAAATACCTCTGAAGGCTATAAAAAGCACCACTTTTTACATTTTTAATTAGTTTCTTTTTTGCTTAAGTGGCTATTACAATGAGGAGGCAAGTACGGGTTGTTTTTTTGCATGCAGGCAGAATGCAACGTACGGCCTTAATAAGACAGAGCCTATTCCCTAACGCGAAAGTCTTTAGTCTGTATGGAAGTCTCTTTAAGCTATCTGTGTGCTCATGCAAAACAAACTCACTCCTAAGCCTCTGTTGTTAAAGGTGAAATGCGAATTAGAATGTAAAAGACAACTTTAACTGATTGTTGGAGGCCCAAGGAAAATTGTTTTCTGAAGGAAAATTGTAAGACGCTTTTTCTCTTCCTCATCGTGTCACAGAAGAAGGAAAGATAAATCACCACGATTCTCACAGCAGAATCAGTTGCAGATCCCCAAGCACAGCCATAATCATGAGAAGAATACAGAATTAGCATCCAGGAGAGCAGAAACCAATAAAAACAGTGATGACAAAATGCTGTAGTGTATCAACTTGTTTTGATAAATTTGAGAGCAATCTATTATTTTAAAGCTCAGATGAAGGCTCTAAAAACACCACATCCATTCCTACATTTTAGTTTATTGAAAAAGTGTTTCTAGGACAAGTGGAAAAAATCAAAAACTGCTTAAGAGTTTAATGGATCTTTTAATTACAAATGGACCGGTTCTATCTGGCCAGACAGGCCAACTAAATTATCTCGTGTACATCTGATAAATATTCTTTCTGAAGAAATGCAATGTAAATAGAACTGAAACCAGTCCATTTCAGTATTTTGTAAATGATAATGTTCCTCTAGGATGTCACAGGACTTGGGATATAGTGCATCAGTTTTGTAACCAATATTGGTTGACCCGAACATGCAGTATTGTAGGAAAATAAAAAAATTTCCCCAGAATACTTGGGACAAGTCTAATCATAAGCAGTGACGGTGTGACTCTACATGGTGTTTAACAACTCCTATGCCTGCTGCCTCTACCTTGCTGCCTGGATTTTGGAAGCAAGGAATTAGTGATTCTGGTGTTATTTTCTAGTTCTAACGTTCTCCGCCCCGTTCATGCCACCTTCTGTCTCTCCTTTAGAAATGTAATGTTTGGTGTAGTTTTTGCAGGAAACATTCGTGTTAGAATGTCAAACATTACAAGCTGATGGGCTTTCCTGAGGACTTCTGCACGCACCAGTAAATATTAAGCATCTATTGGCGAATGTAATCTCTCTAGTAAATATTTGCCTGGCCATTTCTGAGCACTACAAAATGTTATTGCCAAGTTATTGGCAGGCCAATTAAATTTGCTTCAAGCATTTACTGAGGAAAATAACTAGATTATAACCCTCCAGGTTATTTTAAATTTCATGTGCTCACAAGGATTTCCATACCACAACGTATTCCATATGGTGATTTTTATATCTCCACTCAAGCTTTCCCATTTTCAATAGATTCGGCATGGTGACAGAATGGAGGGAAGTAGATTTGGTCCATTATCAAAAGTTCACCACATTGAAGTGTATTATGCAGAGGGGTTAAATTAGGTTCTTTCTGATATTAGTCAGTAAAGGCAAAAAATAACGCAATGAGAGGAAGCGGGTGCAGTATTACCTGTTACAACCTTTGAGGTGTTGGGATTTAGAGGTATATTTTTCTGGCACGTCTCCCTTTCTCAAGGGTTGTGTGGTTACCCCAAATGAGATGGCCCAGACTGTAGAGAGAACTGCCTGATCTCTGTCATTGCCAGCGACGATATTCTAGGTTCCAGCAAAGCTGGGCTCTGTACTTTAGTGGGAGATGCAGGTGAGCTCAGACTTGGCACTTGGCATCCCTTGCAATTATTGGCCAACAGATGCAGTGTGTTAATGCCTTGGTCCTGAGCAGCTTATTAAAAGGCGTTGGGAAACAACTGACAATCAGAGTAGCTGGTAGGGGAACCTGTTCAAAGAGTGGCTAAGCAGGTATCCAGCTACTCCTGCGTAGCACCAAGCACATGGTAAAGGAATAGCTAGGAGCTTTGTTAACACGTGGATAGCATATACAGCTTCATGCATTCCTAAAGCATATACATTTCTTGCTAATATTACGCACCTAGTCATTCTGTTCTTGAGAGTAAAGGAGCTGGAATATAAGATGTTTGACCGTGAATTTTAGTAAGTTTAAGGAAAGTCTCTCACTTAATTGCATTTGCCCTCTTTCCTTTCCACCATTCGGTGGCAAGCAAAAGGTTTATGCATATGCGTGGACTGAAATTCAAGCTCCCAATATATACCAACACATTTGTGATGGAGTCTGAAGAACCCATGCTTCATACTTTGATTAGTGCATGAAGGTTCCTGCGCCTTTCTAATGGTCCTGCATCAAATTCCCACATTCAAATGCTATAACCTCTGCTAGGCTGATGTGCATCAGGAATCCCACTGAACACTCGCAAAACCCCATTTATTTTAAATAATCAACTATGGATGAATCAATACATCTGACTTATGAGCCCTCTGTATGTAGTTATGATATGACGCTTTCTTTCACATTATATGTGTTTTAAACAACCATGCCTTTGGACCATGATAAGTAATGTCTGAAGACAAATCCTGCTCTTTCTTTGCCGTAGACTGGGTTTCCTCACACTTATCTCCATGCATACTATGGCCAGTACTTATGTGACCGTAACATATTTATACTGTAATTAAGTGATATATTTGTTTCCTCTTTTCATTTCCTGGTATTTTCACTGAGAGCTGGAAAAAAGATTTTGGGAGCAAGTATTTTCCGTGGAGGCAACAACCCTTTGCGTTGACAGATGTCAGTTTACTTCTAGATTGTGGTGAGGTCCCCTGCCTTGGTAAAAAGCCAGAGGAGCAGGTTAGCCCCATCTCCAGGAGCAGCAGAGACAAATTTGAAGAGCAATCACATAAGAGATCCTACAAGACAGAAAAGTTTCATGCCAGTTGAGAATATCAGAATATCAGCCTCTTGGAAATCCCATAGTGTTGCTTTTCTTTTCTAAATGCTTATTATAGAAGTATGGTTAAGTGGAGCTCTTTAAGAAAGAAAAACATCTAAACAAACATATTTGGAAAAAAAATAAATTTTGGATTGTAAAAACTGGGGGGGGGGAAAAAAAAAAGGGCTGCGAACTTCATTTAACTTAATATTGACCAAGGCAGGTGGCTAAAATAATTAAGATCAGGGATAAGAAATTGATTTGGAGTGAAAACACTTCCATTTTGCTTATTTCACTCTCACTGATGCTGGTGAGAAAATCTGGGCAGGATATTGTCATCAGTGGAGCTGCTGTTTGTTATACTTTTTTACAGACTATCACTTCTATGCAATGGTGACACAGGATGTACCTGTAAATAAAACCTGGTCCTGGACATCAGTGCCTATGATGGCTCTACACACCTTCCTAACTTTTTTTTTTCAGCTCTGCCTGAACTTTTAATCTCACTCTGAACATTTTATTCAGCTCTAATTTTAACTTTTTTTCCCTTTTAATGTTTCTGAGAGAAGCCCTTTAAAATCCATCTCTGGAGGTTCTTTCCCTGGTGACATTATTCCATTTTGTTCTTCACAGAAATCAGGTTATATCCTTCTTAATTAGGTTTTGGTAACTTTTTCTCTTTTTCTTTTTTTTTTTTTTCTACTTGAATATAAAATTTGGAAAGGTTAGACGTTTGCTAAAAGCCTATTTTGAGAAACAGTCCCTCTGAAGCCTTATAAAACCTAATCTCCTAGTTTGTTATCTTTCTGGCTTTGTTCTCCTCCTCCTCCTTACCGTGCTTATCAATCCATCAGGGTACAATATAAAAAAAGTAAAAATTTTCCACACATCCCGCTGTTTAAAGAAATCAACTGAAGAGCCAGAATTCTAGGATTGATTTCTTGACTCTTGTAAACAGAAGTTTTATTTTTTGGTGGGATAGCATTAGATAAGTGAACCAGTGAAGTTGTGTGGCTGTACTGTCTGCACCTCTACTCGCTCTTTCTCACAGCTCTCCTTCCATTTCAGCTGCTTTCGTTAATTTTGGAGAGAACAAACATTTCTGTCACGGGCTGCGTTGGAGTGAATGTCTGTGATAATTTTATTCCACCGTCCTGGTTATCTTCATTTATGCCACCATTGTGAAACGTTGTGTGAGCTTTCCAACACCAGTGAATCCAATTGGATTTCAGGGATCTTAATGGAGCATATCTGGTGCTGAAGATACAGCTTACCTCTAAAAACTTGTCATGTTAAGCCAGTATCATGTCTCAGCCTAGCTTTGAGCTGCTTCCTTCCGCTTCGGCTTTCATTTCTTTATAGTTCAATCAGTGACTTTGTCATTAGTCAGACATTTCTCATTTGTACTCAGTTCTTCAAAACATATTGACGCATCGCCAGCTTCAGTGGAGCAATTTCAGACCTGTATCCCAGAATCAGAGAAAAATTTAGGTTGGAATGAACATCCAGAGGACATCTGCTCCAGTCTCCCCGCTCCCCCAGGACAGAGTCAACTTTGAAGTTAGATCCATTTTCAAGCTTGATCCGGTAGCTCAGGTCCTTGTCCAGCCAAAGTTTCAGTATTTCAAAGGCTGGAGATTTCACAGCCTCTTGGCTCCCTTCCGATGATAAACATTGTGCATTCTTCACTCACTCTGTGAAGAATTTTATCCCAATGTCTAAAGCAATTTTCCTTCCTTCAACCTGTGTCCATTGACTCCATTGCAACCTCTGAGAACAGTCTGGCTCAGTTTTCCTACATAAGTTTTCTCTTGATCCCCATTGCTCCGTTTCTTTTCCAGCTTTGGTCTCCATCCACCCCAGACCATCTGTAAGGCACTCCTATTTACCTTCGCAGCCATGTTGGCAATGATGATCTAGCCCCACTTTGTCAGATCTTCTGTTCTCTATCTAGTTATTTACAATTTCTCTACTCCCTCCTCTTCCTAGGAGATACCTGAATATCATTTTCCAATTTTCCTTCCATTAGGGAGATGAACAGATTGATTCCTCGTATTATATGGCAATAGGGCCTGCATGAGAATAAAAAACACTGTTCTCCAGTTGCTCCCAGGTGAAACCGGGGACAAGCCTGGGACCCAATTTCTCAGTTCAGTGTAGGATGACTCCTCTTTCTACCTCCTATGGCGTTGTGCCTACAATCACCTGCATACAGGCACAGATCAGTCAGGGAATCTTATCCTGCAGACTTTTCCCAGGCAGAAGAAAGCTTTACAAAGCAGCAGAATTCTTTTTTTAGAGCACAGTTATTCCTTGTGGATTGATAGAGTAATAAAACATAATTAATCATGGGTCCTTACCAACAAAATATTTGTTGTTAAAGTTCAGAGACACCGCACATCTCTTTTAGTCGGTTGTTTTCCGTCATGTCTCTTCTGTGTTTTAATAACTTGTACTATTTTTATTCAGCATGAACATCTAGTCTCAGACTAATTTAAACAAACCTCTAGGACCTTAATTTGCCAAGTATTACCTTGGGTTTTTTGTTTAATTAAAAATACTTAAAAGATTCAAACTAAAAAGGCCAGAGAATATTAATCAAAAGAAATGCTATCTAAAAAAGTAATTGCTCATTTGATGTGGGCAGCTCAGGTTAAAAATCTCAAAGGGATAGCCACATTTTGAAATCTTGAAATTTCAGCTGAACTACTGATTCTAAAAGGAAGAAGGATTTTTTTTCAGTGATTAGATTCAGTAAGATCTATTATGCACGTTGTTTTACCTGAGGTGCAATTATGAACTACCTCTTTTATTTATACAAGCTGTTACCTAAGTATGCTTTAAGCCAAAGACTACACACAAATGTTTCCGGATTTATTTTTTTCGGTTATGAATTTAGTCTGCTGATAATTAAAATTAATATCCAAAGGGAAGTCTGAATGTTCTGAAGCTGTAGTTTATAAAGTGACAAAGAAGTAAAATGGTTTATATCTACATTTATATATCAAACCTTCTCCCAGAAGTTTCCAAAATACGTAAGAAAATATTTAAATGTGTGTGTAAGGATTTTGTGTATAACAATTATTACAGCTCTCAATAAAATATAACCATCCTTGGTGTTGAGTAAGTTGCCTGCTTAACAAGGCATTTAACACTGTGCTGCAGTTTAGGGTGGAAAGTAAAGGAGACTGTCAGTTCATCTGAAACTCCAGGGAAAGGGAGGAAGAAGAGAGGTCATTCTCTCAACAGAAATCAAAAGCAAGAAGAATATTGACATGGACCTTTTTGCCAAGGAAGTTCCGTGATTCCAAAGGGTTTGCCTTCTTTGTTGTTTTTTAACCTCTTTCAAAACAAAAGTATCTCTACTAACTTAAAGCCTCAAACTATCAGATGGTGACACCAGTGTCATTTAGGAGGGACTCAAAGGGATGAACTGGCAACAACGGAAGTTAAAAATCTGCCTGTCTTGCGGACAGTACATCATACATATCCTCCAAAAAGCAAACTTCTAAGTGCGCCAGATCTGTTACCTAACACTCAGACTGTTCATATTTTTTATTTGTTGTGTCCACACACCTATTGCTTTTTAAAATGTCACGTGTGAAAATGATCATGGAATAGCATTCATGGCCTAAACTGGCATTCCCCGGCCTTATGCTTTTGCCTATATGGACCTTTCATAGCAAGAATTGTGAACTTAACAAATAGCATAAAAGCATTCAGCTCATCACCCCATGCCCTGACCCTACTGACCAAGAGCAAACACACAGACTCCCTGCAGTGATTATTCCTGTTTTAGAACCAGCAGATAAATTGCGTGACGTCCGTTCTGTGAGGGTCTGCCTGTAGGACGAGCAAACACACAGATACTGTTACAAGGAAGAAATGAAGCCCAGGTAGGGGATAAGGTCGGCTTTCAATATAGGCAATGCTTCTGCTTTATTTACTTCCAAAATGCTTACCCCTTAATTAAGCTATTAATAGTTGTGGTGAAAAGTCAAGGATCCGCAGCAGATGGGACGAGCAATTTCCAAAGCAGAGCATTTAGCTGTAACATGGCCGCTCAACAATGATGTTTTTAGAAAGAAAAGCTACTTTCAGAGTAGCTAAATACCTTAATTATATAATTATCCATTCACCATGTTATATACGGTCGGAGCTGACTGGAGACTCTCGCTTCCTTAAATTACTGCGGTGACCAAAACTGAACTTACAACAGAACTGGGCTAAAAGTTGTCCTTTATATAAATACCTTTTGCAATTGTAGCTCTATTCAAAAGTACAGTGTAAATGAAGCTATTGCAGTTACAAATGCAGGGTGACTTATTGTTTTGGATAAATTTATTGTGGACAGGAGTAGAAAATTCAGAATGTTTTATCATTCAGTTTTATTTTAGTCTCTGTTTAGTTTCTGCCGTTATCTTTTGATTTATAACCCATCAGGTATAAATTCATTTTTAATGAAAAAAAAAAATTCAATAAAAACCAATTTTAGCTGCAGATCTGAAAACTGATATAAATAAGTGCAAACAGATACGATGTGGTATGTAAGTTATTACCATTTACTTTCTCAGTCTTTATGGAAAAACCCCAGAAGGATTATAGTTTCTTACAACTTCTTAAGAGATTCTGACCTTGTTATTTGCACTCATGTTCAGGATTCGAAAATTTTTCTACATGATGGTGATTGCAGTATGATATAAATCGTGAAATTCTGCGGGCTACGGCTGCTATTATGGTGCAGACCGTAGCTGCCTTCTGCAGTTGCTCATTGTGCTTACAGAAGTAGCAGCATTTTTGCAAACCTCATGTCCTAGGAAGTGTCCCAGGCACCCCAGATGAGACCAGCCACTGAAGTCGGGGAATGCAGGAGGGGCTCTGGGTGAGCAGCTCAGTGATGCTGCGGTACTGACTGGGGCTACCAGGGGTTTCAGCGCTGGTCCACATGGCAACACTGGATCTCCTCTGAAGTATTGTGTCTCCAGCCCTTAAAACTGGGAGCCACATTGACTGTACTACAGTCACAGCAGATGCTCATCTGAGAGCTGCTGGCCCAGATCTTGGCTCCTGAGGCAGAATTGACTGTTACGTAAACCTCTCCTGACACACTGTCATCTTCTTGGAAACCCTCAGTGACGAAGACACCACAGCCTCCTCTGGTACTCTCTTCCCATGCTCCATTATTATCAGTCTTTTCCTTTTACCCTACCTGAACATCCTCATCACAATTTAAAGTTACTGCCCCTTGTCTTAGAATCATAGAATGTGTTGGGTTGGAAGGGACCTTTAAAGGCCATCTAGTCCAACCCCCCTGCAGTGAGTAAGGGACATCTTTAACTAGATTGGGTCTTAGAGGGTACTAAGGGAGAATCACCTCTTCTTCTTTCAGTAATGTTTTACACGTTTGAAGATCTATCCTGTTTATTAAGTAGGAATCTTTTCTAAAATTCTTGGATAAAAGGGAATTACAAGTAATAAGACTTAGAACGTCTAGATGTGGCACTTCAGGGCATGCTCTAGTAGGAGAGATTGTAGGTTGTTTGGTTGGACTTAATGATCTTAAAGGTCCTTTCCAACCATGAAGATTCTGTGATTCTATCCTCACTGCACTAAAAAAATGAAAAGTAATTCCATTTTGACAGCCAGCGAGTTAAAAACATGATGCAATTGGCTATCAGAGGCTTCAGAGGAAAATTACCCATAGCTGAGAAAGGGAACACCTCTGAGTTTTATAGACAATTATGCCAGGTTCAAATTCCCATATGGAATTCTTGAATCACATTCTGCAGAAACCTTCAGTATGTCCTAAATCTGATATTCAACAGTCTAAAATACAGTTTTGAAATAACGAAAGCTTCTGTGATACCTGTAGTGCTTTTCCTTTCATTTCACAAGCACAGTGCCATGATATCTCAATCCATAGTCTTGATACCAGGGGAAACTAGAGAATACTTGGTGAAACCTCAGGTAGTGCAGGGGTTTGCATTTGGGAACAAGTGGAGCCCTTTCATCCATTGCTTGGCCACACTAGTTTGGTCTTACATATTACTGGATCTGACATGTTGCTGTGAGAAGGGACTTTATTTTTTTTTTTGGTCACTCTCCTACTTCCGTGTGTACATTAAAGCCAAAGGTTTTGATGGTTTCCTGACAGGCCAATATAGCACACTGCGACGTGATGCTCTCCAGCTGAGGTTAAAGTAACGATATCAAAACAGGGCTATGAGCCCTGGGTGTTGGTCTTCACAATAGATTTCACAGTTGTCGTACTGGCATCTGACAGACTTTAAAAGTCAAAGATAAATGATTATTGAGTGGAAACCAAAAAGGGCTCAAATGTGATACTACCTCAGCAGTGCAGAGTGCTAAGCTCGATTTAAAACCGCCGCGCAACTGCATCTGTTCAACAAACTGGTACCGAGGAACCAGTTTTCTTTGGCAAAGTAAATGAGAAAAAGATAAACTACAGAGAAGATTATTCCCCCATAGATTAGGTTTGATAAATCATAGTATATTTAAGTAGGATAAAAGAAATAAAACTTCAATTGTAGGAAGCGAATGGAAGAATCTAGCTTTCCCATCTATGTCTCCTCTGATCCATCTCTACAGCCCCGCCTTGGCGAGCACGAAATCTCTCAGCAAACACTGCAGGATTGCTTCTCTGCGATGTTAGGGTCTGACTCAATGGCCTTTTTGTTCTACTTCTGCCTTCTCACAATGCCGGACTTATAATACCATATACATACAATGAAAAAGACTAATGGCAGAGAAAGGAGACCGCACCACCCCAGGTGAGCCAGGGTGACTATGAACACTTTCTTCATCAGCTTGCCCGAACTGTTAACCTGGAGTAGCAGGTTAACGCTACCATTCTGGTAGCAGTAAAAGGTGCAAACTTATTTACTAGGCACTAAGAGCAGTGATTCATTTTACACAGGTCTTCAAATAGATGTCAGAGAGTTTAGGTCACTAAAGATGCGTCTAGCAGTGATGTATGATGCTGTGTGTAAGTACCAATTACTTGAGCTGTCAGGGCCAGAGAGAAAGATCAGCAGAAGGGCCTGTGGGGGAAGCTGAGGAGTAGGCAGAAAACAGGAATAAAAATGAAATGATACTAAAACACAACCAGCCCTAGGCTGGTGACACCCTGGAAGAGCAGTTCTTGGTGGGGATGGAGATCACGGTCCCCATAGCTCCCTTCCCCAGGGGCACTTCTGCACTGCTATCTCCACCCTGCCTTCTGCAGCCCCTGCTCACCCAGCACCCTTCAATCTGGCAGTTCCCCATATCTGCAGACCTAGACAAGAAGAACCGGGCTGTTGACTTGGTAAGTGTTTACCGTGTTAAAAAAATAATTAGACTGTGTGATTAATGCTCTTTGATTTTTCTGGCTCCATGTCAGTGCCTTTTAAACAATTATCACATTAATAAAGAATCAACAATATGTCAGTGACTAAAATAGCATTTGAAGAAACGAGGGCAACGCGCTAATCAGAACTCCATTACATTGACAGCGAAAAATTATGACCAGATGTAGGCCTTGGGCACTTGACTTTTTCTTCTTCTGCTTTACTTTAATTGGAAACTTTAAAAGATGGTTTTGCCTTTAGATAACACAGCTCAGAATATTTTCAGCTCTGTTGTGAGTGCCAGATTATTATTATTTATCCGTAAGAGCCAAAAGATACCTGACAATTACAGGAAATGAGGGTCTGACCAATTTCTTCAAAGTCCGCTTCGTCAGACTAATGATGCTACATGGAAAGCTCTTGGATGGGGAACAGTATAAAAATTTGGGACAACAGAGAGAATATACATAAACCAGAAAAAAACCTCCCACTTCTCAGAGCTACGAACTCTTCTCAAAGGAAAATCTCCTAAATGTGCTTCTGTTAATACTGTGTTATCTTGAAACCATCGACAAAGGTCACTATTATTCAAAGAATTAGATATTTTTTTAATTTATAATTCTTTTCAAGTTGTGTGCAAATAGTCATTTTTTTAAAAATACCTTTAAACAGCATCGATGGCAGAGGCTGATGGTTTACAAGGCAGTTGAGCAGCAGAGTGATAGGTGTTATATGAAACACTGCTGGCTAGGAAACCAGGCCTGCTGTCGTGGTGAGCCTGGTTTTCTCTTACTTAGGTCCCTCTTTCATTTTTATTTTATTTTTTTTTATTGTGTAATGGATCACCAGGCAATTATGCTTGTTACCTCCGCCACCTGTTTCTCAGGAACGTTGTTTAGGAAAGTTGATCTTACCCTGTCCACACGTAGCAACTACCCCTCCTTATGAAAATACTCATGTGCCACGATATACATGGAGAGAAGAGGCCAGCAGCATCTTTGAGTACTCCTATAACCAACATGCAGAAGGATTCGATAGGACAGTTGTGCAAAGAGAAGCACACGGAGGCAAGCAGAGATTCCCATTGCCATCTTGAAAAGCGGTTGGCGTACTGTCTGACACATCATTTAAAAATTGATAGAAGGCATCCTAAGGGGTCATCCAATTTATCTTCCTATCTTCTTCTATCTAAACTACCTGACCATTTTTTGATTCATCTTCTGTGGGCAACTTTCAACAATACAGATCCTGCCTTCATTTATTTTGCTCTTTTTATTTCCACCTACCACTGCCTCCCGTCACCCCAGGCAGTGTGTTCTATACCTCACCTTTGGCATACCGGGGAATTGAAGGCTGAAAGAGGTCCTTAGGGTCAGCTCGGCCGATCTCCTTGCATATCATATGTTAGAAATTACAGGACCACTTTACTCTGCAGCTGTGCAACAAACCTGGGCCTGAAAAGACCAAACCATACCGGATCCCATCACAAACCTGAGGGGAAAGGTAATGTTTGGTTTGGCAGCTGGACACAAATTTTTGCAAAATGCATTAAAATGTAGCCGAGTCATTGCTTTAATTGCTCCTTAGAGCATTATACATTTAAAATACGCTAAAGTGCTGTTGTAAAGAAAACATTTAGAACCTATATTCTTTAAGCACAGCAATATAGACGTTTCAAGTATGGTCTGTGAGCTGGCGTACCGCCCAGGAGAACAGTTTATAACTGCTCTCGCAATGAGTTCTGTTCACAACGTAAGTAAGTCTTTATACGGCTTTTCAGGAAATGTCCAGTGTCAGTATAGGCAGCCCGGGTAAATAAGTTCTGATTAATCACAGTTCCCCCCACTCCGTTCCTTGCCTCTCTCCTTGAACTCTTTCCTTGAAATTTTAATATTTACTTCATCAGTGGACTTGATAGGATGCCGTTTGTATTTCTAACTGGAACCTATTAAGCAGAAGTGCTTAACAGCTGCTGTAATAATTTAGAAGATAGACGGGAAGGCAGGGAGCGGCGACAAGACTTTCTGAGCAAGTGCAATATTAAACCAACCTAGAGAAAAATGTACCACAGCTCTGAGCTGATGCAGACGTGGGTGTCATTTCAGGTCAACGTCAGGTTTCTTCCAGCAGAGTCATGTGCAGTATGTAACTTATTTTGGAGAACTTGGTGAAATTAGACCATAGAGTATTATTCCCGTTGCAAGCATATCGTTGCTTTTTGTATACAGGGAAAATACCACGCACCTCTTGTGCATCCAGTAAGGTCAAGTAAGGTTAATTTAAATTATGAATTAATACTATGCAAAGGTGAAATCTATTTGCATGCATTAATTGCACTAATAGCCAAATGTGCAGCTCAAAGCGTTATCAAACACAGGTTAATGTCTCAGTCGCTCAAATGCCTATTTTATATCAGGTGGTAAAACTTCCTGTTGCACTTCAGCCTTGCAAACCCAACTGCTCGTGCAAAGATAAGCTTGCTTATTTTCCTATCCTGTGTAGCTTCGGTAAAAGTATCAACTAAGTTCTTATTACAGAGTCTTTAGTGAATAATAGCAAAAATGTTAGCACCATTTACGATACTGTCCACCAAGATGGCAATTAAAAAAACCAAACCCAAGACTTTTTTGCACCAAAAGCTGAAGAAATGCAACTGCAAAACAAATACATTAAAATAATAATCTCTCTGCTGTTTTATACTTACTCATTAGAGTATAACTTCCAATATCTTTATGTGGTGGCTATTAAGTATACTTTTAAAATTTCAGCAACCTTTATAAGAGATTGCTTTTACAGCCAAGGTAATGTTTGGTTTCACAGAGCTGTGTCAGTCCGACTGGAGCGATCGACAGGTGCCACTTCAAAACTCGACTTTGCCAAAAACTTGGGGGTGAGTACTTTTTGTTTGGAAGGAAAATGAGCGCTTCATTTTTAGCCACTTGGTAGTCAAAACCACTTGTTACTTGCCGATTTCGTAACATTCCCTGTTATTCCATATAACTGAGGATCCCAGAATTTGCCGAAAATCATGCATTTGTAAGAGCTGAGCACAGCTTTTCTTCATATTTGGTAAATTGCTTGTGCAATTCTCAGGTTTACTTTTTATTAGTGATGTCTGGAGGCTGTTTTTTAACAAGATGTGAAAGTACAAGCTTTGATAGTGCCAGATAGTACTGGCTGAGTTCATTCGACAGGATTAACGTTCAAATCTACCATAATGCACCCACCAAAATGCGGACTGTGGCCGGAGATGCTGCATTCTTCCATCCTACGTACTTTCCTTCTTGCTCAGTTCTTGCATGTCTGATGGTAACGGTGGGTCAGAGGCTGCTTTTGTAGGACAAGGTGGGTATGAAAGGGATTTTGAGAAGGTCTTCCCTGGCCGCCAATGTGGCAGAACGGCCTGGGAGCAAAAGGCTCCCTGTTTGTTTGTTGTTTTTTTCTTTTTGCAAACAAGGAAGAATCTTTCTCACTCTCAAATTGAATTCTTTTAAAAATGACTCTTTTGTTCTTTCTCAGCGTAAGGATAAATTCTTCCTCTAGGTCTTTGCATGGCTGGTGTGGCTCTAATGCAAAGGTAACATGGCCACGGCTCTGTAGCCACCTTCCCTCCCCTCATCTTTGTGGCCCAATATTTTGCCGTCTCTCCTGCATCGGCGCGGTACAGTTGCGTCACTGCATGCTTAGCAATGCCTGGTAAGGTTGTGAGAGACACCTCATCCTGCTTCTAAAACTTTGACAAGCAAGAAATAGTTACGATAAACCTGGAACACCTCCTCTTCATCCCAGACCAGAGCAGGGCCTGGATTTGCTACTCCCACAGATAAGCTACAAAAATGGGGGTTTTAGTGAGGGGTTTTTGCTGAGTCTGCAGCTAAGGAGCCGAAAACAATTTTGCAACTGGGTTAGCTGAGTTAGAATAGATTTGTTAAAGACATTGGAACACTCAGAGAATTTGATAGACTTCCCTGAAGCTATTGCTTATGTGGAATAAAGGTATGTCCTTTCTCCAACATCTAAAGCTCCGGAATAAGTAAAGTGAAACTCAGACTCATTCGTATGTAGAGATTTGTTCATCTGCGAATCCCCTAAACTCCTTCTCTAATAAAACGCAGTCATGTGGCTGTTTGCAGATGCCAGCAAACAAAAACAAGTTGCAAGAGGGGGTCAGACCAGGATTTGGAATTTTGCAACACGATCATGCGTAATTTTTCCTCAATTGATTGAGGCAGCTGATTAGCCTTGAATAAAACCCTTTCCCGAATTGAAATTATACCCTGCTTACATTAGTAGCTATTTCAGCTATTGGCCATGCCATATTGTAATCGTTCACCCCCCAATTAGACATGGCTTTGTTTTCTCCTTTGTGCTATCGCCTCGCTGCAGATGCAGCCTTACAATGAGCTAGTCGGGGGTGCTCTCTCAGTTCTTGCTTCTGCTTAACATCTTGGATAACTAAACAAACAAAATCTGTCCCTGTAAATCCCTCAAGGCTGACAGGAGAGCTGAGTACGAAATTTGCTACCTCCTAGCAGTTGTGCTGTCTAGCGGTGAGGAATGCTGGCTGTCAACTTTCCTTCGCAGCTAATTTCTTAAAAATCACCCCCACGCTGCAAGGAGGAGGTATGGAAGCTTTACCGAATAAAAAGAAAAAGCCTATCTGGAAAAAAACCAAAAAGCCTGACTGGAAAATACGCTGCCATTCTTGCTTTTGTTCTATTTCACCTGTGAAAAAATAAAAGCACCCCAACTCCGAAAGAAGTGAGGAAACAACCATGAGCGGGCATCAAATCTGCCCCATGCTCGTAAGAATATCCTTTTTCTTCCCTTTGTGTGCTTTATTGAAGCACTTAAAAAAACATAGCATCTCCTGAAAACTACAAAGATGACTCACTGACAAGTGTAATACAGCAATTTTCAGTAGACGGTCTTCTTTTAATCTGTTTCTGTTTAGAACAAGAACAGAATAGCACAATCTGACCCTTCTTCTTCAGCCCTTTCCATACCCTTAGTTATCTTTGGGTGAGTTTGAGGCATTGATTTAAAAATTCATTTTCATCACAGTACTTGCCACCTTTTGGAACAGTTACTGAGAAGCTAAAAATGGGGATGAGCTTCCAGATGTCCATCTCGACTTGGCAGACACCAGTGAAACATCCCAGTGGGCTATGGGCAGCCCGCTCCTGGAATGGCCCGTGGCTGGGGGCAGAAGGCAAGTTGTGGTCACACGGAGCCATGTGGATCCTGGCTTTACAGCAAACTGTTGCTCCCAGGTTTATGGTAACTGTCTCTGGCTTCTTCACGCAGCGCAGCATTTTTTTCAACCAGGAAATTCAGTGCACAGTGCTTTTGCTTGCCAAGGTAGATTTCACAGTCAATATAAAGCCTCTAGCAAGTTAGGGGAAAAAAAAAAAAAGAAAAAAGTATAAGATAATGGGAATAGGTTAGCAAAGTCCAGGAATCTCTTAAAAAATCTCTTTTTGCATGAGAAAAAAAGAAAGCCAACAGAAAATGGTAATGTGTATTTTGACCTTAGGAGACCCCTGCATAAATTGAAAAAACAGAAGAATTCCTCACTGTATTTAGAGTTTTCTTAATCAAAGTGATTCTTTGGGCAAGGAGTGCTCTTTAATGATTAGATGAGGGTAAGGAGGACGCAGAGGCTCCGGAGAATTTTGTATCTTCACTCTTAGTTTTTCTGTTATTGATGTTTGCTGTTACCATGAGATGCCTGGTTTAAACACAGATTAGCAAGGCTATACTCTGCGCAGCTAAAGCACCTCATGGAACAACATTTTCCAGATCAAAGCACACCGTCAGGTCAGTCTTGTCGTCACTTCCCCATCTCTTGACCTCGTACCATCATTTATGCTACCCTCTGCATGCTACCTTTCCTTCCAGTGTTGAAAACGAGTGGGATGTGATAGGCACCCCTCCTTTAGTCCCCATACACCTTTGTATGTGCATTATTTTTGGACCTCGCTGGAGAGTCTTGAATTTATCCGGTTAGGCTGCCACTTATCCCTTTCCCTCTTCAATTGATGAGCTTCCATTATACGTGCAATCTCTGTTTTTATTACCAAACTGAGGTATTTTACATTGTCACATTTGGAGTGATTATACATCTTGACTATGTGCTTTCCTGGTTACAAGCTTCCCTTTTGAAGAGCTCCATCAGCACCTTGATTTTCTTTCTGATTTTTTTTCTAACCATCTCAAAATCCTAGCACATTACTGGGGTTTTGTTACAAGTGAACTTGATTCTTGAGATGGTACTCTGATATGAGCTTAGAGTTTCTTTTAGGTATACATCAGCTGCTCAGTCTACGTTTTTCACCAGTAGAAAATAAAATACTTTGGCTGAAGTCAAAGGAAGAAACTACAAAGCAGACAGAATGTTTTAAAAAGGAATTCAAAAGCGGTTTTTCCAGTTAATTCAGTACTCCCTGTCTTTCCTGACTTCCGCCACTGGAGGAAGACTGCTTCTAATTAGATTCTGACTCTAGAACTGAACGCTTTATTTTTCATCGCTGTTCCTAGGCAATGCAGATATAATCTGCCTTTTGAGGTGGCAGTTTTGAACAGTCTGGACTCAAGCAAGTCCATACCAGCTGGCCCAGGAGGGTGATAAATCCAAATACATTGATTTTGCAGAAAAGATCCAAGTTGGGGAGGGGAGACCCTGCATCTTAAGAAAACACCGAGATCCCAGGGATTGGAATGTATTTCTCATGGGGCTGTGAGAGCCTGTTTAGGTCTTAGTGTCCTCGCAGAGTCGTTTCCCAGCACTCCTTTGAGAAGGGGCAACCAGGGAATAAAACACACACACGGCAAAGTCATTTTACTAAATAGATTGTTGTGGGAAAACATCATTTCAGAGTGAGAGGTATCTGTTGCAAATTCACGCTAGTGTAGACAATAGCTTCAGCAAAAGATGAGAGTGGAAATATCCTTTACAAGTTAAGATACTTTCAGTTTTAATCTTTAAAGCAAGAAATTTAACAACAACAAAAAAAGAGGGTTAAAACAGTTGCTCTAAACCAAAGCAATATGGTTTTGCTCAGCTTTTGTACTGTGTGATGGTCCCCATCTTTCAGACGCAGGTCAAGGAACGGTTGGCTTTTTTCATTGCTTGGACAACTGCAGTAGGTGTGCCTATGGATTTTTGCCTTGATTTCTGGCAGTCCCAGCATAGAGATTCTCTAATGCACTTCAAGCATGTAATTATTCTGGGGGAACCTACTGAGTCTAGAAATGGAAAAGCCTAAGGTAGGGAGGACCTGCTGGGCTGACATTACATGCCCAGCATGCGACCAGCGTCGGGGAGGCTGTGGCATTGTGGCCAGCGCAGAGAGCCCCGTGGCTGCTGGCTGGAGCTCATACATGTGCATCAGGAAAGGAACAGCTGCTGCTCAGAGAAGAAAATTAATTCGAGGGCTGCCTTATAGGGTGTCAGCTTGTAAAGTCCGTGTTTATTCAGCCCCGCCTGTAAAGTCTGTGCTGGTTGTACTGGCTGCGATGGGAAATGAATGACGACTGGCAAGGAAAGCCTTGATCAGGGGAAGTGACAGTGTTAAACTAAGCTATCAATATTAATATTATTCTTGGTAAATGTCCTGCTCTTTTCCAAGCATTGGGAAAGACTTTGGGATATGGGATTTTAAAACTTTTTTTCTCAAAAGCTGGTAATACAATTAGTTAAAAAAAAAACAACGCTAGTGAAAATAATAATAAAAAAATAATTCCTCTTTTTTTTTTTTTTTTAATGATATTTGCATTTCCTTGTACTATTGCTCACAAACGGGTTCTGTTCTATTTGCTGTGGATTTATAAATGCATATATTATCCACAGGCAAAGGCAAAGATCCAGTGTTTACTTATGGAGGAAACTGTATCGTCCACTTATATCAGTTTAAAACCTCCCAGTCCCACCTGGTATTAGAAGCACTTCCTTGGTGGTCAGATGATGTTTCCCTGGGGGGGGGGAACTGCACTGCCCCAGTAGATACACTCCAACATCCAGAGCCGCTTTCCTTCCCAGCTCAGCTGAGTCACTTTAAACTAGATTTCAAAATGTTTAGCAGCAGCTGGGGATAACTGGCATAGGACGATAAGCCCACCTTTCAAACAGGCCGGTTCCTCTGCTATGTGATTGCTGAAGGAAAAACACGAGGCTGTGGAATTCCTTCTCCCCATTTCTGCAGTTGTCCATGATCTCAGCATCTCGAATTCTAATTACTAGATTACCAAAGGCACTTCATGATGGTTTTTCTTCTTGTTGTTCAACAGATGAAGTAGCCTGTTCAGTCGCAACAACCCCAAGCAACGCTACAGGCTTGGGGAAGAGTGGCTGGAAAGCTGCCCGGCAGAAAAGGCCCTGGGGGTGCTGGTGGACGGGCAGCTTAACGTGAGCCAGCAGTGTGCCCAGGTGGCCAAGAAGGCCAACAGCATTCTGGCTTGTATCAGGAACAGCGTGGCCAGCAGGAGCAGGGAAGTGATGGTGCCTCTGTACTGGGCCCTGGTGAGGCCTCACCTCGAGTGCTGTGTTCAGTTCTGGGCCCCGCTGTACAAGAGGGACATTGAAGTGCTGGAGCGTGTCCAGAGGAGAGCTACCAGGCTGGTGAGGGGTCTGGAGACCAGGTCCTATGAGGAGAGGCTGAGGGAGCTGGGCATGTTTAGCTTGGAGAAGAGGAGGCTGAGGGGAGACCTCATTGCCCTCTACAACTCCCTGAAAGGAGGGTGTAGAGAGGTGGGGGTTGGCCTCTTCTCCCAGGTGAATAATGACAGGACCAGAGGAAATGGTCTGAAGTTGCGGCAGGGGAGGTTTAGGTTAGATATTAGGAGGAATGACTTTACTGAAAGAGTGGTCAGGCCCTGGAACAGCCTGCCCAGGGAGGTGGTTGGGTCACCATCCCTAGAGGAGTTTAAGAACCGTCTAGATGTGGCACTTGAGGGCATCCTCTAGTGGCAGAGGGTTTGTTTGGGTTTTTTGTGTGTGTGTGTGTGTTTGGTTGGACTCGATGATCTCCAAGGTCCTTTCCAACCATGAAGATTCTGTGATTCTCTGTATCCAGCCATGTAAAGCATAAAGGTGAGGAGATCCTGACCCTTATGGCAGGCAGTGGTGAAGCCTCCTTTGGAGTCCCCTGTGCAAATCTGGGCATACAAATGAGCGAAGCAAGATGAATGGGAGCTGGAACAGGAGCAGGAATTAGGAGATTGATTTATGTAGGAAGCTTAAAAGAGCTTTTGAGCATAACAAAAAATAATTTTGTGAGGGAAATCCACTCCTCTCTCTAAGCACATCTAGGTAGGATGAAACCAGTACAGAAAGCACGGGACCAGCACATTCATGCCAGGGCACTAGAACAGGTTGGAAACACCATGCCTGAATATGAAGGACTACAAGACTACTGTTTTCATCCAGCCTCTCCAGCAGGGAGGCTGGAACTAGGTGATCTTTAAGGTCCTTTCCAACCTAAACCATTCTATGACTATTTGTGCAGGTGGAGGGGGAGCCTGGCACCAGTCAACTGGTGTTGGAACCTGCTTCTCCAGGAATGGAACTTGGCAGCTCCGTCTTATCGTAGCCCATGCTGCTGAGAGGCACTGGCTGCAGTCTTGAGCATTTATCTGGAGGGCTGGTCAGGACAGGATTTTTCCGTTTGTAAGCCATGACTCCAGAGAGCTGAAATTGGGAAGTGCTGCTAATAAATATATTGAAGCTCCCAGTTGCAGATTTTTGTTAGACAAGAGCCAAGAAAAAGGGGATGAGAGAGATCACAAGCAAGGGAATCCTGTTGTGAGAAGAAAGATGCTGTCATATCCCATTTACTGATACATGCCTAGTCCTGCTAACGTGCTTCCAATGCCTTCAGAGATAAAAGTAATCATTACAGGGACTGGCGCAGAAAAATATTTATCAACACCTTATCTATACACTACTGTTATGGCCATGCGGTGCAGCAAAGTCATGTCTGCACACAGGTGTGTTTTTAGCAATGCATTTTGGGAAAATCCAGGTAGCTTTTCCGTATTGCTTCAGTGAGAAAGTGGGAAAGAAAATTGCGCGTATCCGGAGAATGAGGGAAGAGAGCATCAGCACCCAGGCGGTCCCTGCGACAGGCTCCAAGCCAGTTTTGTGGGAGCGTTATGGCTTATTCGAGTTTTCTGAAAGTGAAAAATCTCAGCCAACCGTATTATAAAGAAACATTTCAATGATCCCTGCCAGGCTACAGAGAAGCATGTTACAACCTAGCTGGGAAGCCAGCATCCAAGCTAGGCAGGATGATTTGTGATTAGCTGCCATATTTATTCACATAAACCACGTTGTGCATAAGCTTAAACTGTCTTGGTCCTGCTCTCTCAATGGGAGGTTACAGGTGGAAATTGGCTTCCTTATTGTCTGTGGATATGGACAGGGACATCCATCAGTTAACTTCAGGCTTCACAATTCACAGACCTCTTCTAGCATTTGAGCTTTCTCCGGCAAACAAAAGCTCTTCTTCCAGAAGGAGAGGGCCAGCAGACATTTTGTCAGGTTAATTAAATCCAACAGTGCTGCCAGTGTTGCAGCTGTCAGAAATTACAAGACCCAGATTTGTGTAAGCCTAGGAAATCAGTGAAGTATTTTATGGCTTATACAAACCTTTGTAAGCAGCAAAAAAAAAAAAACCCACCCACAAAGAAATGTCAAAGCAGGGGGGCCAACATGGCTGAATCAAAGAACTTTTTCTGCCTGAATCTTTCTGACATCTTGGATGTCAACCTGGTAGATACTGTTGTCCCCAGCAAAGTTGTACTGAATGTAATGAAATACCTTAGAGTACTTAGGAGCAGACTGAGAAAAATTCATAGAAAGCTGTTTGAAATTTCACAGTCTCCTTGATGAGATGATGCTTAGTACACTTCATGATGCTAGCGTCGAGTAGCAAAATCCTTTACTGTCCTGAGGCCGGAGTTGCCTTAATAAAGGAGAGAGAAGAGGCAAAAGATTTTGATCTATGTCTCTCCTGTCAGCCTGTCTATTTAATTAAGGCTGAATATTAACTAAAATGTTAAGTAATCGTCTCCAGCAAGTGATATGGAAATAAGTATGTTTCAGCTAGACAAAATTCATTGACACACATTAATATATTCATATTACACAGTAATGCTCTGGTGGTTTCATGTTTTCAAGTTTCTTTCTTTTTCTATTCATACTGACAAAATCCTACTCCTGAGCATCAAGTCTAGGTTCATCATTACAATAGCTCTAATCCTACTAAATGTCCTAAAAAATTCACCCTGTGTTAGAGGTAGGTATTTTTTTTGATAAAATATCTTTCTATTATTTCTCATTTATGTTATTACTTACTTTGCATTTAAAAAATCATCCTGAGAAATATTTTGAAAATAGAATTTTGTTGGTTTCAACCTAAAACCTCGTATTAGAGGTGTTTTAATTTTTGAGTTGTATCTAAATGTTCCAATCATAAATAATATTTACCCACTTTTGTGAGGCAAGGAGACCAACTCATACAAAATGCTTCTTTGACTTTTGGCATATGTTAAAACGTTTCAATATTTTAGATGCAATTAAATGCATTTGTACTTAATTTAATTAGAAACAAATGAATTTAATTCACAAAATTTTATTTCTTGAGTAAACACACAGAATTAACCTGTAATGAGCTGTTATTTAGAGTTGTGGAGCTGAAGCTGGACTTCCATCCTATTAAACTTTGCCATTCAATGATATTGGGCCATTTTGGAGGGAGAGTGGTGCAGTTTTTCTTTTAGTTCTTATTGAAAAACAGCAAGCATATTAACCTGCGATGACTATGTCCACGTTCATCCATGCTTTGATATCCATGACCAGAGACCAGGAATTTGCAAGTCTGCTTGGTTTTGATGTGAATTGCATATTCTCAGAAGTGCCTGAGAGGACGAGACTGTTGCAGAGAATATTCATGTTATCTCTTTTCCCCAGGTGTCTGATTTTTAACGTTTGTAGAAGATACAAGAATACAATTTTTGGGGGGTAGACATGGGGCTTCAAAAAGTCTTAATGTCTATGTTTGTCATCAATGGCTTTTCTGTCCATTTATTCCTGTAGACTTGAGGGAGGATGTTACAAGGGGAAGCGCTGGAAATTCCACAGAATGACAAAATGATGAAAGATAGATGCAGTATGGGGCTACCTTTATTTTTTTTTTTTTTCTATCCTGGAATTTCACATCAAAAGGCAAGAGAGCAGTGACTGCAGTTACAACATGGCAGAAAGAGAAGCCAAGCATGAAAAATCCAAGCTCTCTTTGAGCTGAACGTAGGAAAATAATAGAAAAGACAAGTGAAATATTTAAAAAAATCAAAGGCATGACAACTTGATCTTCAAATAAGAATGATTTAATCAGAATCTCCAGGAAATCCCTATGCAGCTCCTAGGCGGAGGAGGAGAAATTTTTTCATAGCTAGAGTCAGGTTGGTGGTTGGACTAGATGAAAGGCCCTTTCCAACCTAGGCGAGTCTATGACTCCATGGTAATGTTTTACTGTCCTGCCTTGTACCTACCCTTTCTCCATTCAGAACTGTGTGGCAACAGACTCCTTGAGACTCTGCTCCATATAGATGAAAAAGAGATATATAAATAGATATTTGAAACCCAGATCACTGGAAATCGCTTGAATCCACGGCCATAACATCTACAGTCCTGTATTCCATTTTCAGCATAAAAAAAGCAGTTCCAGGGCAGAAGTTAACTCGGCGTAGATACACATCTTTCAGAATGATCAGCAATAAATGCCCAGCTAATAGGTTAAAAATAAGCATTTGCCACTGCGGTGTTATAGCCATGCCTTTGACCAAATTGAGCTCCGTTCAGCTGGGTGCGTATGGCACCAGCAGGCTCCTGAAAAACCTTCAAGTGCCTTTATCTCCCTGTCAGTTCAGTGGGAAATAAAAAAGTGCTCAGACCTTTGTAAGATCAACCCTTGGCAGACCAATTAAACTGCCTCTCTGCCTGGATGTGAGGATTACAGGCCACTGAAAAATGTTTGCTGCCATTTCTTTTTATTGCATAAAAAATGATGAATTTTCAGAAGTCATTATCTTCATCAAAAACAACCTGTTCTAATTAGACTTACTTCACTTCAAGAATAGTTGATGTTCATTTGTTTCTCCTGCCATCTGCTTTTACTGCTACAATCAACATTTCTGGGAAATTGAATATGGTAATGCTCTTTTTTTACCTCTTGTGTAACAAGAAGTTTTTTTTAACGTCTCTATCCGAAAAGCAGACCAAAATAAAGGAGAAAACAAACACACAAGAAACATTTGTCTAGCTTTCACTGATAACTGGCTACTCTAAGCAGTTTTAACTTGTTTTGTATTTTATTTCCCAAGTGTTTTGTAGCAGCCAAAAATCTAGGAAAAAGATCAAGTTATCCATTTTTATTACTTCTAGCGGATAAAGGCTCTGCTATCTGCGTACATTGACAGCTTTCCTCTTTAGACTGATGAGGACCGAATGGCCTTCATGACAAGGCAATTTAAGAGTGAAACTCTTCTTGTCTGTTTCCACTTAAACTCAAGCTGTTTCAGCTGAACATCAAAAATTTTATTGTAAACTTTCATCTGGATTATTAAATGGGGAATCTGTATTTAAAGGTACCATAATGAAGCGGCACAGCCTATTCAGTACAGCTGAACTGCGCTGCCTTCCTGTAGCCAAGGTGGTCAGAAGAATAATCTAATCCTTCATTACTATCATTTTCCTTTTGCTTGCTGGGTACATTTTGTGCTGACTTCTCTAATGAGAGTGGGCTCTTTTGAACCTTCGTGGCCGCACTATTTTCCCTGTTTTTATCACTGTTCTCATTCTTGTGTAAAAAAAAACAGAACAAAGGCAAAATGTCATTGGTTTAATATACTGCAGTGTCAAAAGTGATGATCAATAACAGAGAAGGGGGCGGACTGATTATTTTTGAAACAGTTTCCTGTATTCTAATGGGCAAGGTGAATAATGCAAACTAAATAATTGTCTGTGAAAGCCTGAACGGGACTGTCTCACTTTCTATCTGTGGTGTGGCAAAATGATTATATCTGAAAATTAACTTAGTTTTAAGAGAGGACTCAGCTGCTAGACACTATGTTAGACTAAACTACAGCTCGGCTCAACCAGGCTTAGGGACTTGGAAAAATAGCTTCTCAGTCCTTGTCCACTTCAAGTCAATGGGTGCAGCAGATGTCTGCAGATGGTGATCATCAACTAACAGCCCAATCTAATGTCCTCTCGAGTCAAAGGTAGCCCATATAGCCGGTCAGGGTCCATAGGTACTTGTTTGGAAATTACCTTAGTGAGGTGAATGCTTCTGTCGCAATAGCTGCATTCACTTTTAGAGCTAGCATTAGGTGCCAAAAGACTGAAAGTCACAGGTGAATAAACTAGTCTTTCATTCTCTCATGAAGGTGTTCCTCACAGGTCTACATCAAGGTGATCTAATCAGTGAGGATAATGACTTGGTGTTGATTTTACCCTACTGAAGATAGATGGAGAGTATCACTACACCAAGTCACTGAACTCCTAGCTACCATCAGGTATTTGTCAGCAATTCCATAAACTTCTATAAAATATTATATTTCTGTTAACTTTGCCTGTCTGATAATGAACATTTAAATACACATAGCATAAAACTTGATGATACAGAATGAAAATAACATGAAAGGACCATCTTTTTTCTGTTTTGTAACAGCATCCTTGAAAAGATGAAAATATACATAGCTGTGCCAAACATCAAGTTCCTTCTTTGCTCAAAGACCCATTAAAGTTCAGTGTATGATAGTAACTTTACTACATTAATGAATTCCTTTGAGGAATGTACTTTTATCTCTCATAATAAATACAGTCACTTAAAACTTTGAGTTTAGGGAGGTTTTTGTTCATCACAGTATGTTTATAAAAAAGGATTTGGGAAGTTTGTTAGAATTAGAGTTTTAGCTTTATTACGTTCCTCTTAAAAATGGAAGCCAAAATTGCCCATCAGTTTTTTTTAAATACCACGTAGACTTTGAAATCCATGCTTAGACACATAAATGGCTTGGTTTCAAAAATGATTCCAGTAGACAACTGTGCCACCATGTTTTAGAATATAATGACTTTTACTTAGATTACCAAAAATGCAATTTGTTTTGGAAACATTACCCAAGCTTTTTCAAGAGATTTGCCTGCAGTATGTATGTGACCATGTCTGATTTTTTTCAATTGCTTTCCACAAACCATAGAATGGTTCTGGTTGGAAGAGACCTTCAAGATCATCGAGTCCAACCATTAACCTAGTACTGCCAAGTTACAACTAAACCATGTCCCTCTGTACCACGTCTACCCGTCTTTAAATCCCTCTGGGCATGGTGACTCAACCACTTCCCTGGGCAGCCTGTTCCAATTCTCAAATGTCTTCTTTTTCTCTAAACACCCCATAATTTAAAATAATCAGAGACAAACTTTCAGATCTCAACTTTACGTTTAGAACCTGAAATTGCATAGGTTTTGAAATCTCTGTGACTCCTCTCTCTAATTCTTGAGAGCCAGAACCAAGGTTCAAAGCAGCTCTGTCCTGTTCTGAATGAACTGCAGTGATTTCTACTCTTTCTTTTTTTTTTTTTTTTCTCAACGAAATAATTTTTCTGTGTTTCTGGTGCAGCTGGTTCTGGGGCTGAATCCGATGGCATGTTCTCAGCTGCTCCGGGGTTAGGATCCTCTCCCCCCTCATTCCCTTGTGCCGGTGCATCTTTTGAGAAAGTACAACCTTTCTGTCTCCCCCTGCTCCTCATCACGGGAGCAGAGTTGTTTTTTTAAGCAAACAGTGGCAAGACAGTTTTCTTTTTCTGGTTGGTAGAGCAAGGTTTAGCAAGCTCAAGTTGCAAATTAATTCCTCTTGCTGTCAATTGCTGCCAAATCTTTTTATCTTTCAAACACTTTGTAGCAACGCAGGACACACAGTCAATTACAACCCATTTCTGACTCCATCTATACTTCTCTTTTTTTCTCTGGTAGTCAAGCTTGGCAGTGATGGGATTTACTAACGCTGATGAACATGCTTTGCACTCTCTTCTTAGCGTGTCTGACTTTTTAGTGCAAATATTAACATCATCTCGAAATCCTCCCTGTCTCTTCCATCAGTTTCATCTTCTGACACAGATATCTACTACAAGTAATTAACATTAGTGTGTAGAGAAGAGAGGTGTCTTAAACATATGCACACGACCAAAAATTACATGTCTTTATCCAAGGCAGACCTTGTCACCAAGAGGTTGAATCGTTTTAGAGGAATTTAATTTAATTTGTCCATATCTCAGTTTCACAGCTGCAAAATGGGAATCAATTCATTGCTTTGTCTACGCCACCAACGTACAGCCATACAGACTTTTTGTTTGTATATCTAGAGGCTGTCTTCCTACAAATTCTTTTCCTGAACCTAGAACAACATCTCAGGATTCCCATGTTCTTTTGATGTTGAGCTTTATGAGCAGAAAACCAATTGTGTGGGTGCTCTGGAGTCATTCAGAACAGAATCTCTGCCACTGAAAATAAAAATATAAGGTCAGAATCTTTCAGTTGAATCGCAATCATTAAGAAAATGCCTAAGTGCATAATTTTATTTCAGGAAATAGAGGTTCTCGATAGTCATCCTTTTAGCGACTAGTAATTTTCCTGAAATTCAGAGCTAATTATTACAAATCATAAGGTTTTGTCCAGGTTCTGGGCTGCCTCATGAGGGAGGGAAGCTGAATGGTAGCTAAAGGATATCTTGTGTATTGTATTAATAAGGATGATGTACTGTGCTAAAACCTAAGAATCCCAGCCACGGATCAGGGCACGTTTGTACTAAGTACTCTCAAAAATTGAAAGGTAACAAGTTAGATTAGTTCCAGAGCTGCAAAACACAAAGTCAAATATCCATTTCTTGCTTTGTCTAAGCCGCTGTGGCTCTATAATTATGTAGTTGTATAACCAGCTGCTGCCTTCGCACAACAACAAAAAGAGTAAAAAGGTAACAAGGAAGATCTTCTGAGTGTTAGATTCCATTTCCCTCAAGCAGATCTTGAACTCAGTGCACTGATTTGTGTGTAACAGCTCATGAGGGCAGTAGAATAGGTGAAGTATACTAAATATGGGATTAAAATCACTACATCAGAATACTTCCTCCAGTAAAACCCCTTTTTGCTTTACTACTTGTACTAAAAGGTTTTATTCACTCTATTTGGTTTATTTGAGAAAATCCGCTCAGTCAGGGCAGTTTTCCAGCAACTGATAATCTTACACCTTTAGAGTTAACAAAATGTTCTGGGCTTTGCTTCAGCCTCAGTTTTCACCAAGAGTGAGGAAGAAAGCCAACGACATTACACCACCACCTCCGCCAAAGGAAAACAACCCAACAACAGTCTTTTGTTGATTGAACCTGTTACCTGTACGTGCTTGTGTTTCTGAGCCGTTTTACAAAAGGCCACCCCGAACACCTCAAGGGTGCTGACGAGGTTGTCAAGGTGCAACGAAGCTTCAGCCTGAGCTCCCAGAGCCGTGCGGAACATCTCGGGAAGCGCTCGGTGATTCAGGGCACGCAGGATCCCTGTGAGGATGATATTTGTGCGGAGAACAACCAGCATTGTTAATTATTGCTTGGCAGAGCAGCGCTGCTAGATCAAGCCAAGGGAGCTTTCTGGCTTGGACTGCGGATTTGAATTTGGCATTGGATGGTATTAACCAGCTCTCGCTGCTGAAGTCTGGAAGGTTTGTTTGGTTTGGTTTGGTTTTTTTTTTTTTTTTTGGTCTTTTTTCCTCTGCCCTCTTTCATACATAAAACTTTACTTTTGTCTCTGTGTTAATTTAGCTGCTAGCAGCTTCTTGCATTAGGCATGGTTTTGATCTTCCCAAAAGTCGTGCGTCATTTGTGAGACTTTGCAAAAGACCACATTATTTTCAATAGCTTCTGTTGAATGCAGAGGGCAACGCTGCCATATTTTTGCTGACCTTACAGTGAAACTTTATAATAAAAATTCATTGGCATAAATTTGTTATAACCTAGTGAGGAATCCACCAGTCAGATTGACTGTCTATAAGATGCATTGCTGGTAGTTTTACTTTCAGGCTAGGTTTATTATTCAAAGGCGACTTGGATGCTTCTAATATAGGCTCCTGAGGAAGCCATAATTCAAATTAAAAATAAACACAGTCTGATTTCCCAGCAAAAAGTACCAAAGAGGTTTTTGGGATCAGACCACAAAGGAGACAGGCATTCATTTACCAGCTGTTCACTGTTCAGCTCCACTGCCATCTCTCCACATCGATTCTCTTTTGCAATAACATACTCCTCGTCATTGACAAGTCAATTCCAAATAGCAAATCCTCCCTTCCAAGTGTTCAGCCTGTGCGCCTCTTGGGCTTCAGAAATGCCTGGTCTGGTTTAATACGAGGAACTTGGAATTTCTCCCTGACAGACCTGTCTGATTTGCTGATTATCTGGGATGCTTTCTTAATCACCAGCAGAAAAATTAACTCCCCATTTTGACATGAAATAAATGTAAGCTAAAATTAAATAGTTAGCTCTAAGATTTCCTGTTTCACAGTCAATCATGAAAAAACCTTGTTTTCTTGCACTGCCAATGGCAGCGTAAATCCTTCCAAATTTTTTTTTGGTTAGGTTTTTCGATTCCATATCCAAACAAAATGACAAAAATGCAAAAAATAGTAAATACATAGTTTGTGTCAGGTGGGAAATTTTGAAATTTTTTTTTTTCTGAAGACCACCCCTGAATCTTGCATATTAAGTCATAATATCCAGATTTTAGATGTGGGGGAGGTTTTGCTTGTTTCTGTTTAAATAGGATTGTTAGCAAACAAGCCACGTGTTTCTGGTGATCGTTTGTACGCCTGAGTTCTTCACATAAATGTGTCTCCAGTTCAGGAAACCTCTAAAGCATGGCTCTACTGGGTCCGAGTTTGATGTGATAGCTGCAATGGATTTTGAGATGCCCATTTAACTTCAACATGTCCTTAGGTGTGGAAACGTTTTGTTTTCTTCACCTACTGCTCCGGTTTGCAGTCTCTAGGCTACCTCTGTGTAGAGCCACATCTGAGCCATCAGCTTCTGAGGCAGATGTGGACTGACGAATAATTCACTCCCACCCTAGCACACCTGTTTTTAGGACACAAAGCTTCCGAATCTCAAGCATAAAGATGGTGTGATGTATTTTGTTTAAATAAGGACTCCAGATTGTCTCCTGAAGTTGTATTTTGTGACTAGCGAGTCACTAGAATGCAGAATTATGTATTTCCCGAGGTGTATTCAGGGCTATCCTCAGATTCAATCACCATGTGGCTTCGGATGGGCATACAGCAGGAGGATGGGTAGGGAATGAATGTGAGACTGCCCAGATCCCCCTTCCTTAATAAAAAGCTGTGGTTTCTCATCTTATGAAAAAGCAGTGCAGTGCTTCTCTCAGCAAATCTGTGAGAGAGTGCCTTCTCATGAACACACTCCTTCCTTTGTTAATATCGTGAGAGCTTCTCTTCCCATTCTGTTTTACTCTGTAAACTCAGAGGTGGCTCTTGGCATCGTGGGGGAAGACCAGCAAGAAACAGCAGGGACTGGTGCTGGTGGCTGGGGGAAGAGCCATCCACTTCACACACCGTTCAACTGGGGAGCTGTCAGGAGCTTTCACAAAGGCAGCACCAGCCCTGGTAGGGTGGTCACTGACCATCACAGGCATTTTCTTTCCACCTGAGGAGCTGCGTCTCTCCAGTAGCTAGGACAATTTGGGTAATTGTTTCCACATCCCAAATATTTAAGTTGGATTTTCAGTGTTAGAAAGCGATTGTCACACTGAAAGCCCTTGGTGACTGTTATTAGGGGACTTTTGAATGAGAAGACCATCTTGGACCTAAGCCTTGTTAAAGGCTGGGAATGCCAAGCACTCTTTCCAGCTTAAGAGAAAGAGCAATCAAGGCCCGTTCTGTAGGAAAAACAGCTGGGGATTGCAAGAGTGGGTCAAAGTTAAATGCTGGATCTTCACAAACCACACGTTTGGTGTTCAAAGTGGGCAAGAAGAAACCGTGCAGGGCCTGACCCACCAAGCTGCATAGCAACTAGTGTCAGAGGACAGGTCGTGGCTGCTATTTGCTTTACCTAACATGGTTGCAATCATAAGGTGTGTGAGAACACCCTCAGTTGTCCACCCGTGAGATCAACTGGTGGTGTTCGGTGGGCTGGAAGCTGGTAGAGCACTTGGTGATGCAGCTGGGAGTGTGCTGTGGGTGGAAGGATGGGTCTCCTGGTACCAAACATATTGGAGCACCTCGGGGTTTTTAAGATAGGATTCTAATTCCTACCGTGTTCAGGGTCAGAGGACTCTGTGAAGGGGAGAGAATTGCTTAAACTTGCGCGGCATTGACTCTCAACGTAGAAAAATGTCACAATACTATATGTTTTGAGTACTCAAAAATTATTAGTAGAACTGGACAATGGGAAAAAAAAAATCTTAATTTTCCTGAAGATGGCAATACCTTAAAAGAAGGAATTATTTTCTATATAAATTTAGGTTTTGGAAACTTAATCCCAAGCAAACGAGCAGGACTAAAATGTTCTGGCAATGATTTATGGCCACAGAACAACTTGATCTGTGGTTAAAATCAGAAAAAAAGCAATGTTTCTCAGTTCTCTATAGCTGGTACAGGAAGATATGACTTGCTCATTTGTCATGATTTGGCCCTGACTAATGGAGAGAAGCACGGCATTGCCGAGATTTACACCAGAAGAGTTCAAATGGGTCTGGATAAAAGAATGAATAGAAACGTTCATGTGCGAGACCTCCAGAACAAACAATAGAGCGGGTTTAAAAGATTGGTACATATTGATAAACCTTGCTCTCTGTGTTGCACACCAGCGACACCAGTCAGACGGTTTTGGTGCACACGTTTTGGTGTTTGTGAATACGTGCATACAAGAGGAGTGTGATAGCTGAGTTTGAACTAAACTAAACATCACCTTCCGTTTGATAAGGTTTTGCAGTGAGTTTTGTTAATAGCAGTTTCCTAGACCACGTAACAAATTAGCACATTGTGGTTTAAAACAAAGTAGGTGATATGCTCCTATTAAATGTTTGCATGTTAACAGTTAAATCCTGTTTGACCAGGCATCAATAGTCTTGGCTTTTCTGGGGTCAGATTATTTTACCTTTTTAATTTGCCTTTCCTATAAACTCTATCCTGGATCTGGAAAACCTTAGCGAAAAAAGGTTCATCAAAACTGGTTTAATCTTTAGGGAAAAAGTTCTGTCTGGTTCTAGTGCAAAATGTGACAAAAATCAAAACCTGCTTCTCACTGCTCTGCTTTTACAAGCAGAAGTCATTCATTATCTGTGCCAATGAGAACGATTTCTGATGGCAATCTGGAGCTGTCTGAAGCAGCAAGACAGACGACATGATGTTCCAAACCATCGTGGCTGGAGGTGTCTGGGAAGCCAACGTTCACCTCAGGTACCCCCATGGAGCCAGCAGCAACGCGGCTTCCACAGGAGCATCTGCCAAAGTTTTATCATTGCGGAAAGCCCAAGATGACAGCCCTGACTATATTCTCCACTTTCTATATCTATTTCAGAAGAAATGGGGATTCGCAGCCTTCAAACTCTGAAAGATGGGATGGGGGTTGCACCAGAGCAAGCAGTGTTAAGTTGTCACCGCTGCAAAAATAAAGGAATTTGGCGGGACACAAGTTGTTTAATTCCCAGCCTCCTGCAAGGCAGAGGAAAATGTGGCACACATTTTTCTTGAATACGCCCCAGGAGCTCAGGAGAATCAGTTCACATAAATGCAACAAAATAGTACAACTTTGGAGGCATCTGCTGCGGTCGTAAGCAGGAACAAAATAGGCGTTAAAGAATGGCTGACGTGACTTAAGATCTGCCAGTGAGCTGACTGATGGAGATCACTCCGCACCAGTGGGGACCAGGGAACTCCGCTGGGGGAAAAATCCTGAATATTCTGAAAGCGTTGACATGCCAGTAATGATACATCTTTAACAACAAAATATTACTGCCAGCAGGTGACTTTCATTTCAGGCAGGCTACAAAAGAGACCGGAAGCAAATAAATAGGATGGGAACCCAATCCTTTCAGAAGCCTATTTCCACCCCCGCCCCCCCAGTTAATCTTTTTCAAACTACCATGGCTATAAAAATATCTCTGTGTGTGCTGGGAGTGAGGGGAAGCGCTTTTACCCTAGGACCACAGCTCGCAGCAATATCTGACTCTCACAGAGCAGGGGAATTGCAGGAAAAGCTGAGGAAGCGGTGGCGAACTGTTCTTACCTGGCAGAGAACTGAGGAAAGTGGGTCTTTCAAAGCACATATTCCTTCTGCTGGCTTATGAGGGAATCACAGGCCCTTAATGAGCTGGAAGGATTCTATGAATACGAGCTAAGTGCTCTGGACATTTAAAGAGCTGATGAAATGAAATATCATGGAGCGAGTTGTGTGCCTTTCCTCTTCAGCCCTAAAGGTTTATTGCACACAAAGGTATGGGCTGTAGCGCTCCGTGATGAGTGGTACAGTGCTGAAAGACAAAAAACCACATCCTGGAAAATTAAAAAGTCCCAGAAGCAGACAGACAGTCAGAAGAAAATTAAATCAGACAGCAGTGGCTGAGGGGGGAAATTTGTTAAATAAAAAAGCCTCCCAGAGATACTGGCTGTGCCCCGGAGGAGCAGCCACGTGTGTGTTAAGCACGAGCTGTACATGTGACAACTGGCCAGTGATCTGAAAGGGTTATTAAACATTGGAACAGGCTGCTCAGGGAGGTGGTGGATTCACCATCCCTGGAGGTGTTTAAAAAAAGGGTAGATGGGGTACTTAGGGACATGGTTTAGAAGTGGCTTTTGTCAGGGTAGGTGAATGGTTGGACTTGATGATCTTAAAGGTCCCTTCCAACCTCAGCGATTCTATGATTCTATGATTCTCTGATCTTTTTAGAATCATAGAATGGTTTGGGTTGGAAGGGACCTTAAAGCTCATCTCGTTCCACCCCCCTGCCCTGGGCAGGGACACCTCCCACCAGAGCAGGTTGCTCAAAGCCCCATCCAGCCCGGTCTTTTTTATGGAGGTGACAATTTTACCGTGTTCAGTGGAAGTTCTTCTAGACAATTAGCTTCAAAATCAATTTTGTTGGTTCTTTCTAGATAAATTGGTGCACTGACCCACGGATTTCTATCAGTAAACAGCTGCCAATCTTGGTGCATCATTAAATAAACAGCCACAAAAGTTGTGGGAAGCACACTACACCTTTGCGCTACCCTTGATAGCAAATATTTACTAAAACAAATCTAGTCTGAGTAAAAAGTGATCTGTGACCCTGTGACCCACACATGCACTGGAGAACTCCAGACAACCTACTAATCTACATCTAAAGCTGTATGGCTTTGACTGATTCCTTTTTAAAAAATTTGTAATACTGTCTCTCATTCTCCTAATCCATCCACACTGAGTGCTTCTGATTCCTTTGGAAAAGGAGGAAGCACAGGGAAAACTTATACCTGTATTTACGCAAGCTGGAAAGTTTTCTGTATTAAGGTGAGGGCTTTTGGGTTCTGGCCGCACAATGCAATGTGTACCTAGAAAGCTACATCTAGGTTTTCATCTTCTGTCCCTTAGGGTTTCTTAAAAATGTCTCTGTATTTACCATAAACAAACATTTTCTCAGTAGACTACCTAACCCTGAAATAGGATGCCATTTGCAGTCCTTGGCAGGAGTCTTCACGCCGCTGTTTTGAGGTATAAACTAAAAGGAACTTGCTCTCTGCTGCAGCAAAAAGCAGAATTTCAGCCACAGACCCCCCGCGGACCACAGACCGTGCACTGCTGAAGGTCAGTGTCTGATTTAAACCCCATCGGCAGTGAGTTAAGGCTTTGCCATAGAGCGTTTCTGGCCACCTCCCTTCTTTCCTCACTGCAGCCCCAGACACCTTAGCACAGATATTGGCCTTACACCACGGCTGAGCTCACAGACCATGGCCACGAAGGGGGGATAAACCCCAAAGCAGCGGCACACAGGCAATGCCGAGTGCTGGGAAAACAGGCACCTGAAGCCAATGAGAACCCACCTGTGCCCAAGAGCACGTAGAATGGGGATTTAAAGAGCTCTTCAGCAGGTATTGGTCTTACTTCAAAGACGTGGCTTAGACAGAAGTTCTTGGCTATATTTATTTGTCTGGTTAGGATTTTTGTGTGTTTGTGTGCTCTTTTTCTTTTAATCAGAACGTTTTAGGCTTTTTTATTTTTTTTTTAAATAAGTTCTTTTCAATGGCTTTAGTACTGTTCTTGTTTATTTTAAACCCAGAACAATAGTACATCCTCCTGCTTCCTTTAAGACCACATCAAACAACCCAACTTTGATGCGGCAGTAGAAAAAAAATGTAAGTTCATTTTAATTCCATCTATACGTAATCTGAAATCAACAGGGATGGTGTTTGCTTTTTCTACTGAGCTCTGTATGTGTTAAAAAAATATTTTTCTCTTTTTTAATATAGGAAAAAAATTATCTCAGTGGCTTTAATACTGTGTGTGTTGATGCTAGCTTAAAACTACCGCCTTTCTGCAGTTCCCTTTACAAACTTGTGTGTTTTCTAGGGGAAAGAAAAGTTCTGTCAGGGGCAAAGGGAATGAAATTTTATAAGCTAGTTATTAATTTTTAAATGTTATACTTGTGTAAGAACTGAACAGAAAAAAGGAAATAGTTTATTTTTTCTTTATATAAATTCTATGGACTTGTGAAGAAATAAGCTTGTCCTGCTTTTCCCCGTGCTCTTCACCTCCCCGCTTCTATCCCCTGCTCCCACTGAGTTTTTATTTTCTCCAAATCAAGAAATTCTGACTTATTCTGTAACTTTTGGGTTGCTCATCATGTGTACCGGTGTCAGCAGACACCGAATGTGATTTAAGTCTGCAGCACTTGGAACTGACAAGATCAGAAGCTGTAGAGCAAAAATGGGGAAAAGCTAAAGTGAAAACCTGAGCTTGCTCAATGGTGAATGAAGCTCTTCTAAGAATCTTCAGGAATGGAAAGCAGTAGAAAATTTAATTTTCTACTTGGAAAACTAGACCTATTTAAGCATTTTTTTTTAATCTTTGTTTCTCTGCATATTTTTTTCCTTGGAATAAAGTTAATGTTTGGTTGCAGATGCTTGACATCTCCATGGTTTTAAGGGTTTTGGGTAAATTTAACCTTAACTGTTCTGTGTGTATGTGAGTGTTTAAAGTTCTTGAGATGTAGTATCTGTGGCCTATCTCTTACTGTAAGATATTGTGAAGTTCCCCCACCAACATACAGATAGCAGATTTATGCCTGATGCTGTGCCTTCTGTGTTGGGTGAGAAAGTAAGATCCCACCACAGAGTGTTGCGTCCTGAGCTACCTCTTCTATGTGCGTCTCTAACCTGTTCTCATCCACAAATTGGAGGTTAAGGGAATGTCCCTGCTTGCTTCTGTACTCCTTGAACACTCGGGAGTCAGATGCTTCCCAACGCTTGTTCTGGGATGCTGCATCCTCCGTCTGAAAGGTGATCTGCTCCTGCCCCTCGATGGTAGAGCATCCTTGAGCACAGCTCATAGGGACACCTACACACAGCAGAGACCAGAGCCTGGAGCTTGCTGCTTCTCTGTGATAAGCAATTTTTGTTTGATTAATGTTTGCTGGCAATGGCTAGTGAGACTATTGAATACGGCTGAGGTCTGCTGTGGCATGTTAAATAAGAGATTGGAAAGTGAAGTAAATATTTTTAATTAGTAGCTGATGACTGCGAGCTTCAGCAGCAGGAGTAAGCTTGTGTACAATGAAAGAGCTCCGTAGTGCCTGGTGAAAACATAGTGGCACCAATGCTACGACCTGCCTCAACTCTCTTATTTCTAGTTTCAGAATCTGTAAAACACCAGTGCGCTTCAGGGGATTATTCTGAATAGTAAAATAGAATAGAATCATAGAATGTGTTGGGTTGGCAGGGACCTTTAAAGGCCATCTAGTCCAACCCCCCTGCAGTGAGCAGGGACATCTGTAACTAGATCAGGTTGCTCAGAGCCCCATCCAGCCTGGCCTTGAATGTCCCCAGGGATGGGGCCTCCACCACCTCGCTGAGCAACCTGGGCCAGTGTCTCACCACCCTCAGTGTAAAGAACGTCTTCCTAATGTCTAAATACTCTATTTCTTGGTCCGAGATATCTTTCTAATGCCTCAGAGCTCAGTGGGATTATTGGGGACAGACTCAAAATTCCACCCCTTGGTGGCTGGGGTTTTTTGGATTTTTTTTTTTTGTTTGGTTGGTTTTGTTGTGTTTGGGGATTTTTGTTTTGTTTTGGAGGTTTTTTTTTTACTCCTGAACATACACTTTCTGCAATTGCTTTGCCATTGCAGTTTTTACTGTACTGGGATGGGAAGAACAATCATAGCTATTTCACTCATCAGCCTTCTCTCATCCTGGACTTTCTGTGACTTAAAAAAGGATAAAAACCCGCTGCCAGGCTTGTGATGGACATATCTATAGCTGGATGCAGTATGAGCAGAGCTTCATCACTTTTCTTACAGGGGAGGTAGAGAGAAACTGCCACGTGTCCTTCTTGGAGGACTCTGCTGCTGTCCCTTGTGGTGGGATCCCTCCCCACTAGGAGGGGGACCGGTGTCTGGGAGGATATCCGAGGATAGCCATGCTGTTCTTGACAGAGGCCATTTGGCCTCAGCTAGGCAAATAAATACCGGGTCTTCAGCTGCCACGCTCAGCGTTCTGTGCCCAAGAGCACGTGTGTTTCTTTTGGATGTACCAGTTGGTGTAATAAAAGTTATTGCATTTCCCTACAAACCGTGCTTTGCTTTTGCGTTCTAAGGACATCTGAAGAGGAAAATAATAATTAAAAAAAAAAAAGTTGGCTCCATATGTCTTTAATTAACGCACATCTTCAGGCACTACACCAAGAAATCCAGCCGCCTCTTGCTTTATTCTTGATATGCCTGTTTGAATAGAAATTACTGTAATTAACTCCAGATTTCAAAATATCAACATGTAGAAGAGTTTGTGTACCCTCTAAGTGAGCGTTGCTGGAAGAACACAGACATTACAGGATGCTGAGATAATTCCCATTCACTAGGCAAAGGAAAATATTAAGGAACTGAAAATAAACGGAAAACCAGATCTGTAAAATTATCTTAAATGGGGGAAATATTAAAGTAAAATGAAACCGTTACACTGAAGTGCAAACAATTCAGCATAACGGGGACAGCCTTATTTGATTAAAAAAGCAAGCCAAGCCCCGTTATTCATTATTGTATATGCTGTTATGGTAGCAGTTGAGTGCAGGCAAAGTAATAGAGCCAAGAAACTGGTCAGGTCCAAAAGATCGTTGTGCTCACCTCAATGGAAATATGTGACTCTCTATCTGCTGTAGATTTGTCTGTGATGAATCAGTAAGTAGTCTGATAGTACTATGGCAGGGGGAATAGGCAGAGATCCCAACATCTTGCAAAACCATCAGCCAACTCAGGCTGGTCAGGAAGGGGCTCACGTTTAATGGCTTCAATTCATTTTCTTTTCTTTCTCTTCTCTTCTCTCTACCCTGTCTAGGCTTGTCTTACAGGATTCTGAAAACTGACCCTATGATTTCTCGCCCTATTGGCTGGCCCCAGCTCTTCAGGGTCTCCTGCCTTATACAAAACTGTAGGTGCAGAGGCTTGTACAGAAATCTTACCATCCGAGTACAGCTCGCTGTCTTGGACACCAAAATCCTGAATCCTGGCTGTGGCAGTCAGCAATAATTATACTAGAAAATGTAATAATAGCTATTACATAGTTGGTTTGACTCTAATCAAAATATTAGCACAGATGAAAAGAAAAATTGAAGGAGAACTGGTGGGCTGAGAGAACAGAGTTTGCTTCCATCATTGGACTTAATGCCTAACGTATCTTATTAGAAACAGAATAAAGTTAACGCTGTCTAATATTATGTGTGCTACTCCTGATTGGGCATAAGGATTCCTCTGGCGTAAAGCCAAGCATCAGTTAGAGGAGCACACAGTCAGCTCTGCTGTTAATGATCTGGCTTAGAGCCCCTGGCACGGGAGAGCTGGGGAGCTCTGTACCTGGATGATGGCTGGATTAGCCATCGCTTGGAAGGAAAATAAAATAACACAACTGAGCTACGAAAAGGATGCATTCTGTTTTGACATCGCATCCCTTTTGGAAGGGTAAAACTCCGCACATAGAGCTGTTTTACCAACAGAAGTATCTCAAAGCTTTGTAATGGCAAGCAGACCAGTTTAGGTAAAATACTGGAATGAAGGATGGAAAGCAAACGCTCCATGCCCTCATGCCTCTGCTTCCCATGGCTTACTTTTGAGCCTGCCTACTGGTTCAGGAGACTTTCTCACCAGTTTCCTTCTCGTGCTGGTTTTCAGTATTGTCCTACCAGACACTTCTGTTTCCTTTCTCATTGGAAAGTTTCTTTATTTCCTGTGCATGCTGACCATCTAATCCAGCTAATCTGCCAGGCTGATGAGGAGGAGTGCCATGCCAGTCTGAGGCCACCTGATCTCATGGTGTAGTGCCTCAGATGGGAACCGGTTTATCAACTGAGCCACCACTGCCAGCTACCGAATTCTCACCAGTCACCTCTGAGACGAGCATACAGAAATTCGATACTTAAGGAGGAGATTTTTGGACGCAATACGAGGGAATTACACAATTTACCTTGCTTCAGTTGTAGTGGACAGCATGTGGCTGCAATGCTTGCGCTGCATTGCACGGCAAGTTCAACCTGTGTGCCTTTTCTGCTGAGGATTGTCTAATGTAATGACGGTGGAACCCAAGGGACACCTGGGTCCAAGGAGCAGGAAGCCTGCGTGTCTGTGTGACAGGGGATGGAGTCACCCGATTGTCCTGCCAGTGTCTTTTGGGCACGTCAGAGAGACCGGGGAATGCCATACAGGAACTGCAGATCTGAATCCTTGCTCTGCCACTGGCATGCCGTGGCACCTTAACAACTTGCTCCTGGACACTGAAAATAGAGCCACCTTAATAATACTGTCATGGGTTAAAAGCGTTAAGTGATATGAAGGACTTTGCCGTGCAAAGCAATAAACTGAAAACCTGTGAGTACCTCGGTTGCACTTTGATATCTTCATCGATAATGGCCTTGGCTGCTTTTTCTTGATACAAACCAAACATAAGGGCAAAGCAAAGTGGCTTATGTTTTATGTTAAGGAGGAAGATTCGGCAGATAGGCCACAGTGTTTCAGTCCTCCTGTGAAAATGATGAGAGATGATTTACTAAAGAAATTCCCAGCAAAACCCAGGGGATCACAGAAATGTGCCATTACAGCTCAGTGTCGCTGCCTGAAGTACACGTGAGAAAGAATGAGCAGGATGTTTGTTTAATTGATAGTATTAAGCACACAAGACAATGAGTACATTTACTGCATGATAAACTTTATACCTCTACAAGAAATAAATAGAAAAGCGTTAGTGTCGCATATTCCTTTTCCAGCAGCTGTTGCTTGTCGGTAGGGCAGGTTTAAGCAGCCCTGGCTGTGACTCAGGTTGGGTTCCCACAAATCCCCCAGGAAACTTTGTAAGGAATGAGTGATGGCATCTCTGCAAATTTTGCTCCCGAGCTGAGAACCGACAAAATGAGGAGTAGACAGTGAAAACGTGTGTATGACTTGCCCAGCTTAACCTGGGAACCCTGGAGCAGAGGTGGAATCTGAAAACAGAACATCTTGGGAAGGAAACAGGTCCTCACAACTTATTTAAATGTTTTGGGCAGTGTTTGTCATGGGAAGCTACTCTGAATGCAAAGGGGGAAAATATTGTTCTTCTAGCCATGTTAGAGAGATTAAGTTTTAGCATATGAAAATGCAGACCAAACACTTCTAGCCTCTTAAATGAAGCTGTGCTAACACAATTTTTTGGAGATTAAGGGTTTGTGTACCATCTGCCCAGCTATTATCAACAGGCAGTGTTCTACATGCATCAAGAAAGAACTGAGTATTAAAGAATGAGACTCAGCCTGGGTAATCCTATTTGAACTTCTTTTGAAGTCTTATTGTTCGGTTCACATGCATAAGTTTGGGAAAATTTCAGGGTTTTAACATCCACACAAACTAAAACGATCCTAAAAAAGAAAGATACAGAGGTTTTTTTTTGTTTACAGCTCTACATCTAATCTTCTTAATTAACAGATAGCTCAGAAAATTAAATTTCTTCAGTGGTTTTCTGGGTTTAATGAGCTTTCTTTTCCTTGCTACAAGTGTCTCTCTATTGCTGTAGATGTTGTAGATGCTCAATTGGACCATCTAAAAGTCACGGTCTAATTAGGACAACTGCATTTGAAAATGTTGGCACAAGTGGCGGGCTCAAGGGCACACGGAAAGCTCATGGCAGAAGAGGGAAATGAGTACAGATTTCCAAGCACTTTGCCTCCCACTTTTCGGACAGAGAATCCTTCCCTTCTGGAAATAAAAATGAATGGTTTGTATCCAAACTATTCACAGCCTTTCAGTTGCCGGCCAAGTTTTGGTCAGTGTTTTTCACCAGCTATCTTTTGTCTAAACCATTTTATACTATCTTATTCTTCTCCATTTTAACGTCAAATCTGTCTTCCATCCTTTTTCACCATGCCAAAAAGTCGACTTTAGCTTTCAGTGGAGCACTTGGCTGTTGTCTCGTACCCATCTCTACAGTTAAAACACTGGACTCTTCTGTTATCCAAGTTCCCCAATTGCTTTTCCGATCTTTTCTTCTCCCACACCAGCTCTTCCCTAAACTCAGTATTAATTTTCTAAATCTCCGGTATTTACCACTAGAGCTCTAAAAGGACAAGCTTTAACTCCACCTGCTGCTGCTTTCCTCAATTAAATTAATTTTCAGTGACGATGAGGAACGATGCCAAGTTTTATGGTAATTCATGTCAACTACTAATTTGAACCTGTCAGTGCAGCACCACATGTCGACATAGATGTACCCCTGGGAAAATCTTTGTCTGCTTATGTGCCGAAGACAAGAGATGACAAACAATTACGAAATGTATTCTGTTGTCAAGAGCAGTCATGGAAGATCATCTGTTAATTGTTTCCTTCCAGTACCTTCTGGAAAGCATTTTTATTTTTTGTCAGACAAAACAACTGATTCTAATTGGCTGCTGGATGGAAACAGCAGCCTGATATCTGTACAGAAAGACCCTGATTAGAAAAGTTAATATTTAGATATTAAATAGAATAGAATCGAGGACAACCAGGCGAATGGAAAGTGCAATGAAGTATAAAAAAAGGAAGCAAGATTATATTCTATTCTGTTTTTTGACCTCTTCAACTGGCCAAGAGGTTCCTTATATTTCTTATATTAACTTTTCCAATAACATTGCTTAGGATAGACATGAGCTGTGGTGGGAGATGTAGGTGGGCAAGGCAAAAGGAGGGAATGTCAGGGCAGCTTTCCTTCCTCGCTGAAGTGCTTCTCCTGCAACATAACGGCAGTCGTGAGCTGTGGGACTCAGTCCAGCAAATAGGAAGGTTCAGAGCAGCCGTAGAGGAAAAGCTATAAAATACCCGACTGTACCGAGGGCTGCAACAAAGGTTTCCTTTTCAATCAAAATCATTAGTAGCAAAAGAAAAGCCCCAAACCGCTGCAGCACAAAGTCCTTCATCTGCCTTAATTACTTTCCATAGGGATGACATTAAAAATCCAAATGGTCCCTGTCAGAGGGTTACAAAATAATGGCACAAGAGCCCCTGGCAGGGATATGTGAATGTTTTTTCGAACAAACACAGACTGATACGATGAGATGGGGCTTTCTGTCCCAAGCATTTTTCTTTTTGCAGTAGATAGGTGTGTGCTGTTGGACTTCATCCACGCACCGCCTCAGCATTTGCTTTCTGTGGCAGGCTGCTTGTAATGAATTGCGTTGGTACCCGAGAGCTGAAGCTCTCACTTTGTTTAAAGTGCAAGCCCATCATCATTAACAAAAGCTATAGCTGGGAGAAAATGAACCATAGAAATACATACTCTGATGAGGAGCAATCAAACAACATTCCGAAAATCTCCGAGGTGGTTACGAGCGCTAGGTATGAAACACTGAATTTGGCTTGTTCGGTGCTGTTCAAAAAGGGAAAAGCTCTTTGTCAGCGATTCCCAGTGATCCAGACAAACGTGCCTTTTTCTGAAAAGCATATTTTACTGCATAATGACAAGGGGCAAGTAAATGCATTAATTAGCCATTGGAATGGCTTCACTGCCACAGTCAGAGCGCACTGGAAGGGAAATCTTCCAAATGCAATTAAAATATCAAAGATACTTAGAGTGAGTTTACAGCTTTCCGGAGCCAAGTGACTAGGGGACAGCAGGGCAGGGGTAGGTTTAAACTTTATTGTGTTGCATCTAAATTGGGCAAGTGTGGCTGTTTGAAGCAGAGGAGGGCAAAGAAGAGTGCAGGATAGTAAGACGCTGGCAGCTAACTCAGAGAAAGTAGTTTTACACGAATTTTGGAAAAAATGTCTGAGGTGGCATCCTTCTCGTGGGGCTACCTGAGAGCGAAGCAAAAGCCAGAGGCAACCCTCGTGCTCCCACCCCCAATATTTCCATGATGATGGAAAAATGATGCCTAAAGGCCGGGGAGGGGATATTTGCTAGTCCGTTCTGTCTCCCTGGAAAAGTGGGGTTACAGCACAGAGAAAATGCTGCTTCTTATCTATGTGAAATTGTAGGAGTAGTTAAGACTACAGAACCACGCACCACTAAAACCACTTTACTGTTGAATTCCCTCCCGTGTTCCCCACCAAGAGCTGTGAACGTTGGGTTGGAATCTGTGAGGTCCAGGAGAGAATTCTCCTAGAGTAAATGAACCATCACAGGAAAAGCTGTGATACCTAGAGAATAAACAAACTAAAGCCCTAATCACACATCTTAAATAATAATTTTTTAAAAAATGGGTGGCTGCAGGGGATTCAGGAGAGGCTAAAAGCTTGAACTGTACCATTGAACCCTGCTATGACGCCCCTCTTTTACTTATTTTTTTTTTTCCTGATAAAGAATCAAGTAAATCATATTTCCTATGAGCAAAGTTTTAGGCACATTCATCAGTTTATTTGCTTTGATGGATTTAGACTAAGCTAACAAAAAAAAAAATCAAAAAAACCCAGAAACCCTATTCATAATGAGCCTACAATAATCTGTGGGTTACTTTTGTGTGTGTTGCTAAGGATTCCATTTATCCAGTAGTCCAAAATATCTCCTTGCAGTGGGGTGTGTATGTGTCTGAGGACTGTGAAGATGGCAAACAACTTCTTTGACACAAGAGGCTATGCGAACTTGAACAAAAAATGTGGCTCCGGCTTATATCCCTTATTGGATCCACTGCGTCTTGCAGCCATAAAGCAACTCCGGCATTCTTTTGGTATCAATTTTAACAAGTAAATGAGTTATGAAATACTTATATTTACAGTTCCGAGTTACGTACACCGGATTATAAAATCCCTCAGCAGAGCACTGCTATACCTGCTTGTGTCAATTTTGGCTTCCATCAGACTTTAGCATGGTTAAATTCAAGATATGCTGACAATCTTCTCTATTTGAGGAAATACAAATGTTAAACTGATGGTGACCAATGATTGCTAATTAAAACACAGCTTCTTCCTTGTCTTGGTACTTCTATGACTGTCCCACTATTTGCTCACCTCAGGGTTAACATCTTTGCACTTTATCGCTCTGTGAAAGAACAGCCTGCTCTTTCTATTTTCTTGAAGAACAGAAGTAAAGAGTGAAAAAGAAATTTGAAATAGGCGAAGACATTCCTTTAAAAATAAATAAAGTACCTTTTTAAAACCTGAAGGCAAATTATTTTCACATGTCCTTGGCACTGTGTGTGGTACTCAAGAACAAATTGCATTGTGATTTTTGCTTCCAATTACTATCCGATGTTGGAATAACAGCACTGCAGCTACACCTCATTCTTATTAGCACCAGTGAAGGCTGAAACTTGAGGGGGTTTAATTTTACTTATTGCTTAATTACAGTGACTCCACGCATTAATTTTAAAATAAAATCATGCATACGCTTCATTGCTTAAAGGGTAGAAACCTAATTGAAGGTAGTAAAATGAGATCTGCGGCAAGTGGTGCTGGGATTCAGGCAAGAAATAGATACTCTTTTAACAACACTATTTTGGCTATATTTTATCTTTGCTGTTGCTCACAAAGAAAGATGCTGTGGACAGGAGCTGATGTTAGGAAGTCAGCTGCTTCGGGATTATCAGGGAGCTGGTTTTCAGGTAATGGACGGGGGAATATCTGAAAACGGAAAAACAAATAGAAGTTACATCCTTGTAGACCAGGGGTCCATGATCAGACTCCAGGGAACTGCTTGTATTGAGTTTGGTTTCAATCTTTTTCAGACTAAGGAAGGGGGAAACCTTGAAAGCGGTAAGTGTGCTCCGTCCTTTCATGAAATATAGCACACCACGCTCTGTTCTCCCCGTGCGTGTTTTTGATCTTTTTTTCTCTGCATTTAACACTTTCTGTTGTTTTACTTTCCAGTTCTCTTTTTCAGTCTAATTTCACTCTCAGACTATTTTTGGTCTTATGTACGTTCTGTTATTTCTGTTATCTCTTTTCACAATCTTTCAAAAACGTATGATTTCTCTTGTGATTTTCATCCCCTTTTAGCAGCTATTTTTCCTTTCATGTATTTCCTCTTCCTTCTTTAATAAGTTTGGGGTTCTTTTAATGGTCATTTTTAGGCTTCCAGTCTAGATCCCTTCCCTTTTCCTCTCTGTGCTCTACTAAGCATGCTTTTGTCCACGTAACGTATATTTCTCTCACCCTCTAACTCTAGCATCTCCCTTTTGTTCTTCTCTTCCCTCCCCCGCCATGTGATTAATTTTGTTTTGTTTACACCTAATTTATCTCCTTTCACTGCACCCGGGTAACTCCCATGTTCTTTCATTATGCGTCATGGTCATCTTAGATGGAAAATGCATTCAAGAACCTAAAAGTTATTTTGGATTCCACCTCCTCTTTCTAGTCTCTGTCCTTGTATTTATCCTGTGCTATGATTAACATGGAAGATAACTGTTTTCTAGCTAAAGGATACCAAAGTGTCCTTATAGTCTAAAGCATGCTTCACCTCTGTCTCTCTCAGCCTCAAACCCGACCACGGGTCGTGTAGCACCTAGTTCAGGTCACTTGTGGTATCAAGGCCTTTGAGAATCTAAATTATCCTGGAGGGCAGGGAAAAAAAAGAAAAGGGAAAAACAAACTGTGGAAACTGTAGACAAATGAGAATTGTCTTGTTTTTTGTAAACCAGTTAAGGATTGGTCAACCAACAGCCTGAAGCGTAATGTTGCAGGTGCAGAGTGTTGGAGAAGAAATCTCTTGCGTTCAATGGGGTAGCCTTAATTGTAAAAAGAATGGTGTGTCTGTCTTAGAGCTAAATCCAGATTTCTCCTGGATGTTGTAAAACGGGGCTGATGAACGAGGGTGGTTTGATATATAACAAAGGGAGCTGAAGGATCCAGATGCAGGCTTGATACCATAAAATCAAAGAAGCAGTTTTGGTCTGATGTCTAAGAAGTGATGACGGGATTATTTTGGTTTGCATTCAATGTATCAATATCTGATCAAAGTTCTGATCTTGGCTTTACTGAAAACAATGGAAAAGTGTCTCTGAGCAAGTTTCCAAGATGGAGCATCTCCGGATTGGTTCCTTGTGATATGGCATGAGTCAGTGACGTGAATACATCTAGTAGATGCCAGTTTGTGGTGTGTGGTGGTTTTTTGTTTGATTAGTGTTTTGTGTTTCGTTGATATGTTTTGGGTTTTTTTTCCCCTCTGAAAACGTCACGATCAGATTCTTCCTTTGGAGTGCTCTGGCTGCTTTATAAATGCCATCTTAGGCCGAAAGACATCTGTGGTGATCAATTTTCCTTAGTTACTTTGTGTGGATATTCCTACGAGATGAGAAAAGCCATTGCAGCTTGTTCTTTCTCTTCAATATATGTAATTTGGTCATCAGTCAGCCTGTCCTTCACTGCAGTATTTGAAATTTGACATGGTTGTGTCTTTACTGATATGGCCGGTCTGTGGTGTTAGACAAAATGCCATGGATATTCCCTGCTTAGTCCACAGGTGAACCCAGATCTTAAACCTACAGAGGTTGATGAGATCCGAAGTTTACAGCTGTCTGTGTGACAAACTTTATCCTCAAGCGCCTTGACACCTTCTGCAAGTCCAAATTAAGCCACGCTGTCACAAGCACCATCAGGTTGTTTTCTGTGGGGACTTCTTGTGACCAAAAAAAATACCTATTTCAAGTGTATTCCTCATGATCGTTTTTTATGATCAAAGGAAAAATGATGGTGAATTGTCCATGCTGCTCCCTACTGAATGACCACCCATATGTTGTCAGTATGGAAAGTACCCCCTTCTGAAAGGTTTGATGCTGGGGGAAGGATGACACAGAAATAGCTCCAACTTTTTTTTTTACATGGGAAGGGCAACACCCACACTTTGGACTTTAGTTACCAGTAAAGGAAGAAGGATTCTCATTTGCTGGCAGACAGGCAATCTGTGTCGGTTTGTTGTGCACTGTACAGGAGTCAAGGATTTGTCAAGGAGAGCAAATACAGCAGTTCTCATCGCTATATAGTTGGAGCACAAGATTCTTGATTTGAGTCAGAGCTGAACAATGCAGAGTTGTACCTCCCATTAGGAGGTTCAATGTCGTGTTGAATGTAATGGGACTGAAATGAGGATTGAGTATATTTTTTGCGTAAAAGTCCATTTACAATCAGGTAAACTTGAAGGTGCCTTATTATGCGGCTTTTTTTTTTTTTTCCCACTGCTTCAGTGAAAATTACTGAAAACATCTTCAGACACAACATTTGAAGATTTAACTTGCAGGAACATTAAAATTGTCTGGTTCTGTCAATGAAATGTGCTGGGATCTGAAAGTCCTCCATCCCAATCAGCTATGAAGCTCTTCCGAACAGCAATTTCTTCGTTGATTATTGTTTGCTATATAGCAACCATTTCTGCACTTTTGGTAATTACTCTTCTGTGCCAATGGTGAAAGTGTAGCTTTTATATTACCTTGTGATTCTTCTTTAATATTCATATCCCTATGATATCTGCTTGTCAAGGCTTTTAGCAGAAAGCAAAGGCTGTAGTTAGATGAGTATTATTACCACCTTCTTAAAAGGAGAGAAAATAAAGATACATTTAGCATTGTTTTCTCCAAGGTCAGGGAGAAAGTGAGTGTATGGGGGGGTGGGGAAGTATTTAAGAGATTTAAAAAAAAAAAATAAAAAAAATCACTACAGCTGGAGTTAGATTGTCCTGTTAAAATTACAAATCTGCAGCATTGCTCAAACCATTCCGCCCGTATGAAAAAGGCCGCTAATGGCATCACTTACGGAAAGCTGGCAGTTACCCTTTGAGGCTGACCTTTTGTTAAACCAATTCTCCCTGACTTGGTCCATAATGCATCAACATTTCCCATTTCAGAGAGGTTGATGTAGAGTAAATAGTCCAGAAAATTAGAAGAAGTGGAAGAATCTGCACCAGCAAAAGGAGAACTTTCTATAGTTGCCGCTCAGTTTTTTTTTACGGGCAGGCCAACATTATCATTTTGGTTCAGGCCAGGAATGAGCTTTGGGGGCAAGTCAGATTTATCCCCCCTCACTGCTTTTATGTTTGTGTTGTGGAGTGGTCTTGGAGTTCACAGCTGGATCCTTTTTGAAGAACTAAAATCAGAAGATGCATTCCTACCACTAACGGGTGTCCAGTCCGCTGGACCAGACCAGTCCGAAGCCTATAATGAAGTATGTAGAGTGAGAACATCACATCCTCAGACCAAACATTCTGCTCTGGTGACCATTTCCCACTTCATTATACACTCTTCGCTAATGAAATGAACACTAATGAGTTGGGGGTGTTCAGCCTGGAGAAGAGAAGGCTCTGAGGAGGCCTCACAGCAGCCTTCCAGTAGGGAGACTACAGGAAGGGAGACGACAGGAAGGATGGGGAGGGACTCTTGATCAGGGAGTGTTATGACAGGACACGGGGTAACAGCCTCAAACTGAAAGAGCATAGATTTAGATTGGATATCAGGAAGAAATTCTTTACTGTGAGGGTGGTGAGCCCCTGGCCCAGGTTGCCCAGAGAAGCTGTGGCTGCCCCATCCCTGGAGGGGTTCAAGGCCAGGCTGGACGGGGCTTGGAGCAGCCTGGTCTGGTGGGAGGTGTCCCTGCCCAGGGCAGGGGGGCTGGAACTAGATGATTTTTAAGGTCCCTTCCACCCTGAACCATTCTGTGAAAACACGGACTTTATGCAAAAAGAAAACACCTGACCTGAATCGGATTTTGAGTTCACAGGTGAACGCTGTTCCTCAAGCTTCTTGCTTCAGTCTGATCTGAATTTGAGCATCGTCAATGTCTTACACAGTTTGTTGGGCTCCAGGGATAGAACAGTTTCGAGCAGAAGCTATTTCCTTAGCAACACATTTTTCTGTACAAAATAGTGGCTGCAAACCCTCATAGGCTGGCCTTGAAGTCTCCAAACTGTTAAGGAGAAGCCAGCTCAGGATGTCTATTAGGTTCAAGGCTTCGCACCTATCCATCATCTGGCCTGTCCAGGTTGTATGAGAGTGTGCAGCTGCCCCAAAGGACTGCAAACATTTCCCTTCTAGTAAGCTAGAAGGTAGGAGGTGTTTAAAAGACAGGTAGACATAGTGCTTAGAGATATAGTTTAGTGATGGTTTTTGTCAGTTAGGTCGATGGTTGGACTAGATGATCTGAAAGGTCCCTTCTAACCCAGGCAATTCTATGATTCTGTGTTTCTAAGCTTGAAGGCTCAGTCTGTCTTGTGTATTTACTATATCTGATGCAGGTAACAAGTAGTATTTGCCTCAAGAAAGGGCTTAAACTTCATTTAAATGATTGCAGACATTCTGTTATTAAAGACTCTAGTGACGGCATTAAGTAAAGTTGGAACGCAGGAATATTTTGATCCATAGAAGAGGAGATCCATATGAGGAGAGGCTGAGGGAACCGGGCATGTTTAGTTTGGAGAAGAGGAGGCTGAGGGGAGACCTTATTGCCCTCTACAACTACCTGAAAGGCGGTTGGAGAGAGGTGGGTGTTGGCCTCTTCTCCCAGGTGAATAATGACAGGACCAGAGGAAATGGTCTGAAGCTGGGGCAGGGGAGGTTTAGGTTAGATATTAGGAGGAATGACTTTACTGCAAGAGTGGTCAGGCACTGGAACAGCCTGCCCAGGGAGGGGGTGGAGTCACCATCCCTAGAGGTGTTTAAGAACCGTCTAGTTGTGGCACTTGAGGGCATGCTCTAGTGGCAGAGATTGTAGGGGTTTTTTTGTGTGTGTTTGGTTGGACTCGATGATCTCCAAGGTCCTTTCCAACCATGAAGATTCTATGATTCTAAGACAGAAATAGAGGAGCCTGCAAGTATTATTGTGACGCTTCTATAAATCATTATTCAACCTTTGGGCTATATCTTTGAAAAACTAAACTGACATGTCTACAGGAGTTAGGCGAGAAGGACTGGTGGGGCCATCTACTTGCCCTTCCGCAGCAAACTACAACAAACCTTTCCACAAAGGCTCTTCTGTCTCTGAACCCTGCTGCTAGGGAGGTCAGCTGGCCATCGGGAATTAGCCACAGCTTTGCAGTCCTGACTGAAATAACAACACATACAGGGCATTGAGGTTGTGGGCAGGTTGGTGACTTTAAGTTCTCATCATCTGGAGTTTTAAGAGTTATTACCTGGAAAAAGCCATTCTATCTCGAAACTGCTTTACAACCACATAATCCCCCATGAATCTGTACTTCAGGGAACTGTATTACAAAAATACTAGATTTCATGATGATATGATAAAGTAGGAAGCTTAAGTAATAAATTCCTATGGGTAACCTGTTTTATATTCAGTACTTCAAAGCACAGAATATTAAAAAATGTCTTGGGTGCTATTGGGAACTGCATAAATAATAGCAATAATAGGGATTAAAGGATACTCTAGTAGTAAAGTGCACCCTCAGTCAGTTTGCAGATGACACCAAGTTGGTTGGGAGTGTCGACCTGCTTGAGGGCAGGAAGGGTCTACAGAGGGATCTGGACAGGCTGGATCAATGGGCCGACGCCAACGGTATGAGGTTCTACAAGGCCAAGTGCCGGGTCCTGCTCTTGGGTTACAACAACCCCATGCAGCACTACAGGCTTGGGGAAGAGTGTTTGGAAAGCTGTCTGGTGGAAAAGGACCTGGGGCGTTGGTCAGGGGTCAGCTGAATATGAGCCAGCAGTGTGCCCAGGTGGCCAAGGCAGCCAACAGCATCCCGGCCTGTATCAAGAATAGTGCGGCCAGCAGGACTGGGGCAGTGATTGTCCCTCTGTACTCGGCACTGGTGAGGCCCCACTTCGAGTGTCCAGTTTTTGGGCCCCTCACCACAAGAAGGACATTGAGGTGCTGGAGTGACTCCAAAGAAGGGCAACGGAGCTGGTGAGGGGTCTGGAGCACAAGTCTCGTGAGGAGCAGCTGAGGGAGCTGGGGGTGTTCAGCCTGGAGAAAAGGAGGCTGAGGGGAGACCTTCTCGCTCCCTACAGCTCCCTGAAAGTAGGTTGTAGAGAGGTGGGGGTTGGTCTCTTCTCCCAGGTAACAGGCGATAGGACAAGAGGAAATGGCCTCAAGTTGCACCAGGGGAGGTTTAGATTGGGTATTAGGAAAAATTTCTTCAGAAAAGGGTTATCAAACATTGGAGCAGGCTGCTCAGGGAAGTGGTGGAGTCACCATCCCTGGAGGTATTTAAAAGATGGGTAGATGTGGTGCTGAGGGACATGGTTTAGTGGTGGACTTGTCAGTATTAGGTTAATGGCTGCACTTGATGATCTTAAAGGTCTTTTTCAACCTAAACGATTCTATGATTCTATAAAGGTCATGTATGTCTGAAATTACAAGGTAATACATCATCAGCCTGCAGAGCAAGACAATGTTTTAAGTTTGAAAGAACACCTTGTTTTGAGTAAATTGCCCTGGAGGAAATGACAAAAATATATAATTTATGAATAACTGGTGGTATTTATATCAAATGTTGTATGTAACAGAGCTGTAGCATGCTAAAATATTACAACAATCACAAAGCTTGAGACTGATAGAGTAAGGATGCTTGTAGCCAGCATTCTCTTGTGTGGGTCCTCATTTCTGGATGCAGCTGTCTATTTTTAATTTTTTTCCTGTTTACTAAATAAGGATTTCTCAGCTCTTTTGTGTATATTTACAAGCTGATCTAAATCACTGTAGAGTCAATAGAAGTATGCAATAGGCATCAGATGAGACTGGAGATGGATCCTCAGCTAATACCTTTTGGGGATGGAAAGTCTAATACTTTTTTGGTTTTGATTCTAAGTGGGCCTTACTCTGCAAGCCAGATTTGGGAAATCAGCCTTATTTAAAACACCACTTAAAAACTGCTTAACTCTCAACTGAGATTTAAAAATCCAAAACTATATGCTTACATTGTTTGAGGAGGGCAACTGCAAGGTCCATACAGCCAGCAAGGCTGACTCCAGGCATGGCCGATGGCTGTTCTCACATACGGTCTGGGCTCCCAAGTGCTCATACATCAACAACTTAATAGGCTTTTAGATACTGGGCACAACTATCCCTACAGCTAGTTTGCCAGTGCTGTCAAAGACACGTGAAAAATCAGCCCTGCAGTGAGGAAGCAGATGAACTGCGGAGCACCCTGTGCTTTATGAGCACTTTAAAGCCCACTCATCAGTACAGTGTTATTGGCATCCACCACCCAGCAGACGTGAAAGTACTTTTGTGAAAAGCTATAGCTGCATGGGCAAGGTTAATCATTTCAGTTAAGCATCGTGCTAATAGAACTTAAAACAGACAGAGAAGAGGTGGAAATATATGTGTTTTCCCTCATTCTGCTACAGAATTCAATACTTAATTTCTGCCAATTCTCAGATGTCGTATGTTGAGTCCTTGCCGTCTGTAGTAATCCTGAATGCAACCATTTTTACACGCGTGTCTTCCAAGTTTGATTGTGTTGAAAGAGTCAGAATTTCTTCCCTCTCTCGGGCAAAAGAAGTGTGCTGGCCAGCGTTTACCTCCGCAGTGGATACATATTCAATATTCTGTTAAGCAGAATTCCATCAAAGATGCTATTGGCGCGAGCTGTGTTAATTAGAAAATGCATTAAATGTTGACCTGGGTGACAAATGATATCGACTTCTAATGTTGTTGGAAGCAAGAAATTTCACTAAGTACTAAGAGTTAATGATTTGAATAATTGGCTTGAGAGAGGGAAAGAAAGATCAGTGTTGATACACAGAGAATCGCGCTGGTGTTGGCCCTGTAAAAATGACAGCAAGGAAAGCAAGTCTTTGAGGAAAAAGTCTGACCAAGGCAGGCGGTGGGGGTGGTTCCTAGGTAACAGAAAATGTCCCTGTCTGATTGAAACATAAAAATCTTTTGGAATATTCTGATCACTTTAGTTTTAAATACCAAATTTTGTCCAAACAGACAGGTCGGGGAGGAACGTCAGGAAATCCCAACACTGTCACGGATATTCTCTTCCTTTTCTTTACCTAGCTGTGGCTGTAACTCACATCAGTGAAGTTTTTAAATACAAATTTTAGTTAAAATTACTTAAATGACTACAAGTGAAGGCGGTAGATCATTTTCCCGGGTTACCATAGACTACCAATAGTTAGTATGACTCCTACCATAAAAACAGTTCTGCCCCAGTATCGTGGTTTTATCCCTGCGGGCTTTGTCCTGATGTAAAACTGAAGTTGTGCAGATCATCCAGCTCGCACACAGGTCTGTCTACTGCATGACCTGCACTCGCCCAGTGTTCGTTCTCCTGCAGAATTCCCCACAGATGTCTCATGCTGCAGCGTGGTCCTCATGCCAGAAAGGCCACCACGCAGCAGGCCATCCTCAGCCTCCAAGCTCTAAGGAGAAACTTGGGCTGAACACGGCAGTGTCTAGTCCAGAGCAAGATGCCGTGCAGGGGGATAGCTTCAGGGTGAGTGAGCTTCCCCAGAGATCCTGCTTGTTCACGGAGAACCATAACTGGTTGTGAATTGGGAAATGTCACTGGTGAGAAAGCACAGATCGATAGCTGAGATTGTACCCACCTTTTCATCAAAACCTGCCACAGACCACTTCTGACCTTCACCAAAGTGAAGTGTAGCAAAATTAATGACACCACTGTTACGGGGATAAAGTAAAGCAGACCTTTCATGGGCTTGAGCTGTGCTAGCTAACCAATGCTCAGCTTCTGACCCCTCGTTATTAGACACGCGCACAGAGACAGGTAAAATAAATCAGCAGCACTCTGGAGAAATCACCCCAGAGAACTTCCGGCACTGGAAGCAGACTTTTACGTAGTCCCTTTACACGACAGCTGAAGTGTATCAGACGGAAAAAGGGATGGGTTTCACTATTAGTGGCTGTTCTGTACTTGTCTCACGGCTACCAAATTCTTACTTCAAAACTCACAGTACAGTGCCTTTTACTAGCGATACCTCCGTGTAGTTACTCCCTAATACAAGAGACATTCTGGAGAACTGAGACCTATTACAATCTCTGAGTAATCTGCTGCATGAATAACTTTGTGTAATTTCTTATAGTCGCATGGATATTGCTAAGAACTGGTCAGGAACTTCACAAGCTTTTACTTCTCCATATTAAACACTTGCATACCGAGCAGCGAGCATTGATTTTGCTATAACATCTCATTTTAGATTGTTCATCATATTACAAAATGTAATACTCTGCTTATCAGAACCCCTTAACCTATATTTTTCACTGTCTGTCTAGTTTATCGTTCTTTATAATGTTTTTATATTGCTGTTTCGCAGTCCATGCATACTTAGAAATATATGTCTGAAGAACGCTTATATTCTTTTAATCTGCCAAGCATAAGAAGTTGATTTAAAAAAATCTTGTTTATTACAGTCCAAAAAGTCTTATCAGTTATTAAATCTTTCCAAACCTCTCTGCTTCCCAATGAAATCAACAGAGTTCAAGTTATGCTTTTATAACTCTCTTAAATTGGAGGCTATAATTCTTGTGAAAAAAGCTATTAACTAAGGCAATTTATTATGCAGTCTAAGAAGTAACTGACTTCTCTGCGAGTAGCTATAAATATAGATTTTTCAGACTGTGTAAAAAGGCAGCCAGTTTGGAAACATTAAAAAAACTGGGGAGCGAAGGGCACGCATCAAGAGGCGCCCTCCTGGGGTCACGTAGGCACCAGGTTCAGCTTCGCCGTGCTCTTCTGCAGTGGGTCTCTCTGCATAGGACTTTCCTCCTGAACAAAGAGACATCCAGCCTGTTTCTGTAAATGGGGAGAGGACAGACTAACAAAGCATACAGATAGGCGTATGGATTTTCCGCTAAAATAGGGATCAAAGCTCACCAGCTTCCTCTTTTCCAAAAGCTGTCTCAAATTTTCTTCATGCTATTCACTGTTCTTTTAGATTGCGCGGCAGGAAAGATCCCACCTTCTTCCAACATCTCCTTTCCTTGCTCCCTAATATCCCTGGTTCCCTCCCTTGCTTGGCTGGTTTAGAGCTTCGTCTTTGCCCAGCTGCCTCCCTGCCTCTGGGGACATAAGGGCTGAGCTCCACCTTCCTTATCTCCGTGGGGCTCTAACAAGGTCTCTGTTCTCCCCAGCTGCTGGATTTGCTGCCGCTTGTCCTGGCATCTATTTAGACTTGAGTTCCCTACCCCTCTGTCGCAAGCAACAGGAAAGGCAACTGACCAAGAGTACATCAGCTGGTTTGGATGCCTCAGCTTTTTGCAGACAGAGAGATATTAAAAAGGCCTGAAGATGCAGAAAAGTCAATCTCTGCAAATCAGGCTTTTCAGGTAACTTCAGGCTGGATAATCGGAAATGTCTTCGGCAATTTGGAGGGCTTGGCTACAGCCCTGCCCTGAGTCCTTACAGTTGTAAATGAACAGATCTGTGTTCTGGCTTTTTCTGGGCTGGAAGGGGAAAAGCAGTTGTGTCCTAGTGCACCTCACAAAGATGTAAGTCTTCTGCGCTTCGCCAGCCCTACATCTCTCCTCCTGCAGCTGCTGCTGCTCCAGGGGGTTCTCCTGCCTCCCCAAGTCTTTCTGTAACTCTTCTGCATGACTTTTACCTGTGGTACTTCATTTCCTCCGCACCTCTGCTCTTCGCTTCATTATGTCTCCTGATGAATAACAAGGAGCGTGGAACTTTTCATTAACTGGAGCACACTTCAACAGCATCCACGTTTCCAACGCCAAAGACATCCCAGGGCAGACTCTGAATCACACGACAAAGTGCAGCTAACTTTAAAAACTCCTTGCCAAGCAAAATTCTTAGCACCTTTTGTTTACTCTACAGATAGATATTAATCCTTAAGATGCATTTTTGTTGGTCTCAGCTTCCCGTCATAGGTGGATACCATTAAAGGGGCTATTTAGAAAAAACATCCAGGCAGCAAGGGCTCGTATTTAGTGTGGCTCACAGCAGAGAAACCCCGGTGTTTAGAGTAATGTGTGATTTCAGCTACTTAGGTTATTTCCTGTTTTCCTATTCTGCAGTGTATTTTTGTTTGGTTGAGATGTTATATTTTATTTCATGCTCCAGCATGGTCAGAGCTAACAATATACATCTTTATTCCATACTGTCCTTCGCATTTTCAGCCTTAATTTTGAAAAATTGGCTTCTAAGCTTCAAGACAGCTAAAGATTCCCCAAGATCAAAGAGGTGGTAGCAGATGAAAGGAAACTGGAGAATGCCTTTAGGGATTAACAAGGAATATTGAGGAAAAGGCACCAAAGACCCAGTCAGTCTCACCACCAAAGCGTGGAGAAAAATCTTCTCTGTGAAAAAAAGAATTAGATGAGGATGGATGACTGCTGTTATTTAGGCAAAAGCTGAATTTCTGATGGTGGTGTGAGAGAGAGAATACATAGGAAGAAAAATGGGTTTTTCCATCATCCTAGAGTGAAAAGCAGAAATAGCAGTGACCCTATGTTAGAGGATTCATTATTTATAACTCTCTTGAGACAAAATGTAAAATAGTTCATGTTCTTCACTCACCCCTGTGATTTGAAGCATAGGGAATGAGCTTCTTTTTCTGATATGTTCAGGGTCTGCTAAGAAAATTTAATGTTTCTGTAAGAAATCAGTAGTTGCATGATCATATGTTTCACTTAAGCATGTAAAACACCGTCCTGCAAATACATAATAAGCAAATGCTGACCTGCAATAAATCATCTTTCCAAACAGTACAATTAGATAATGAGCATATGAAAATTATAATGCAGAGCCTATTACTTAACGGAAATCCTCCCTGCTGAATTTAGTTAGCTTTTGTACAGGCTATGGAAGAGGAATAAATATCTGCTACCAAATTCTAGGTCATAATTGCATCTTTTTCTGACATATAATTAGAGAAACTGCCCAGAGCAGTCAATGGCAATAACCTGTTTTGCTTTGCTGGGAATGTGGAGTCAAACAATTCTGCCATGTGGCGGCTGAGAGCATCCTTTGGCACACTGAACACACAGAGTCAAAAAAAGCTGAGTAAGAGCTAAAATTGGCTCATATCGCATGAACGACTTTGACCGCCTTAAACCGTTCATATTGATGTTCATTCTCACCCTGATCCACCCCAGAACTTTCATATCTGGATTACTCAGCTACTTTTTAAAGTCTAAGTTAGTTCGTGCAATTAAGGACTCTTTTCAAACGGTGAATGCACTCAAAGTACTCAGCCTACCTAAAAAAAAAAATGCAGCTACTATTTTTAAGTTTTCTTAATTATTTGTAACATTCAGTGTCCTGTGACCTTTGTGAAGGGTGTATGAATAAATGATTGTTGCATATGCCTTGAATGATGGAAAATGTTTTACTCGTTTTATTCTATCTAGCTCTAGTAACTGTTACCTACAGCTCAGAGTCAGGACATCCAAGGGAAGGATCTTTACCTAAGTCTGTGTATTTGATAGAAAACTGCCCTGAAGCAAGCCAAGCCTGAAGCCAGTCAGACTTGGGTACGTGAAAAGCTTCAGCCTGGGCCAGGCTGTTCCGCTAAGCGTGGATGGGAAAATTATGGGAGAGAGTTATAGCAACACTATCTGTCTACATTTTGTCTGGTTTGATAAGCAAGGGATGGGTAGAGGACTGCTGAAGATCAGAAAAGCTCAATGGAAGCACTGGCAGAGAGTATTACGCGGCTGGTAGTTGGGAGACTTGCAGACACCGAAGGTGAGGACGGTTACTCCTTGCCCAGCTGGAGGCTTGGTGGAGATTTAAAGATGCCCTGTCTCAGTCCCTGCAGCTCAGGTTGCTTCTCTCCTGGGCCCTCCTTTACTTCAGAGGGTGTCAGGAAAGACTTAGGCTTAGCATCAGTGGAGCACATCCAGCTTCTGGAAGGGCTGAGGAAAGGTAAGGATTACGGTAGGGTTAATTTCTCACGTTTCTGGAGCACACTAGGATTTTTCCATCCCTATCCATGGTCCCAGGATGCTGTAAAAGCATCGTGTCACCTTGTCTCTAATGGCTCAGGAAACTGCTGACCCTCAGCATCTCACAGGGTCCAGTTCTACTGCAGCTTGTAAAGTCCACACGTAACTGGCGTGGGAAGGTCCCTTCAAGCCTCAGGCTTTTGAAAAACGGATGAGGTTTACTACCATAAATGTCATCGCAAGCAGTTATTTACCAAAGCACAGTGCAGTGCACACTGGGAAGGCAACACGCTACGGTATCCGCTTTCAGTGGGCATTCTGGGAGAGGGAAATAGCCTAGTGCAAAAATCAAAGAGTTTTAGAAATTATTTAAAGGAAATAACAAAGTGATCCAAAATATGCTCCTCTTGAGTTATTAAATTACAGTAAAAACATTAGCCCTGCACAGATCATTATTTTATCATTAGCTTAACGTCATCAGTTAATGAAGACTTTCAGGAAACATTCATGCAGCCATAGTGAACGGTTTGTTAAGCCACACACACCCATGGATAACAGCTGCAATTAAAATGCTGCCAAAGTCATCATCTTTGCAACAAAGCTTTGTAAGTGCCTATTAGTGCTCCAACAGCATGGCTTTTTGGTCATGCAAAATAGTTTTAATTTTCCCCATCCGGATGTTTGTTTCCCACTAACCCTAATTTTGCCTATAGCACCAAGATAGGAAGTTTTCTGTTATAAAAGATTTGCTGTTCTTGCAACACCACACAGGAAGGTGTGTGTTTAACACATGTCACTGATAAAGAGGAAATGAAAAATGCTGATTTTTAATTTTTTTTTTTTTTTTTCACTTTGTAACCTCATGGGACTACAATTTGTTTCAACAGCAGCTGTATCAGGTTTAGCATCTTTCTACCAACACTATATGTTTTTAGCAAAGAATTAAGGCATGGTTTAATCTTATTACACTTTATTATAGGGGGGTTAAAGCTCACAGTGGAAAAGTTACAAACTAATTACGCAGAGCTGTCTGCGTTTGCACCTTGGGACTGCTTCAGTAGATATAAAAGAGCTCCTTTCATTATTTAAAGGGTAATCCCAATGATCTGGTTAACACACACTCTCCTTGTTAGTAGCGCAGTATGGCGTCGTTACAGCGTACCTGGAAAATACCGTACATTACCCGCAGCTTCTAGATATCTGCTACCATTTCAGCCACCATGAAGTCCCCCGAGGGGGAAGAAATGTAGAACGAAATGGTAGCTGTAGTAAATCCCCCCCGCCTCCCTGCCCGCCCACGGACTCCCGCCCAGCCAGTAGAAGAAAAAAATGCTGAAGCATAAAAAAAGTTGCAACTCGGTTGCAACCTGAATTGTTTCAGAAATCTAAACCTGTCATTTAGCTTTCAAAATGAATTCATCTTGAATGTTCAGATTGAGATGAAATTACAGTGGATACAAATTCAAGATATCTGTACATCCCCTGTGGGGTTTAGCCCGGTTTTTGAATGATATTTTCACCTGTTAATCTTTTTCCTGATGTTGTCCCTTCTGCAAGGAAGTTCATGATTACGCATTCACGTTGATGGATGATATCCTACAAATAGGTCATTCTACCTTTTAAAAGCATTTGCATATGTTTTCAGAAAATTTCCTGGAGGCCATTTAGGACTGGATATCATGGAATGAAATTTGTTGGTTAAATTCATACTCCTTATACGTAAATTATTCTGAGTCACCATTTTAAAACCGAATCCTTGATCATTGTTTAGCAAAAACCTAGCACTAAGCGCTCCCAGTATGTGTTGACTTCAGCTTGTTGAGGTTTAACAGAAGACCTCTCCCACCCCTACTCGCGCTTCCAGCACAAAGCGGAGACAGGGCAGAGCACAGGAACTCACAAGGTCACTGGCCAGATTGTCGGTGCAGCACCTTTACAAGGAATAAATTGATTTTTTTCGAAAACTCAACCAAAAAATTTAATAAAGAAGCCTGTGCTGCTTAGGGAGGTACATCTGTTCTTCTGCGGAAAGGTTATGAAGCGTTTCTAGAGAACTTAAAGATTGATTTTGCACATTGTTGCTGATCTATTCTAAAACAAAATGCTGGGTTATGGAGCTGTCGGTTTAGAAAGCTGGAGATGAACTTTTTTTTTATGATAAAAGATAAAAAGATAAAAAATAAAACACCTATTTACAGGAGAGGAAACGGAGAGAGATGGGGGCTTCATACGCCCGCCCCTATGTAGAGTGTGCGTTACTGTTCACAGGTAATTGATCAGCATCGTCTCTTCCTCCTGCATTCCCTGTTTGCACAGACAAACTGTAGGCTGTCGCTGTTCCCTCTGCCGCTGCCTTTTCAATATTTCCTGCCCTCAGTGCAGAAGTGGGGTCCTGGAGAGCGAGGCCACGGCTTGCTTTGATTGTCACAAGTGGCAGAAGACAAACTGCAGAGGCAGCCAGCCGGGAGTGGCTGTCATTCCTCCTCCTGCCGGCTGGGAATCTGCCGCCTGGTAGTGACAGAGAGAGGAAATCTTAGCCAGCTCACCTGAATTACCTTCTGTGTCTCACAAATAGGCAGCTCATCTCAGAAAGAAAAAGAGAGGATTTTTCTTGAGATCCTTGTTATAATTAAATTAACACGTTCTTCCTCATGAAAATTGTTGGATTTTATGTCTTCAGTGCTACATGGCCAGGACTACAGAATTGTGCGCTCAAGACTGGCAGATGCTTCTCATAACTAACCCCGTTTTCAGCCAAAGAAGGAAGCCAGCATTTCTCAGACTTGTGTATCGAAGACATAGAAATACAAACCACGTCAGGACGGTGTGTTTTCCAAAGGCACTAAGCAAACTTGGTATCTTTTTAATGTGTGGGAAAAATCAGGTCATTTGAAGCTGGGAATGGGGTCTGGATTTGAGCACTTAACTAGGCAAACCAGCCTGTCCAGCCGCTGTTTCAGGTGGTAGCGAAGGGCAGAGGAAAAGCTAAACACAGGAACAAAATCACCTGGGTCAGTGGGACCGCGGTCACCCCCGTCTGCGAGGTTGGCTCAGGCTGTAATGGGTGTCAGGGCTGACAGTCCTGAGCTGGACAAAATTACGGAGGTTTTACAGGAGACCTTTGTTGAAATGAAAAGCAGCAGTTATGAACGCGGTTTCTTCCTCCAAATTTTAAATTCTGCAAATTACATGGACAAGGAACTAATATGCTGTTAGGAAGTTTATGCTTGAGCTTGTTTGAAAATCACAACAACAAAAAAGGATTGTGCACCAGCTGAATTTCTATTGGCATATCAAAACCAACTTGATGAAATAGAACAATGACCTAATTTAGGTCAACTTAGTTTCTTAACCAAAATTCTGTATTCTCCAAGGGGATTTTTATTGAGGGATTGTAACTGGGGAGCAATTACTCCTCAGGAATAGTAATAGATGCAAATGCAGCGCAAAACATCTCCAAGAATCTTGAAATGAGTTAGTTTCCTGAGATGATTAAAATCTGCAGTAGGATTCTTGTTTTTATTTATTGTTTTGGAGGAGTTTCAGATCTTCAGCTGTAAGACAAGCTCGTGAGGTTTTGGTGCTGGCTGTTGGCAGTTCTTAGCACTTTCTATAATTTAATCCTCAACGTAATACGGTTTCAGCAGTCTGAGCAGAGAAGTTCTTGGAAGGAAACTGGGATGTTTTAACTGGATTTGCCAGAGAGACATGCTGAGTTGTTTTTCAGCTCGGTGGTGAAAGTTAAAATATTTTGCACAACGTAAGCGAGGTAACGGCAGTGTTGCACTGGTGAGCATACTTGTACACCTTAAGGGAGCCAGTAAGGAAGGACACTTTAATAAGCTACTATTAAATAACATCGATGTTAATAAACATCGGGATTTAGGTAAGGCTTATCTAAAAAGAAACGCCAATTGACGTCTGTCCTCGTTACAGGTGTTTAAGAAATGCCAAATATAAACGCGAGTGCCAAGACTGCTCTTTCACAGGGGATTCTTTAAGGCAAATAAGGAAGTTTAGGGACACTTGGAAAGCAAAAGGCAAAATTCCATTCTGTTCCACTCAAGGGGGGAACGATACAAGTTTCCGGTTTATAAGACACTATTTGGTGATTCTGTATCTCACAACAGTGGGAAATTCAAGTATTTTCCTACAGGGGTTAGAGGGTTGGCTGTAGCCCTCATTAGCACCATGAGCTCTGCCTGCAGAGGAGAAGAGGATGCAAGCAGAGATGATGTCTCACTGAGCAAATGTCCTTGAAAGGGCTTTGCTTTCTAGGCAAAAAAATGTGCTTTTTAAAGACATCCTGAGCTTCCTAAGCGTGTATTTCTTACAGGTCTCCAGTAGTGCCCAGCGATCGCTGACTGAGAAGACTATAAACATTCCTACTTAAAGACGGTTTCAACCCCAAAAGTGCTATTTGCCTGGCAGAGTGAGGCATTTGCAGCCACTTCCTGAAGTGAAAATGGGATGGGTGACTTCTGGGGAAATACACTGTAATTAATCCTGGGGTCAGCTCTCGGGCAGCACCCTTCACTCTCCTCCCTCTGAGGGAACGATTTAACGTGATTTAGCAAGNGGGGGGGGCTGTGGTTAAGAAAGATTGGGTTTCGCTTTTTTGCACGTGCTGGAATCTTAAATTTAGCGTCCTTACAATCCGAGCAATTTCCGTCTGCCCAAAATGTCACTGTCATTTCTCTTTCCCGCTTTCACAAGAATCAGTTAATTTACACTTCACATATGAGTCAGCATAGCTGCATTTATTTCAGTAGAGGAGCATCATTTTACACTGTGTAAGCATCAGTTCATCAAATTCTCTCTGGCTGAGAAGATTTATTGTACGTTATTATTGCAACAGTAATGTTAATACAGAAATTGCAGGGTACTGCCACAGTGAGCTGCAGGTTGTTTCCTCTGCCTGATCATTTCGGTGAGAAGACAGTAATTTCTTCCTACAGTTTCATTTCTTGCACCCTTTCGGGTCTGTAGAACTAAGGCATTTTCTTTTACTGACAGTAAGAATAAGTATGTTCTGTATCTTTCTCATAATAGGTAGTATTATAAGTAATATGTTTTCCTTGGTCTCCTTAAAAGCCAATTGGTTTTATTAGTCCAAACTGACAGAGAACTAAACTACTCAGTAAACCTCTGGAATCTGCAATACGTTACTAAATGCTGTCTATGATCTGAAGGATGGATTGCCCTCTGATTGCTTAATCCTATCAGTTATAGCTTTATACTGTTGATCAGTTTAGATGCATGTGCCATCCCCACAGTATCACTGTTTGATATCATTGACTGATTCATTCCCATGACCGGCTTCTGGCAATACTACCCCACTATTAGGCAATAGGAGATGTATATGAACGGGCCAAGAAAGGAAAGCACGTTTGCCACACTGTGGACGAGGAGCCTGAGCTCCTCTGGCCCTGAAGCCCACGGAGACATTTTGAGAACTGCCCGAGACCTGCCATTAGGTCATTGATTACATTCCATTAGAAATTAGTAGGTCACATTTTGGTTACTATCTTTCGTGCAACCAACTAAATACATGAAATCACGCTAAGGTAAAAGAACATAAAGTCCTACTTCATCCTGATTGCATCCTTCTTTTACAGCGGGACTAGAAATTTTTATTAAACCTAGCGCTTTTGCATCTATCTCAGATACAAAGTTAATTGTCAGAAGTTTGAAATTACCGGCACGATTTTTGACTTCTGGGAAACTAACCATAATGCTAGGTGCTAATCTAAATGTTATGTTTTTCAGTGTAATGAAATGGAGAAATTGGTTAAAATTAATCAAAGATACACTTAAATCCAGAGGGGAGCCTTTACCGTTAGTGCTTTGGGCAATATTAGAATGAAACTTTCTGAAATAGTTTGTGCCTTGAAGGCTTTCCTGGCTATTTTTCCATCATTTCAAAGATCGGTCTCTTCTGAAGTGCTAAGAAAAGAGATGTTTAGCCTGCATTCAAAACAAAGTCTGGAGTCTCCATCGTCCTGACTTGTGACTATCCAGACTTTAGCCTGAGGGCTAAAAAGTCCCGTGGCTTGAGACTGTGACAAAGCAGATTCTCTTGCCCCCAATGGACCTTAAACATGAGCTAGAAACAGGAGAAATCTGGGGGATCTGCTACTTGCCCTTTAATAAAGCAACTATTTCAAAGAGCGGGTTAAAAAGGACATTACCGAAAGAGTTACCTATGGAACACAGAAGACGAATTAAAAGTTATGAATAGAAAATTAACATTTTGCAGCATGTGTTACAAAATATATAAGTAGAATACATATTTAAACTCAACAAAAAGAAGAGACTTCTAATATCCAAACTTTTTAATTCTAAGGTGTTAAGACATAGTAACAGATGGCTAATCCACAAAATAGGACTTTTACCCAAATGATTTACACTGATTACACCGAAAAATAGTCAGCTACTTGCTGACTTCATGGGTAAAATACAGCAGGGGAAAACAACAGCCATATTCGACCTAGCTTTTTAGAAACCTTTGAATTATCACTACTAGATGTGACTGAAATCTCATTCTCTAGGCCTTTCTTTGTTCTTTTTCTTTACATTTCTCCTTTGCTTCCAACTTCTGGTCTTTCTTTCCTTATTCTTTGACTTTTGGAAAATACCTGCTATATAACAACACAAGAGCAATAAAGCACAACAAAAATGAAGTCAAGCTAATTTCTAAATCTTTTTTTTTTTTTTTCTCTACCATGAACTTGAGGGAATACAGTTTAATATGGTCAGAGCAGTTTGTTAATTAAATGTCATTACCTTTGAGGACTCCAGGTGATACAATCGAAATTCCAAAAGTCTTTGCGTACTTTCTAGACAGCTTTGAAAACGTATCTCTACAGTGACCTGATGGATCAAAATATGTAAAAATAGAAAAGCTACGAGGGTGTTCAATTGTTTAATCAAAGAGATGGATAGGAATTGCAAATGTACAAGCAATTTCCTTTGGGGAAGGCTACAGTAAATATGGCAGAGTATTTATTGCATGCAAATATGCTGACAAAATCCACTTTCTTGTAGGAGACAGGTCATCTCACTGGTGCAATCAGTTATCTTTATGAAGGCTGTAGGGTTGATTTTTATTTTACATTGTTCTTTTCCAAAATGAAATCTACATTTTAAATCTTAACGCGTGCCATCTGAGTAATTAGTTCCACTGTCTGTGTGTGCCAGTCACTGCCACCGTAACTTTTGTTAATTAAAACTAGTCATGACACGGGAAAATTAAAAATGTAAATGCCTCAAGTTTCATACAAGTTGCTGTTGGAAGCTTTGTTGAAAAGGCAAAATTTTTGTCACTGAAACAATTAATTTGCTGCTGTTGTGCTTTTTCAGCAGCATACCAAGGCCGAGGTTAGTTACTATGAGAAATATTAAGGTGTAGGCTGCATTTTGGTAAGCCATGAGCAAACGAATCCAATGCCGTTTGCAGGCAACATCCCTTTTGCCGGGAGAGCGACTGGCCAAACGTGCATGGCAAGAGCATTCCCATCCCAGTCTGGGCACGGCATCGGCTCCTCTTCCAGGGTCTGTGCAACAAACCAGAAGGGCTCGAACATGCTTTCACGTGTCTTTTGCAACTATTTCTTCTCATCACACCTGCTTTCTTCATTACCGTTAAGAGAGAAAAGAATGGACCAAATCCACCCTTGCAGTAAATCCACTGATGTGAGCTCACATTGGAAAACTTCATACTTTTCAAAGGCAAAATCATCACAAGCAGTGAGAAGGGGTTTTGTACCGCATTAATTCTTTGTAAAAGAGCCAGAATTCTTGTACTTTATTAATGAGGATCTTCTTTTGACAGATGTGCTTTGTATCCCAGTAGCTGCAAGTGGTTTCAGTGTTAGAAGGTACTTTTATGGGAAACGCCTGGGTTACTTGCAGCTAAACAGGGATTTGCAAAGAAGAGTTGATAAGAAATCCACAATGCATCAGTTAATGAGGAGGTTTTGCTACGCAGCCTCCTGCTGTTTGTGAATCCTTTCATTTCAGGGAACATGGACAGGGCATCAGACTGCGACATGAGACCCTCGCGCTTTGCCTAGCTGTGCCACCAGTCTGTTGGATGACCTGGATGAGCCTCTTCATCTTCTGTGAGACAGCTTCTCCTACAGCAAAATAAACATCGTGATACTTCTTTCTGTTAGCAGGGGTATGATGCTGAGGAATGTTAAGTGCAGTACGACACGTAAGTATTCTTATTTCAATTGTAAGAAGGTAAACCTTTTCTTTTTAAAGCAGTTGCCCATTGTTGATCCCTCCCTGTGAATGCCTTTGCCAGCCCACCAACACTGAGGAACATCAGCAGCAAACAGTCAACAGGACTAACTGCCACTGCAGTTACCTCTTCATATCATGCAAGGATTCGCAATTAACCAAAAGCAAACTTTTGTCTGGGCTACCGCTGATTTTAGATCAGCAAAGGCTTCCTTTATGTAAGTGGAAAACACAATACATGGGCAGCACAGCTTTTCTATTCCTGCTTCAGACCTACTTACAAAAAAATCCCATCATTTCCTCCACCCCCCCCTCCATTTACTAGTATTTTGTGACCTCTGCAATCTGGCGGTATGGCTTATTACTAAATCTTGTTGTATGCTAAGGTGTCTCAGACAGTGACTCACTCAACTGAATAGAACGGATATTGAAAAATTGCAAATCAGATTGTTTTCAACCTAATCAAAGATGCAAGAACTCATTTTGCCCAGTAGCCCTTCTGAGGATTGAGGAGATCAACATGAAAATTGGAGGGGGAAAAAAAAGAAGAAGGTTGCTGATTGTTAAAATGATGATGCGGTTGTACTTTTCACTGAACTTTGTAATGAAATGAGGAATGCACTTAATTATACGATCCCAATGGTAATATCTGAAATAATCAGGTTTCTATTTGGTTCTCTTCTTATTCTTCCCTGCCACCATCCTTGTGTAATTTCTAATCTTGCCAAAATAATTGTCAAATTGCTGTCCAACATTTAATGCATACATACGGATATGAAGAGTGCTAGAACAGTGCAAATATTTGCAGTGGCAGCATAATTAGTCTCATCTGTTGCAAAAATACTTCCTTGAGTCGCATAACTAGTTCTTCCAAGTTCTAAAAGCATGGAAAATAAAGCAAAAATTGGAGAAAAGTGATATCATTCAGAAGGGGAAAAAAAATGGATAAGGTTTTTTGTGTTTTTTCTATTTTTCTCTGTAAATCAGCAATTATCCCTTAGTAAATTGTAGCATAATGGATTAGACATGCTTGTCGATACCATGTAAAAATCAAGCCCTTGAGATTACTTGTGCTTAAATTACTTTACAAAGGACTACAAAATAGAAGATTATGTTTCAAAACTGGTTTTCTTCCTTCAAATTGTGCAAGAAGTCATGACTGTTGGCCATGCAAGTCACCTACATCTATCCAATTTGTTGACTTTTACATGGCAATCAGCATTTTGACACCCTGGAAAGTCAGGGGACTTAAAATCTTCTGGAATTTAAGACTTCATACTTAAAGCAATTTTGAAAAATGCAAAGCTTTATCCATCTCTGTCTGACTAATTTCTATAGCACACTTTGAGTGCTTAATAATGTTGCGTGTAAAGTGTGCACAAAAGGTTCTTACATTCAAGTAAGAGGAAGATTAACTTGTGGTAGCATGTTCTCTCTTTCTGGAAAGTTTCTCCTCCGATTCTGGAGCTGGAATGCAACTTACCTTGGCTGCCTTTCCTCTTGCAGAGAGAAAGCGATTCTTGCTCTACTGAAGAGATAATGGAGAAAAAGGTCTCCACACCCGAGCTCTCTGAAGCGGAAACTTCAGTTGGGTAAGTAAGCACCGAGAGGTTTATTACTAGGGACAGGAGGATTCGGACTCCCACTAGGCTGACAATGGCCCTGCAAGGGCTATCAGTATTATATTTGATATAATAAAAAAAAGGTTTATTATTAGAAAGCCTTAAAAAGTCAGAATACTCATATTTATGAAGCAAAAGAAATTTAAATGTAAGATGTCCTTTTCACCTGTCCAAATGCAAGTCAGAACTTTTGAGTGGTACATACTAAAATCTCAGGGAAGCTTTAGATATAGGAACTTCTGGTTTTATTTGAGAAATTATTTGTTAACAGGTTAAACATTTTTTGGTATAAAAATCGAGAATGCTTCATAAATATCACCACTCTGACTTCAAATCTCCTTTGGTTTTAATATCGTATAACTCATGCTAAATATTTTTTTTTTTTTAATATTTTTCCGCTCTGAAGATTGTGCATCTGGGATGTGATTCAGATTGATCATCCTGTCTTCAAATCAGGGATATTTCATTTAAAATTCTGTGGAGAATAGGGAGCTAGAGAACTGTTTTATTATGGAAAACTCATCTACAATAAGCCACTATATGAAAAAATCTACATTCCTCAGTACGTGCAGAATGTAGCAAAGAGGGACAAAGAGAATGAACATGAAAATACAAGGATGAAGATGGAACAGAATTGATAAGCAGGGAAAAGGTGCTTTGGGCTCACAGTTTTAAATCTGTTGATCTCGTCAGTGAAAAACTGGCTGTTTAATTTGTATTAAAACTGAATATCAGATCTCTTCTCATAGCAGAAATTCCAAAATTGCTGGAAGAAACAGCTTGCAGGGGAATAGGAAATAAAATGAAGGAAGCCTTTCAAGAGTAGCTGAAGACTTAGCCTGTGAAAATTGTATTTACCACAGACCCATGTTTCCACTGGTTTGGTAGCAGCTGAGCTCTTAGTCACATTGATCAGCATCGATTCATTGTCTTCTTGTAGTCCTTCACCTTTTGAATTTCCCTGCTGTCCCTGGTCTGATACTTCTGTAACTTCTTAGGAGACTGGGTTGTGGAGCTTGGCTTGTTGAGTTCCAAGTGCAAAATTCTAATCATGGACCACGACATCAGCCTCTTTGGGTAATGAAATGACGATCAAAGGGAAATGCTGGGCTCTAGGGAGCTAGCTCCCTACTGAAATGAGAATGATGGCTTCCTCAGGAGAGAGAGCATGACCGTTTCTGTAGACTCAGGAATCATATCCTCATTCTGATACTGCAATAATCTTTTTACTTTGTAAAAAACCACAAACAAACCAATCAAAAAAAGAAACCAAAAAACCCCCCAAAAAACCTAACCAAAACCCCCCAAAATCCCAAACCATACAACTGATCACCTAAAACAGGGTTGATGCCATTTGTGTGTCCAGGAGTACGTTCCAAGGGAGATGCAGGCCTTTGACTTTGAAGAGTTAGGGCACTCCATGAATCCCAAACCATATTGTGTGAACAAACTTCATCCTGGGACTGGAGAGAACTGATTGTCTTCCCGCGGTATGTAGGAGGCACTAGCATTCTGATATGCATGGTATTAACTTCAGTTTATCAAATATTGCTTTAATTGTTGATAAAGTGTGATAATATGAGCACTTTTTTTTTTTTTTATTTCTTTTCATTTGACTGCTCTGCAGATTGGGGCTTCTCAAATCCATTGAGCTTCCTTTCTTTCAGGCTTTGTACACATTGACAGAGAGGAGAAGGGAGAGAGTCTCTGCTTCTTAAAAGTATGTGAGAAGTGCTTGATGTGTTGAGCATTGCATCCCAGGCAGCATGCAGAAACGTAATTCTCTCCATTGCTACCACAAGTGGCCACCTGCTGTTTACATTGGCTGCACGTTAAATTCTTGGAGATGGGAATTATGTGACATGAGATACTGTGCTTTTAGTACAGGCATATAAGCCTTGAAACCCACTGTTTTTTCCCAAAGTGAGTTCATGAAATATTCTTCTTCCAAGAACCATCACGAGCACCAACAGTCTTAGAAAAATCGTTTCTCCCATACTGAAAGCCTCAAGTATACTGATGCCATGTCATCAGTACAGATACTTATCAAATGATATACAGTAAAAATTAAGGGATAGATAGTCCTTAAACTATGCAAATTTTGGCAGTAGTAATTTCTTCAATTACTTCCTTCTCAAGGGGAGATGAATACAGGTCATTGGCCTAGTAAAAGAATATTCTTGCTTCCCATATTGGTGATACTGTGAAAATCCTATTATAAGGGATCCAGAGGGTTTTAGCACAATGAAGTACGGAAATATTTTATCTAAACTTGCCAGGTCTGGTAAAGTTTGCAGACAAACGCATCACCAAATGAGATGACAAGGGCATGTGAACTGCCTGTTGGTTGAATGAGGGGAAGTATCCCATTAATCCAAGGAAGATAAACAGTTTTGCTTTGTATTCAACCTACTGGTAGCACTTCCACAATTTAGGAAAACAAACTGGAAGCTGGATGGGCAGGCTCCAGTGGCAGGCACCTCAGGAGTGGGATGCTCCTTTGTGCCAGCCCACGCACGCAGCACAAGGAGCACTTCCTCTAGGACGTAGGTACAGAAATGATCAACGCAGCAGCAAAAGTGCACCTGTAATTTTAAGCAAAATGAGGACTTTCTGTAACACTCAGCACTGTCAGAACTGAAGACTTGACGTAGAGTGAAATTTGGTTTATTGTT
>VXBH01006970.1:550722-612900 GCA_013400035.1 Rynchops niger | reverse complement strand
TCCCCGCGGAGCCCCCCGGGCTGAGGCGAAGGAGCCGCGGAGTGGGCCCGGCTCCCCGCTGCCTGCCCCGGCTCTGCCTCCTCCCGCTCCCCCACAGGTACGCGGGTTTAAGCGGGACGTTCGGACGCGTCCAGGTGCCGAGGCTCAGCCCGCGGCGGCAGGTGGATCCCTGCGGAGGGTCGGCTCTGCCCGCCTGCCGGGGTGCCGTGCCCTGCTGTCACCGCAAATACTCGGGCCCTTTTTTTGTCCCTGGAAGCGGTAGTGCTGGTGTGTCCCAGGCGAGCCTCCTTCTGCCGGGCCCCGTTCCTGGGGGGGGGAGGCGGGCATGGAGCCCGGGGGAGGTGCCACTATCCATCGCTCCAGCCAGAACAAAGCCTTGGCCATGGATGAGTGAGGGCCGGTCCCTTCTAGCAATGGCATTGGCTTCTGCGGGCAGAGGTCTCGTTGGTGCAACAAGCTGCTGAGATCAGAGCAGCTTCTTCTGGTTTCTATTCCTATGATAGTTTGAGAGGTGATGTACCAAGCCAGGACATATATTGCTTTTTGTATTAATTTTTCTGAGCAGTGACTTCACCCAGCTGTGCTGAGAAGCTTTAAGCTAATAACTGCTGAATCTTAGGGACAGAAATAAAACAAAAGAGCTGAATCAAGTAATTTTTGAAAACTGTGGCGTTTACATCTGTCAGCTCACAGAGCAGTGACCATTGCAGTTCTCTGGAGTTCTTAGTTTGAAACTTTTTCTCCTTTGACTGTTCCTGCTTGCTTGGTGTTCACCACAGCTCTATAATTGTCATCGGTGGCTGCATTAACCCTTCCTAAACTCAGACAAGCCTCAGCAGATTTTCACTATAACTGTAATCATTGTTCACGTGCTCCTTTTTGGTCTAAACAAATAAATAAGTAAAACGCAATTAATTATATAATTGCAAATATATTGCTTACTTGTGTGCTTATATGTAAAATTTGGGAATGCTCTTCGTGAATTCCTATGTGATGTCTTAAATTTACAGAAGGGGATTGTTACAGGTGGACACAATGAGGCGCTTTGCGGTGGCTTAGGGTTCCATCAGCAAATGCTTTAGCAGACAGGGCAGCAACGGCATTTTATAATGCTTTTGAGTTTTATGTTATTAAATACTTTTTACTCTTTGATGACTGTGTCTAGTAGCATGCACTCAACTTATAGAAAAAAAAAGCCTTATTCTTGATGTGAAGTGCTTTTTGTTCTTTTTTCTTGTTTGATGGTGATGTGTGCTTTTCTAGGGGCTGGCAAGGTTTGATTGCATATGGATGTCATTCTCTTGTGCTGATAGTTGATGCCAATACTGCTCAGACTTTACAGGTTTTGGAAAGACACAAAGCCAGTGTTGTCAAGGTGAGACATACATGTTTTAAGGTATATTACTTGATTCTGGTGTATATATTATTTTTCTAAATAACTGTAAATACTTGACATTATTTCTCTGCTACAGAGTCCAATTAAGTGTGCTTTTTTAATAATAATAAATAAATTGTTTAAATCCTGGGTGAAAATATTGAGTAGGGCAAAACCAATACAGATCCTTACAAGATCTTGGTCAAGAGCCTTACAGATAATGGCGTTGTAGCTTTTAAAAACATTTGTAAAGTTTAGGAATTAGTTTTGCTTGATTAGAGAGAATTTTGAAACTGACTGGAAAAAAGGAAGGTGGAAGGGTTATGTTTCAAAAGGGATACTTTACATTGTTTTTTGAGACTGTGTGCTGTGACGTGTTAAAAATATTAGTGTTAAAATGTCACAAAGGACTAAAAACTGATTTCTTCCAGCATGTTTGTATATTTGCCCCAATCTTTCAGTGAATTTTGAGCATTCTCAGGGTTGCCCAGGCATTGCTGTTAACTTAGAACTTGTGCCACTGTTATGAATAGTCTCTCTGGTGACAATTGTGAGGCAACTTAGGTGGCTCTCAGTAAGGAGGGTTATTTCTCAGTTATCTCAGAGCAAAGGTGCGTCCACGACAGCAACCACAGAGTAAGCAGCGCTCTGTGAGTCGATACCTTTGCTTGCCTTTTGGCAGCTTATTTGGGTAAGTGTACCCTCAGCCTCAGTTGTCTTCAAGCTGCCCTTTAACGTGAACAAATCAATTCTAATGGCTATAATTGTGTAAAAAATAGAAAATGTAAGTGGCACGGAAGTAGCAGCTATAACGATGACTATGCTTTAAAATTTACACTTACCTTAGATAATAAGTTGTAGCAAAATTAGTTTTTGATCCATGTAATCATAATATTTCAATGCACTTCGGTGACATTCACTAGCTTTGAGAAGTAACGTTATTTCAATAGGAAACCAAATGCTGAAGTCCAAATAGTTTTTATATAATTTATAAGATAATTTTTCAAAACCACTATCTAGTGCTTTATTAACAGAAATAGACTGTAAGAGAATGACTTATTTATGAGGAGGGAGAACAAAGAGAAGTAGGCTTTATATGAGAAATTATTGTGAGACCATAATACTTTTATGTGCGTTTGTATGACATTTCCTTCGATTCCTAACTAATTTATTTTTTTTTTTTTGTAAATGCTAAAAGTGTAAATGAGCTGGAGGGGATCTATAAGAAATCTGCTGTACGTCTGACTTAAATTCTTTGTAGTAGAGGTTCACACTAGCAAACTCAGCCTACAGGGTATCTTCTCCCCTAAAACCCATGTTTCAGATTTGAAAACTTTCAAAATGCACCATTATCTGCAACAAAAAAGCAAAGAGAAAAGCAGTTGTTTCATAATCCTTCTGCAGTCTGTTTAACTGTTTTTCTTTAAATACTGCCTGGCCTTTGGCTCTCATAACTGTGTCAGGTAATGGTTTCAGTGAAAAGGGATCCATGTTAGTGGTCCGTAGGTCGATATGGTGTTTGTGGGATACTGATAACTTAGCATGGATTGGATTATGTCTGATTTTGTTTTGTCGGAGCAGTGTGACTACAGTGAGAAAAGAGGGCTTATGGTGATAGAGCTGCATGAGCTCTGAGTGAGACTCGTCGCGTTAAAGATCTTTTTGCTGGTCATAGCTTGGTGACATCTCCTCCTTTGGGAAGTGATGTTTTTCAGACTTGGAATTTGCTTCAAAGTAATATATATTTACCTGAGGAAGAAATAGCTTTGCAAATTTCAATAATTACTTTTCTTAATAGCTGCATAGCTACATGCAGGTAACCTCATGGGTAATTTTTTTGGAACAGCAGGGAATCAGGAATTGCAAAACTGGAATTTGCAGGTAGAGGAGATTCTCCTAAGAATTCTTTGTTATTCTGGTAGAAACACACTTTGGCTTTATAGCTAGAGCTCTTTGAAGATTGCTTGCTGTGCATGTGTAATCTTTGTTTAATTTATTCAGCTAGGCTTTTGAGACACATCCTGGTCACACCTCTGAGAGAGGTAGCACAAAGGTGGCTACAGTGCTCTGAATGCCATTATAAATCTAATTCATGTTGCAAAGTTAGTGGTGCCTAATGATAATTCTATCTCTATTTTTTTCATGTCACGCTTTCAATATCTGCAAAAAGTGTTGTGTTTGGCCTCAGGTACTTTCTCCATCAGGTACTGTGACAGCACACAGCCAGCCTAGATACAGCGTCATTTTCGTAGTAGGTAAACTCCTAATAGCTTAGCATTAAGATTTCTTTATTCTGTTAGTGTCTTCCGTCTCTTGTAGGGGCAGAAGTTTGCTTTTAAAGCAGATAGCAAAACAAGTCTAGGTTGAATAGATAAGGAAGGAGTCAGTATTATCTCCTTATAATCTTGGGAGGCTTGTAGGCAGAATGTTTCACATTTCAAGACACATAGTTTTCATAAGTATTGCCAATTTGCAAGCCCATGCAGCTTGAAATCCCAAACCAGAAAGAAGTATGTGGAAATCAATCATGGCAATATGGTGAAAAGAACCTAAAAGATAGCAAAAGTCAGCAATAGCTTGACAAGAGGCAACATATAGATGAAAGACTAACCTTCCTTCCTCCCCAATACCATAATATACTTGTATTTGATAGATTAGGAAAATGACGTGTTTTAGGATGTGTGTAAAAGTTGGATGGTAAATTCTCAACTTTCATTTGTTTGGAAATCAGTGAGTATAGGGTTGCAGGTGCCCACAGAACCTTAAATATTGCCATTTAGTTTCTTCTAAATATTTGAGTAAACTTTTTATATTCATAGCATATACTTATGGATTGTTGTAATTTCCTTCAGGAACGAGGATTGTTGATTTATGTAGTTTGAAAATACCAACCGTGCAGTCATGCAGCACAGTTGCCACATACCTTAAAATTGCGTGACTGATGGTAGCTTAAAGGTATGGTTATGCAGATGCTATTAATGTTAACTATTACTGTGCTTTTTTGTTAAGTAGTTTATTATTTGTTTATCCATATAAAAAATGTGAAGTATAGTGTCTTTGTTGTAGATATGTTTGCCTCCTTTGACCAATTTTCATCTGTGTCTTCAGGTTAAGTGGGCTAAAGAAAATTACCATCACAATATTGGCTCTCCATATTCTTTACGTTTAGCTTCTGCTGATGTTTCTGGAAAAATAATTGTATGGGATGTGGCAACAGGAACAGCTCGTTGTGAAATACAAGAACATGCGAAACCAATTCAAGGTAGTGATACTGCATCATGTTTATATGGAACTTACTTTATGGAGCATTGTGTACAAATTCATCGCCTAGGTTTTACACCCTATGCTCAGTTCTGCCATTGGATTTTACTGTTGGGATTACTAGCCTTCTCTATGTTTGTCCACCGATTTTCTGTGTAAACAGTAAGTAAAGATTTACTGTCTCCCAGAGGGATGCTGTAAGATTGAATTCATTATGGTAATATTTTCCAAGCTCTTCTGAAAAAACGTTACAATTTATTAATGTTGTTGATTGAAATAATAACATTTACGGTGTCAAGTTCTTGCTTTTGAACTGGGGATGTAGCGCAGTTTGCATTGCACCTGAATGTTAATGTCACCTATAGTGGTGTAGTACTTTAACAGTATTACGTTGCTGGAAGTTAAGAGTTTTGATTGTGCACATATACTTTGACAATTATTTAGTTAGTTTGTTATGTAGCTACTTCTGGTCAAATATACTAGCATGCTAACATATATTTGCAGTGCAACTGGAGAGGGAAGGTTTTTTGAGCACCTATGCAGTTGTCTGATTCATAGGAGCAGGGAGGCTTTTCTATGCATAGACAGCAATATCAAAAATGGAAAGTGAAATGGAGAAAGGACAAGTTATTGTGTAAATTTTAGCATAGAAGACAGTTGTAAATAAGGAGGGTTTCGCATAAAGTTGGAGTTAGCGGTGGGAAGTCTTGAAGCTGAGTATGCCACATTTTAATTAGATTTCAAGTGTAATTTGGTGGACATAATGGTAACAACACAAACAGTCAAGAGAAAGAGAAAAATTTGATATCGTATGAATAACTGGTTGTGGCTTTCATTTGAGCAGGCAGTTTAGTGGTGGTATTTGCTGCTTTTGATTCTGTTCTGTGGGTGGTAGCTCAGTGCAGCTGGGAAGGTTTGAAAAATACCTGATAAACTCTACCCAAACAGTTCTGGGCAGCTGGATGTTTCAAGATTCCTTATCCCATTACCAGAAAAAAAACCAAAACCATCTTGTTCAGGGATCTCACAAGTCTCTGGGGGAAGTAAAAAACAAAAACAAAACTCAACCACGCAACCAAAATCCCACAAAAAAACGCAAAGGAAAAAAAAAGCCTGGAGAAAGGAGCTATGCATTTATGATGATATAAGTTATAGAAGATTTATGTTTGCTTATGCTAGCAAGAAGAGGCAGAAATTTCTGCTAGAGGCAGAAATATCTAGAAGCCTGGCCTGGAGGTCAGTACTATCTTAATTTGTCTGATGAAGGATAGAGAACAGAAAATGTAGCCACTGGCCAGGTATAACACAATTAAGAGAATATATTGGAAAGGAATAATTAAGTGTCTTTCTCCTTGCTTCTTTTTGTGCTCATCTATTAGTAAGGTGTCATCCATCAAATGCTCCCTTTCATTAGGTAGCATCTTGTACTTCATCAATGAAAAAGTTAAGGTAGTGGTTAGAACTCAGAAAAGGGAATCAAAAGATCTAGACTTCATTCCTTGTTGCATCACACACTCAGTATCATTTTTACTGTTGCTGTGATTGGTGCAGTTTGTAGTTGATAGTAGTACTCTCCTACTATTGTAAAACTTGTTTTTTAGGTTCTAATTACTTGTGTTAGGCACTTTTCTTTCTATTGACACCCCTCTTTACAGAGCTGACCAGGAGCTGGCTGGAGCGCTGGAATCTGGTTAGCTTTGTGGCTGCGCTACTGTGGCTGGTCTGCTTCCAGTCCCTGAGCTGGTGCTGGGAGCGGGCTGCTTCCAGCCTCGGCCTGCCTCTTTCGCAGTTAGCTGGGAGAGATAACTCGGCAAGTACAGCAACATCTACATGCTCTGCTGTGTGCTCTGGATTTCTCTTTATTGCTACTACTGTCCACGCTAGCAATATGTCTACAAATTATTTCTAAAGCTAAACTGAGAACACTTTTTTTTTTTTTTCCCTAAGAATAACTTATAGTTTATTATTTGGACTATTTTAAAAACTTGTCATGATGCGTGTGTGGCACTTGCATTTTATTTTGAATGCTATTATTTGAAAACCCACTTATGAAATTAGGTTAGGGTGTTTTTTTGTTATATTTCTGTTTTTATAAAGCCTGTGCAAGTAAATGCAATATTGTAAGTCTGATAGTGAGACATTGAAAATGTATTCTATTGACTGCAGTTAATTTTATTAGTTTGGTTTTTTTTTTGTATGTTATAAGTTATGTTTTATTTACTCCTGACACCTATTCACTGAATGTTTGGTGGAGTTTTGGCCATGCCATTTGAAGATTTCTCCAGGTTTTCAGCCCCAGTGAAAGCTTTCCAATCTTCTGTATGAGGAAAAAAAATAAGCAACAGAATTAAAATTCTGTTCTTTCCTAAGTCCCTGGTTTGATACAGCAGTAGCCTCTAACAAAAGCAGCTTCTTTTCCTTTCCATCTGTTTCTGAGGCCTCTGGCAGTTATTATGAGATGTAGAAAATGGTGCAAACAGAGAGATTGAGCACCAGGGTGATCTGCTGGTTCTCTGTGTGTTATCTGCAAGAGCTTTGAAGGATAACAGCTGGAGCCTCGCTGTTTCAATGAGGAGAAAAGCAGTGTGTCAGTGTAAGGCACTCTTCTTTATTTAATCCAAACTCTGCATTCAGCTGAGGAGGAGCTGACCTTTTGTATACTTGCAGTTTAACTGATTAGGACACACGTGGCTGGATTATTATTTTTTTCCCTGAAATACAGTGAGAGGCACTTACTAGCTCTGAAAAACCTGAATTGATAAAACATAAGAATTGGCTGAGGAAGGGAGGTTTTTCGACATCTTAATACGTCTAAACATGCTGTAGAGAAGCTCTGCCTTGGTGGGGCCATGCAGTGAGTGGTAGGAGCTGTACGATTTTATCCACTGCCTGTGTTACCCGTTCTGTTGTCTAAAACACTGCCCCATGGAGCATGTTGGTAGCTCTAACATAGCTGCTGTCAAGTAACTGAAGTGTCTCTCTGTTCTTATTTGCAGAAAACATAGTCTTTTATGCCCGTTCATCTTGAATGCTTAAATGACGCCCAGCCATGATGATTGGCACCCATACCTCTTCAGACTGACCCTAGCATTTAGGCATTGTACTTGTATTCTTGATTGTGTGTTACACTCAGTTTCATTTTCCTCTTAAACTTAAGACTGTCTGTTAAAAGGTATTTGAAGTGGAGAAGACGTTTGTTTCCAAATACCGGTCCAATACTGATACCAGCTCAAATATTAATTTGGGAGGGTGTATGGTTCATGGTGTCATCCCAAATATCAAGTGGGATGCTCTATGATTCTTTTCATTTTGACTCTGCAGGGATTCTGTACAACACAGTACGTTGTTTCAGGTAGGAATTCACGGATGAAAAGTTCTGACTTCTTCAGATCAGATTTGTGTTGTGTGCATGCGCGTGGACATGTGTAACCCAGTGTATTGCCGCTTGTTAAAACCATAAATTCAGATTGTAAAAGGGGCTTATTTTTTAGAAAATTGAAATAGAAACATCTTGTTACTAACAAGTAACTACACATTTCTTTAAAGATGAGGTATTGCAGCAGAAAAGTAGTTTTTAAATAGAACAAACTTTTTAAAAGAAAGTTAATTTCACTGTTGTTTCTTCTTTCGACAGACATGCAGTGGTTGTGGAATCAAGATGCCTCTAGAGATTTACTGCTTGCTGTTCATCCACCTAACTATATCGTACTGTGGAATGCAGACACAGGCACCAAACTTTGGAAGAAAAGTTATGCGGAAAATATTCTGTCTTTTTCATTTGACCCCTTTGATCCATCACACTTAGCTTGTAAGTTTGCATGTATAAAATGTGTTTTGTGAATATGTGTGACCAAGAAAAATGTTTAAGTAAAATGCTACTCTTGAGATTAAAGTAATGAATTGGAGAGAATAATGTCATTAATGCCAAGAAGAAGTCTCAAAAAGACAGGGGAGTCTTTGGCCAACGTGTAATCTTCTGAAATAAGATGCTATTGAGTGGGAGGAGGGGAAAAATACGCATGGGAAGTTAGAGATCTGGAAATAAATGTTTGAGATTTTATAAAGAAGGTGGAGAGCATGTAGATAGGGAGTCGGAGGAAGTCAAGTATAGAGAGCCCTGTTAAACTGACATAAACAGCTACAAAAGAATGGATGCTGAGGGAGAATCCAGTGAGATGAGTAGACCAAGAATAAATGGTATTTTCAACAGAAAGGATTTTTTTTTTTAAAGGAATAGAGAATGAGCTTCAGTTTCAGAAGCAACTCGGATGTCAAAGGGGACCTAGTGCAGATTTATTGACATTTTAGTAGAAAGAAACTAAGAGAAATAGGAGAGTTAACATTTTATTCTTTAATTGAGCTTGATCATTCTTGTTCTATGATGAGACAGTGCAGTTTCCAGTCTTTTTAGTTGTCTTTTATTATCTGCCATACTATTCAACCTAAAATTGTATAAACATGTAGTAAAATCTTAGCTACATCTTTACAGCTTAGCTGAATCTTTATGCTGCAACATAAATAATGTGAGTTAACGATTCTTTGAGCCATGCTCTGCATGAGAATAAAAACTGGGGATATAGCCAATGTAGGCAACCCTGCCCTTCTATTTGCATTGTGAAGCTTAAAGAAAAATAGTTGAGAGAGAATAACTGTAATGAAGAAACAAGAGATTTCTGCCTGTAATCTGCACAGTAATTTTTTAGTATAGACTTAGTTTTGAAAAATTGAGTTTTGTGGATCTAATTAATTGTTGGACTAGGTGATCTGGAAGGTCCCTTCCAACCTAGGCAATTCTGTGATGCTAGGATCTGCAGTTCTTTCAGTAGAAGGTGAATGTTGTCTAGAATTATGAGTTTTCTGCCTAATACAGTACTATTAAAGTTATTAGTATTTCTCCACACCAAAATTTCATTAAATTGGAACACAAGAATCAAATTGCAGGTTGTATTTCACTATACTAAAAACTGTTTTTCTTGATACAGTGCTCACCAGTGAAGGAATAGTGTTCATCTCTGACTTCTCCCCTTCCAAAGCTCCTGCCAGCTCTGGGAAGAAAGTTTACATCTCTAGTCCCCATTCCAGTCCTTCGCACAACAAGCTGGCTGCTGCCACGGGGGCCAAAAAAGCCCTTGACAAAGTGAAAATCTTAATCAGTAATGAAAAGCCAAGGTAGGTTGCAAGTATTTATTCTTAGATAATGCTTTGTATACCTGTATATTTTATAGATGTAATTACATTAAAGTATGTAAGGTAATTAATTTTAAAAGAGAAAATTTACTGGGGTAGGCAGATTGTTGGATGTCCTGTGTTGAGGACATTAGGTAAGGATATAACATTGACAGTCATTCATCCCGTTCTGTCCATAAAAAGCCATACCATCCCAGCATGTTTTACATAAGTTAATGACATAATGTTCTCCCTTCGCTAACAGATTTTCATGCAAGTGTAAATTCAGAAACATCTTTCTTGGGGGGGAGGGGGGAAAGTGAAAATGGGTTAACGGAATTCATTTCAATTCTGGAATGAGAAGGGGTATAATAAAAGAATAGAAGTTCTGTGACAATAAAGCTACCTGAGAAGAGTTGTCATTCTAATGTTATATATGATACTGCAGTAGGAGGCATTTTTTAAGTGACTAGTGTATAAATAAAATGAGATTTTTATACAGAATCACAGAATCTTCATGGTTGGAAAGGACCTTTAAGATCATCGAGTCCAACCAAACAACCTACAATCTCTGTCACTAGAGCATGCCCTGAAGTGCCACATCTAGACGTTTCTTAAACACCTCTAGGGATGGTGACCCAACCCCCTCCCTGGGCAGGCTGGTCCAGGGCCTGACCACTCTGTCAGTAAAGTCATTCCTCCTAAGATCTAACCTAAACCTCCCCTGCCGCAACGTTTGTCTGTTATCTGACCTTTTAAACCTAAAGTTGTTGCATTTTGAGGTGGGTTTTTTTGTTAGAAATTCTCTAGAGCATTTTCTTATCTTTGGTGTAATTCTTTTTTCATTTTGTACTTTCTATTTGAGTAATAAAAGTATTTCTTGAGCATCCAGCGAATTTGAGAACAAACTAATCAGACGTTTTTCAGATAGCACTTGACACCAAAATTTAATGCAGATATGAAATCTATACTCTGTTTTGATAAGGTGTTTAAATGGAAAACTTGATGATACTCCCTCAGGTAATCATGTAAGAAATTGTAATTTTTGTATGAAGTTAAAGGGCATGGCGTTGTCATTTTGTGTTCTGTAATGCGTAATTTGCGCCGCATTGGACAAAATACCTGGTTTGCAAATACTGAGACAGCACCTATGCTGCGGCTGCCTTATGTATCCTCTGTAATAACAGAAAATCAGCAAAGATACCATTTTTTTTTCTTTCTTCTCGTGACTGTATTTTAATTTTTATATGAATATTGCTAAGGGTATGACGGTCATCTCTCTTCTCCCTCCTTTTCCATCCAGAACACCTGAAAAGAATAGAATTGGAAAAGGGGGAGAAAGAAATTGTAGCAACAATGGTTTATCTGGTGTTATATTAGTTTAGGGAAAGTTTGAGGAAAGAGGAGCAGGAGACTGTCACCAAAGTGAAAAGGTGAATAGTGCTCCTGAAGCTCGGAATGAGATGCAAGAAGAGTGTAAGGAGGGTTTAGTGTGTGGTAGAATGAGGAGATTAAAATAAAAAAAAAAAAAATGAAATGGATGATACATTAAATCAGGTAAGAGACCTTCAAACCTGAGTCCAGTATGAGGATTTTTTCTTCGACGTGACTTACAGGTCATTGGATTGCATGCGCCTAATGAACCTCTTTACTTTGCGGCCAGTCCCCTGTTGCCAATCAACAAAATGAGGAACGATCCTGCTCTTTGCTACTTTCTTTCAGTTTGTAGACTGGTATTCTTGATAGGCTAGTTCTGTTCATTTCAAAATAAAGTAATATGCATAATAATATAAAAATTGAAGTAAGCAGCATGTTTAAGGGCAATTTTCCATGAATACCGCCAAACGTCATGGCAGCTAGCACTGATCGTAACTGACTTGCTTTGTATTTCAGATGTGCAAGAATTACACTTGTTCCATTTGAATTACGTACTGTTTTAAAAATTACTCTATAATCTTATTTAGACAAAAGTCAACAGTGTGTGTGTCTTTTAAAGGTCAGTGATGCTTTGCACTGCTGTAGCAATTAAATGGAAATCTGCGGTTCCCTAGTGATGAAAACAGGGAATAATGGAAAAAACGCAGCTGCAGGAAAATTTATACTGTTAATTTTAGTTTGAACTTGAAATATTTGTTGATACTGAACTTGTTTGTATCTGATGTTTTACAGTGCTGAATCTGTAACGCTCAACGATTGTCTTCAGTTGTCATATTTGCCTTCCAAAAGAAACTACATGCTGTTATTGTATCCCAGAGAAATTTTGATTCTTGACTTGGAAGTGAATCAGACAGTGGGTGTGATTGCAATTGAAAGAACAGGCGTGCCTTTCCTACAGGTAATGAAAACATTGATTGGTTTCTCACACTGTAATAGTTTATTAAGATCATATCTAAGTTCATTCATTACTCAGCAATAGCTGTGGTTTAGTTCTAGAGGATGAAAAGAAGTTAGCTCACCAGGGGGAGAAATGTTCTCTGAAATAAACCTTGTTTAAGTTAGTTTTCTGAAGTCTGCGGCAAACCCACTTCGTTTTGTGGTGTTAGAAAAGTTACCAGTATGGAAACAGTGCTGTGGAAAAAGGACACTTCATTCTCTGATGGATAAGCTGCTTACACACATTTTAATACTAGTTCTCTGAGCATCTGCCTTTGCTTAATTTGACAGCTAAGTCTAGTTAGAGGTCTTATTAAAGCATCTTTATTCTCTTGGAATGGTGAATTCCAATACCAAAAAAGAAAGCTTTTTTGTTTTTAAAAAAAGTGGTTAACTAAAAAGAATATATATGAGCGCATTCATGTTTAAAAAAGAAAAACCCCAAACCAGCAAACAACTCAAACAGCCTTCAATGACTTTCTCAAATTAATTGACTTCCTTAGTCCAAAGTACTGTAGCTGAAGAAATTAATTGGAAAGAATTTCTCGAAGTTTCTTCATAAAAGAAATTAATGAAGAAATTCATCACATCAATGGTAACATTTTTAGTGACTTGCTTATACATCAGGATACGTCAGCGTACTTTGCAAAGGATAAAATTTTGATAACCCAATGTAATGTGGCTTGTCTTTACCTAGGTAATTCCTTGTTTTCAACGTGATGGGTTATTTTGCCTACATGAAAATGGTTGTATAACTTTAAGAGTTCGCAGACCTAACTGCAGCATAACTGGAACTCCAAATGAAGAGCCAGGTAAGTTTTGTGTCAAAAATGTCCAGAAATAAACTTTGAGGCATTTTAATTATTACTTTAACACCAATATTAACCATCATGCCTCATACAGGGTGGTGAATTACAGGCCTTCTAGTGTTTTTTTTTTTTCTTATACATTAAATTTAATTTTATGCTGCATTCTCCCAGAATTGTTCTTGACTTTGCTGAAATTTAGTGTAAAATAAGGTATCCTGGAAATCCTCTTATGACTAAATAATACTTTATTTATGACGTGGCTTAACAGTCACATATACAAGAAAGTTTTAAATAAAAGATGATTAGTTTGTTCTTTTTATCTTGAAGAAAAAACATATTTTTCAGGCAAACACAAGGTTTTGGAAGCCATTTGGCCACTTGGAAGAATTGATTTTAGAGCTAAGACATGGGCTTAAATTTACATTAAAATCTAAATTATTAAACCTTTATCTCTTTTATGAAACATTACTAAGAATGGCTTTTTAAACGTAATGGAGGAGACTGGAAAAAAAGAAGGGAAAACAGTTCTGTAAATGTATATAAGTGATTTATATATTATTTTTTTTTCTTAGATTTTTGGTTGGTTGGTTTCATTCTGACAGCTTGGTAATTCCTAGTGAGCTAGTAATTTCTAGTGAGCTACATTACTTGCTTGCAGGTTTACCAACAAATGAAATGAGTTTTGGATTGTGGAGAGCAGATGCGCTTTCTCCCCAGATATGAAACCGTAAATTTTTAGATTTTGCAAGATTCAAGTAGAATAAGATATTTTAAAGACAAAGTTACATTTTGGAGAACTGTTCAGTGCTGTGTTGTATACAGCAAGATTAATGGTATATAGTTTTGGATTATTTTTCCTAATTGCTGCACAGGAAGTGTGTGGATTTTAACCAAAGAGCTCAGCCATTCCTAAATTTACCTCTGTTGATGGATCATGTTGTGTTTTTTCTGTTCTAATTGTTTGTCCTCTGTGGGACATTGATGTTGCAGATCCAGACCCAGTTCAGGAGCTGATTTATGATTTAAGAAGTCAGTGCGATGCAATCAGGGTAACAAAAACAGTTCGACCCTTCAGTATGGTGTGTTGCCCGGTAAATGAGAATTCTGCAGCTCTCATAGTCAGTGATGGCAGGGTAATGATCTGGGAATTAAAATCCAGTATTTCTGGCAGAAATGTGCGTAACAGGTAATAGGATTTATTTTTCTTACTGAAGTTTTGATCTGTTGCGTATACAAGTGGCGTGTAGTATTTAATTATATTCTAAAAGCAACAGTGATGTCCTTGTGTGTATGGTAGTGCTACGTGCTGTACGTGTGTATGGATGAAAGGAAGAGGAACAAAATATATCATCCACCTAGATTAGTTCCGTGGCTTTGGAGAAGTGAAGGAACTCTATTTACTCTTCTTTCTTTAACAAAATAATTCCCTACTAAGTGGTTGGAATAAGGAAACAAAAGATAAGAACAAATATTCACATTATTTTGGGGGAACATTTTATTCTTATTTGGCTTTCTTCAGACGATATAGTTTCCTTCAGGAATGAATTTCTTTTTCAATCACATGAAAAGACTGCAAAATGAGTCCGGAAAGGACTACGTTTTTAGTAGGGGAAAGTTGTTTTTTTTGTTGTTGTTGTTTTTTTTTCTGCTGCATTAGTGTGAATATGACACAGAGCAATATGAGGCTGCACAGCAGGTGGCTGGAATATGGTGGTATAAATAATATTTTTACGTACAAAGGCTTTAGAGTTTTAGATTTTGAGCAGTCTCTAAAAATACTCTATGAAGTAGTATAGTTCTTTAAACATTCAGTGTATTAAGGTCACTCTGCTGCAAAAAACCTTTGAAGTGCTATTGAATGAAATAAATAACTTCTGCTATGAAAGAAATTCAGAATTCTTAGTACACTTTTAGGTGTTGAAAGTACCAGATTTTCAACACAGATCCTTTTGTGGCTTATCAATGATTTAATGTTTTTATTCGTTGGGATCTCAAAAATACTGCTAGATGCATTCTTTGTGACGCGTATCCAAGAGAGCTGTTTAGGATCCGTATGTTGCTGGGTTTTACTTCTTGGATTCTTAGGGTCATTTCTAAAACATTGATTTTTGTCGTGATTTTATAACCAGGAAAAATGTAATAATACATAATAATGATATTAGAACCACTGAGCACGGAGGATTCTGGACAGGGTTGGATTGTTCTGGAAAGTAAAGCATATTTCTAGTTGGCACAGAGTCTTTAATGGATTTTGAAGGAGTCTTCCTCCATTAGCTCTTGATCTTGCTGGATTTTATGGTCTTAATTAAAATTTGAATTCGAAGTCTGTTAAAGTGAGATTTTTTTAAAGAAAAAAGGTGTTGTACATGCCTTAAATCACATTTTTCCATACAGCTAAGTGCATCCAGTAGTCTTTGGTCTTTGCTTATGACATAGACCTGTCCTCAGCCCAGCCAGAATCGATTACTCAGGCTGCAGGGTCCCTTTGAGATGGAGGTTGCGCTGGAGCCCAGTCACAGTCATTGGGGAAAAAATAACACCAAAACCTGATGCAGAGGCATCTCCCAAGACTGTAAACGTAGGAATTTCTCTGAGTTTCTGTTGTAGCTTTGTATATGCAGAAGCGATCCTGTTTCATATGTTTGTGCTTCAGTTATGGGTTTTGTCATCTGGAAGCTATATAAGAAGTTTATATTCCCAAGTTTGGGAATCTGTTCTTAAATGTCGAAATATTTACAATTGATCTTTAGCTGTATTCATTAACACAGCTCTACATATTAATACACAATGTATTTAAAAATCTTCCCTTCAATGCTGAGGTAGACTTCAGAACAAGGGGTGCATTTGTCACTTTTCCTGTTATGTACAAATATGTTTGTAAGGAAGATAAAGGTCATTTTAAATTTTGTACATTTTTCTGTGCGTTATCTCCTGGTACTGTTGTTCATGGAAATCGATGTTGGGAATAATCTCAAAATATTCTGCAAGTAATAAGTGGTAGGAATACTGAAAAAGCAACCTAGGGGAAAAGGCAAAATCAAGGACCTAAGTCAACAGATGAGCCAGTTTGCATTAAGAACTTGTTTTCATTTCTTTTACAGCAGTTCAAGTGCATCACCTTTGTATTCCCCAGTCTCGTTCTGTGGAATTCCAGTAGGAGCATTCCAAAATAAACTTCCAGACCTCTCATTAGGCAACATGATTGGTAAGAATTTCTTTCACTAGTATTACTGCTGCTCATTTCTAGAATTTTTGAATCGTCGTACATCTTAGCTTATTTGAGAACTACATGTGTTAGAATTATTTTTCTATGCAATTTAAATAGTAATTCTAAAAGAAAATCATTTTCTTTGCTAAAGAAATTATCAAATTAATCTTTTTGAGGATTTTATGTTGAAGGCCAATGTTCAAAGTCCATTGTCACTGAGGAAAAAAAAATATTTTAAAAATAGAATTTGGCCAAAACCCCTCCATTTTTTAAAAGTAGTCTTAAGCAGATGGAGACAATTTAAACTACCTTGAATTCTGGAAGACGACTGAAATGGTTGCATTTACGTTATTTCCCCTCTTCATTCCCCTCCTTTTTTTTTTTTCCTTCTTAGCATTAGGAAAAAAAAAGCTATTATTGGACAAATTACCTGAAGTGCAGCCTTCTAAAAAGTTTTATCATACAGAGTTCAGCCTCTTTAAATACACACTGCTAATACATATGGTAGTTTATTTCTGATTTTTATTTTATAAACTCCTGAGTCTGATAACTTTCCATAACATCTCAGGTTAAAACTTAATACTAACAAGAGCTTTAATTTTTTGCAGGGCAAGGCACAGTTGCTGGAGAAGAGCAATTAAAAGGTTCTTTTCTGCAAGAAGTGCACCTCAAATTTCTGCTGACTGGACTTCTTTCAGGACTTCCTTTGCCTCCATTTGTTATCCGCATGTGCCCACCTCTTACAACAAAAAATATTAATCAGTATGAGCCAATCCTTGCTGTTGGTAAGTATCTTGAATACTTTATTGGTTGCTCTGAAAAGAATGTGTCCTAGATTAAATACAAATATAGTTACTAATAGAGAAAAAATTCTATTTTTTGATCCTGTGTTACTAATCACAAATAGCGACCCTTGTATTAGTTCGAATCCATAATACTGTTTGGATTCTTTTTTCCTTGCCTTGGGTTTAAGTCATTCTACCTGAAAAATTGCAATATATTGGCAAGTTTATATTTATCCTTTCATTTCCTATGATGTTGGTCCACTGATACACTCAGTATTTTACATGCTGTATTTCTAAATATGAATAAATACAAACTTCTGCGGCAACCACATTTCTAAAATAAGTAAATGAACTTAACAGAGGTTGTACTTTTGTTCTCATGTAAGCACCTAAAAAATAGGCTGTAGCACATTATTTTTCCAGAATCTATTCCGTCTTATTACAAACGTGGTTAAACTAATCTATATATTAGAATAGTTGCCAGTGAGCACCTGAATTATTAACTCCGAGTTCTCCCTGCTAAGTCTGATTTTTCTGGCATGGTCTTTCAGACCGCATCAGGGATTTCACAGTGTACCCAGACAGGCTGCTCTCTTTCTCTGCAGCCAGCAGAGCGGAACAGTAGACACAGAGATGCTGTAATTTAAAGATTGTAGTAGGTTGTAAAATTAGACCTCCTAATTTGGGTTGTTCAAACGTGCTCTTGATATATTTAAGATAGCAGTTGATTGTGGGCTGCTCTGTCAAGGCTGGGCCTGTCGCAAGTCAGACTTGGGAGATTTTTGTTATTCTTAAGGTTGCCTGCGCTGTAGAGCCATCTTAGGTTTTTGGATGGGGCGAGGGACTATTGTGAAGGTGAGAGTTACGCAGGAGGAGCCTACAAAGAGAATCTCTCTAGTAATGAAAACACCATAATAACACACGTATGTATGTGTGCGGTTCTCTTCGTACTCCTATTATTACTGAGCTAAAAGTACCATCAATAATTGTGCTCTAAAATGTAGGCGAGCTTATCATTACATGATGTGATGCTACTAAATATAAGTTTGGATTTTATATAATCTGTAGCTGTTAAATAGGTGAAATGTCAAGATTAGGAAACTAATAGGTAGGTACAAAGTGCATTTACAGCAAGGTCTGCAGCGTTCGAGGCTTAAGGTACCTGAATGGCTGTTTAGGTATCCATTGTTGTATTTAATAAAGTATAAAGAAAAAAGAGAAGGAAAAGTAAGTCTTCCCAGTATCTAATAGAAAATTGTAACTTTCAGTGTTTCAGAAGGTGTTTGATCTAATTGAAGCTATTAGCCACTAAGTTATTGATTGATAGTTTGAAAGAGGTCATTATTTCAGGGGTGAGAAAGCAGAATTGCTTTAATGATTTGGTAAAATCTACCCGTGATTCTCCCATGGGGTTATTGGTGGATAACAGTTAATACTCTTCCTTGAGGCATTTACTCATCTTGAGTAATCAAAACAAAAAGAAACATTCCTTTCTCCTGCAACTGGGTATGTTGTGGAAATGCAAGAAGAATGAACAGGTTTTCTGGAGGGTCTGCAAATAGGTTCAGGAAAATGTCTTGATCCAAATGGATTTTGCTGGTTGCAGAGAACCTTGGAGGGTTTAATAATCAGGATTTAAGCGCAAGAAATCAAAATACCTTTTCTAAAATTATGAAATACAATAGTTACAGATGGAAAAAAGAAAAAAAAGATAAATAAATCCTGCATTTGCACTAAAATGAGGAAGAGAAAAATAAAACCGATCTATGTCTTTTTTTTATAGGTACAAGTAATGGCTCTGTCCTGGTGTTTCATCTTACAAGTGGACTCTTACACAAAGAGTTAAGCATCCATTCCTGCTCCGTCAAGTAAGATTTTAATTTTAATTCCTACTATAAGCCTTCTGGGAGATAAATACCAAAACATCTAACTAACGTTGTACCAGCGATGTGGGTGTCTTGTTTCATTGTTAATGACACTCAAGAAAATTGCCTGCTGAGCAGTCTGCCCTAACCATGTTTTTGCTACGTAGAAGCAGTAACACACTGACAAAATGAGAATGAAACTTATATTGAACTAAATGTTTGAATTTTATCTGTCCCTGCTGATACAGGATGTGTATCAACTACTTCCCGGTTCTTTAGTATATTACAGTACAAAGGAGTCTTTTTAGCACAAAAATCTTTATTACGGTGTCTTATTTATATAGCTGTCATGACTCACAGATTTTATCCTTTGAAATAATTCTGGTTTGTATGCCAAATTGTATTTCCTTTGCTCCCTTGGGGCTGAAATTGCCGTTGAGACAGTTCTAGACTTCACTGAAGTCAAAATTTTTAATTTTATCCTTAAAAGATTTTATAGACTGAATAGAGGACTCAGTGTTTATCCATCCTAAGTAAGGAACAGAGTAAGTTTTAAAGTTGTTACTGTGTGTTTGTGTGTACACAATGGCATAACTTTTGGCATAAGTAATGGCAAAGATACTCAAGATGGTGTTTGCTGGATATTCCAGACAGATGGAAAATAAAGCATGGAAAATGAAACATATAATTTTTCATTACTATTACTGCTAAAAATAAATCAGAGTTGTGGCATGAAGCCCCAGGCTAAGGTCTCAGTCTTACTGTACAGATGGCTGAGAATAGATAGCTCTAAGAATTCATTATGTAAACCTGCTGTGAATCTACCACCAAAATCACATAAATATATTTACATTTGTGCTACGATTAGTAGGCACCGTAAGACTAGAATTCCCCTTTCTGTTCTAAACTATTTGAGTTTATTTCATACCATTAACTACTTCTAAGATTATTTTCATTTTATATTCTGTTATGCAGCACAAGAAAATGCTGTGGTTTTTTTTCTTAATAAGGTGATTATAGAATTCAAAATACAAACCACTGCTAACATTTCACAAATTAAAGAAACAAGAAAAATGAAGGTGGGTAGACAGGAGGAAATACACTTTTGAAAAAAAATATTTCTTTAGCATTTATTCATGCTTCATGTATTATCTGGAGTACTGTTAGTTTGGGCTTTTCACTTTGCAAAGGTTTTGACACTTTTTAAAAACTTCAAGAATATATTGTCTTTCTAGGAACTGTCCTCGCACAAATGGTATTTTTAGAACAAAAAATGATTGTGAATTTTGTTTAGGCATGAGCTGTTCTCTAGGTAAATCTTTTAAATATTTGTTTTAATTTCCTCAGTCCCACTCTTAATGGTCTGAGTGACTTTCTACATAATTTTTAGAAGTTCAAGGGAATCCTTTAAGCAATGTAGAATAAGCCACAGGGATTTTTTTGTTGTTGTTAATTAATGTTGATGGAGTGTAACAGTTTTTCTTTCAGTGGGAGTTCTTACTTTACCTCTAAAATGTAGGTAGATTGGATAATGCCCCGATTTCAGTTTTATCTGAAAATACACCTTCAGGGAACGCCATTATTTAAGTATGTAATTGAGATACCCTGAAATTGTAACTCAAGGCAAGCAGAGTTTTCAGTGCCGGTTTGAGAAGCGACTGTAATAAAACTAAGGTCTTTGGAATGGCAACTATCCTTTACAATCGACTGTGCTAAAAGAATGGCCACTGAGTTGTCCAGGTGCTAGCAATTTTCTTTTTTTTTTTTTTTTTTTTGAGATTAAAGTGTTGTTTTATAGAAGCTACATATGTAGTCACATGCTGATTTTTTTTTAATATTATTTTTAAACTTTGCAGTTCCGTATTGTGATGAGGAGTAAGGTGAACTGTTTTTCTGTCCTCTGTTTAAGATCGTTCATACTCCTGAGCAACCTCGAATATTCATTTTTTCCATAATTGTTACTTAGCTGTTTCACTATTTGTTTAGAATTATGTGAGTAAATACCTTTCCTTTGAGTTTAATTTGGTTTTTGTTAGGAGACCAAGGCAAGAAGGAGCAGAAATGCTTCAGAGCACAGAAAGGAAAAGTCAATCAGGCTACTGGTAGGAGCGTAAGTGAGGGGAAAAAACAGCGGGAGAGCATAGCATGCGTGCTGGCTGAAAGAACCTGTGGGCAGGAGGTCAGACTTCCTTCCTTCAGGATACAGAGAAATACAATTACTTCTTATTACTAAGAAACAACTAAGCCTGATACCTGTTCCATCTTCTAAGTGGAGTAATTTAAGCTGGTAAGGTAGGAAATGATAATACATCTTCAACGCAGAAGAGAATATACTCAGGACACGTAAATAACATGTAACTTCTAGTTCAGTGGAAGTGGTGCGATGTCTTTCACTCCTACTGTTGCTTATTCTGATAGATAACTGTGACTAGAGCTCTGCTTCTCATTCTTTTTTGCTGAAGTTTAGCAAGTTCAAGGTTGCAACAGCTTTAATTTTTAAAATTAAAATCTCACTGACTGTAACAAGAATGTGTATGGCCTGCAGGCAAAACTGGGAAATTACTTCGTTACATCCAAGTTTTAGCAGCTGAATTTAAGCTGACTCCCCTTGGGGAAGCTGCTTTGCAAACATTCATCACCTCCTTCAAAAAAATGTTCCTCGCGAGAGAAAGATGAATGAAAAATACCTTCTGCTTCTGTCATGCAGGTGTTGGTGTGCGAGATTTATTTCTGTGCGTTAGTAAATACGCGTTGCCTGACAAGCGTAAGCAGTCTTGCAATGAAATCCTGTGTCTTCGTAATTGAATTCTGAAGTCTCCATTACAGGATGTACAATTATCTCGGTTGTCCCATGTTCAGCACTCAATTCTAATTTCTTTTTCTTAACCTTCCCCTTCTTAAAAAGGAAAAACTTGTTCTGTTACTGACGTTCACTTTGGACATGTAGACCATACAAATACTTTTGAAGTACAAGGAAGATTCTTTTTAAATATTAAAATTTAAAGCTGAGATTGTGTTTTGGTAATATGGTTGGGATTTTAATAGTCGTCTTTAAGATATGGTTTTATTTCCAGTCTCTCCTTTTTCTTATAATTCTTATAATTAGTTTTAGTAGCAGCTGCCTTGTCATAAAGTCACAACAATCCATTCCCAAGTGGAAAAGTAATTTGTGGTTTTTTCCACTTCAGTACTCCCTGTAATTTGTTTGCATTGGAAACATTAATCAAAACAACTGAATCTTTCCCCTGAGACAAGTTGGATGTATAGGATCCCTGAATTTCCTATTTGAAAAGAATGGATATAGTCTGACAAATAGTTTACAGCTGAATGGAACCCTTAATTCTAGTAGACAAAGTTGTCTTTTATTAGGAAATTGTGCAAATGGAGGTATTTCAGTAGGGAAGACATTACTTGTTTCCTTCATTAAACCTTGAACCACTGTCTCCAGATTCTCAATTTCCATGTATAACAATAACAAAAAATCATATTGTTTCAGGTGCAAGCAGTTAGTAAGCTAAGGTTTCCTTTTGTTTATGAGTGTCTTGGGCTTCTGTAGATTTTTATTGGTATTGACAGATGGCCAGCCGGCAGCGAAGAAAAAGGACTTGTCCTGTTGAATCTGAGCTGATGAAAGAAGTATAGGAAATGCCTCAGGTCTTTGGACAAGAATGGTGAATAACTACTGGCAATAATGATGCATCATGAGAATTCTGGACTTTTTCCAAAAAACACAGTAGAATAATAGATAAAAATTAGAAAGGTGTCAGAACTCGTATTTCTTCCATTTCAGAAAGCTCCCTGCATTTACGACCCTTCGGAGACTTGCAGTGTCGCACGTTATTACAATTGTAGGTTTCTATTCAATCATTCCTGTAACGTTTCGATTAATAATTGAATACTATGCATTTTGATTTAAGTTATTGTTGAACTTTCATAGGTCCTGGTGGGAAAAGGTCTGGGTCCTGAATTTTTAACTTTACTTGAGGACATAAGAATAAAGTTTCCCATTTTTTTAAAGGTTGAACTACAAAATAACATGGTGGTAACTTTTATGTGCAGAACATTATGGGAGTGCTTTTTGCTTTCACCCGTCTACGTTGCATTTAGGAAACTTGTACTTAATACTATGTGAGTTGGATTTACTGACAGGAAATCATAAATGCATATTTCGCGTATGTCCTTGCAAGACAGACCATGATTTTACAGTTGATGTAACAGGAGACTTAGTTGTGGTGGGAATAGTTCTTAATTAATCTGCACTTGAAGGACTTGAGGAAAATCTAAATCCTTTTATCCGTGTTAAAATGGACTTGGGCATATGTATGTATTAGAACAGTCTCAGTTTTCGTTTAGATTAGTTCTTAGATTTATTTCGCAGATAAAGCACACCACTATTTTTGCTGGCACAAAGTCTGTGTGGGAAATGGGGACGGGATGGACTATCTCATTTTGGAACAGTACCACCTAGTGCTGCTTTCTGTCCTTTTGTGGCCTGTGGTATAGCTCAGGAGTTTGCTTAGAATCCATAGGTGCTGACTGTATGTTATATATAGTGTAACTTTCCATCCTTGCAATGTTTCAAGATAATTTGGTTTGTGGCTGCCTTGGCATGATCTAAAAGAGCAAAAAATAAATAAATCGGGTTTTTGGTTCTTTTATCGTAGGTTTTGAAATCTCTTCAGGGCCCCTCTCATTTTATCATCTTTGTTTCTCATCTCTCTGGACTGAAAGAATCATGTCTCCCCACCTTGCTATCCATACAAATATTTTTCTCTTTCTTTATGCTGGCAAATTTGAGTTACTTGATTGCTCTTCCCATCTGGTAAATCACTGATTTAATGAGAGCAGTGATTTTAGCCCACTCTAGTGCTGAATATCCGTGAGGGATTTTTGCAGAAGTTACCGGTGTTTCTAATTGAAATTTTTGTTTTAACCAAACAAGAACTGGTGCAGTCTGAAAAGAAAGATGTTCTTTAATTTAATTTGGTAACTTTATATTTACATTATAGTTGTAAATGCGTAGCTCCTTTTTATGCTTAAATATAGTGTTTCCATAAGATGTAGAAAATGATTTCTGTGGGTTTTTTCAAACTGAAGAATGTGCATGAAAAAAATTTATTGTGCTTCAGTCCAGGCTATTTTCTAGCCATTTGAATATTTCAGGCTAATGTGCTCTATGTACTCTCTTCTGATGATAGGGGAATTGAATGGATAAGCTTGACTGGGTTTATTTCCTTTGCCACATCAACACCTAACAATCTGGGGCTGGTGAGGAATGAGCTGCAGCTGGTGGACCTACCAACAGGTTAGTATTTCCTGGGAAACTTCTACGAGTGGCTGACAGATTTGTTGGGGAGTGACAAACATAAGTTCAAGTTCTTACTACTTCTTTTTTTTCCTTCTGTTGTCATGATAAAATAAAATAATAAGTAGGAATTTTAACTGGTTCTGTTCGTCTGGCCTTGTGAAGCCACATGTTTTCTATCTGGTGCTCTACAAACTTGAAACACCACCTTTGCAAAGGTGTCTGTGGCTTGGACTTCTTAAAAGAGTGAATATGTGTTAGCAGGAGGTTTAGAAGCATTCACGCAGCATAGGTAGTAGTGCTGTATATTTTGGTCAAAAAATAAATATATTTCCAAATGTGTTTTGTCATAGTCTATAGTTCCGTGTGCACCTCAAACAGTGTCGAACTGTTTATTGTGGTTTCTATCAGCAGCAGATAATATTTCAGGGTAGGCCAGGCACATGGCCAGAATTTGAGTGTATGAATGTAAAAAGCATGTTTTAATAAAACAGGATATTTTTTATGAAGAATTGGAAGGGTTAAAAAATAAATAACTTTTAAAAATATACAGTTGATAGCAAAACAGTCAGATTGTCTTTTTCAACCACAAGCCTTATAATGGATGACAAATATATTTGTGATTTAGTTCTGTATTTGCACCGTACCAGGAAGTATAATTTGGAACTAGACAGCCCCAAATAGGAAGCACTTCAATAATTTTAAATTATTTTAGAATGGGAAAAACTGGAGCCATTTAGTTTCTAATTGAAGAGCCTAAGTCTTTTAACACGTGGCTAATTCTGAATTGCTTTACGTAGCATAAAATGATTTTTTTTTTTTAGTTATTTCTTTTAAGCTTATGGAAAAGACGCAATTTTTGTATTTACAGGTGCTGCATAAAGAGGCTATTCTTTTAACATAAAAATATCTTAATATTTTTTCTGATAGTGTCTTTTGTTCATTTGTTTAAAATCAAAACAGAAGATACATGCTTTGTAAAATTAATTTCATGTAAAGTGGTATTTTGATTTTTCACTCAGCTTGTAAATCAGCATTGAAACATTTATAAATGTAAGTGATAAAAGGTTTAGTATTTCTGCAGCCAACTGTGTTCCAAGTAAATGTGAATACCTGACACCTTAGCATATGTTTTGCTTAAAAAAATCGTTACTTTTCCCCTTCTAAAACTTACAAGAAAGGCACAGCTACTGTACTGATCGTTGGGTCTTCTATCGCTAATTAGCCCAACTTTCTATCTTAGTTTTAGGAAGGCTGGGCTGATTTGTATTTACTTCATGAACACTTTGACAGAATTCTCATTTATGTTTCTGAACAACAAGAAGAAAGAAAATTCCTATCGTGTTTGATCACTAGTGAAGAAAATAGAGCTGGAAGGTTTCCTGCAGGCTGGCCTCTGACATGAGAACTCTAAATAGTATTGTTGATAACTCATTTATTCACGTAATTGGCATAAGATGAGTAATTTAGAAGTCTGAAAACTTTGAATTTTCCTTGAAAGCTAAGGAGAATGAAATTCGCATGGGAGATGGTATGATACCCTGATGGTTTTTATTATTTATTTTAGTGATAAGTATAATGCCTTTAATTCTGCAACACTTCCTACAGGTGAGACAAAATTTTGTTGGGGATAAGATTATAAATTCTTAGGACTTTTCAGCAGTGTCCGTTCTTTTAGACAGAGAGAAAGAATGGCTGTGCTAAATGCAGAATGAGTTAGTCCTTCAGCATGGAAATACTTTCAGTTTATGGCAGAATTAATTTATCTTACAAAACCTGAAATCTACTCATGAATTTCTTCCTTGGGGAATTGAGTATATCTCATTGGCTTTCAGTGGAAAATAATAACACTTTGAACTCTCTCTATATATTTACATAATGCTGATTATGCATCAATTTCAGTAGTTGTGCTCTGGAAGCCAGTCAGGTATTACATTAGACAATAAAGTTTACATTTTATTTAGTCCTTTGAAACGCATTAAAACTGCGACAATGACAAGAGTAATGTAAGATAGGCCAGATTACTTGGAAATGTTCTATTTTAGGTTGTAAACTAAACTGTTTGTTTCTATCTTTGTACTTAGTATAGTAACTATTCCTGGTTTTGCCCATGTCGTTTTTGTGTTCCAGGCAGGAGCATCGCATTTCGTGGGGAGCGAGGCAATGACGAGCCAGCTATTGAAATGATAAAGGTGTCTCATTTGAAGTGAGTAGATTAGCCTTGGGAAGTTTATAAATTTTACTGTACTGCGTGAAGATCCTCATGACTTAATAAAAATCATAGAAATTGCAGGCAAAAACACTCCAGAGAGTACAGAAAAATGTGCAATAGCAACAGGGAAAAAAATACTCTAGAATATTAGTTCAAAGTACAAAAGCTGTGGATGTTTCTGTCGTTGACTTTGTCACTTCAGGATCCAACCACATTGCAAGGTCAGTCATTAATATTTTAGTTCTTTTAAGGATTGTGTTCACTGAATGTACATTTTGATAATCTTAGGGAGAATAAAAGTGCTGAACAATTTTTCTCAACTTTGATTTTGTTATGAGTTAATTCCCTGTTCTGAAACTTAAACCTCATTTAAAACTAGAGGATTGGCATTAAAGGTGGGATCGTTTTTCACGTTTGTTACTTTTTCTAAGTATGTATTTCAAACCTTTATAATAATTATCTACTGGAAGACCAGATGTGAGGTATAGTTTGAGAATCTTAGAATCATAGGATGGTTTGGGCTGGAAGGGACCTTAAAAGTCATCTAGTTCCAGACACCTGCCATGGGCAGGAGACACCTCCCACTAGACCAGGTTGCTCAAAGCCTCATCCAGCCTGGCCTTGAAAACCCTCAGAGTAAAGAATTTCTTGCTAATATCTAAGCTAAATCTCCCCTCTTTCACTTTAAAACCGTTACCCCTCATCCTATTGCTCCACTCCCCGTTAGAGAGTCCCTCCCCTTCTTTCCTGTACGCTCCTGTTAAGTTCTGGAAGGGGTTATAAGAAGTCGGCTGATAAACGACAAAATTGTTTACCATCAAATCCTGCTTATTTTGAGATCAGGCCTGTGACAGGAGACCCTGGTCTTCATAGTATCAAGAATAATAACAGTAGTGCTCTGTGAGATCACTTTGCTTTCCTTGGTAAATGAAATTAACGTAGTGTTGAACTTAGTAAGGCATTGTCTCTAAATTTTAAAAGTTATTTTTCTTTACAGTGGGGGATAAAAGTTAATGTTCTCTAGCTCGCATAGGAGTATTTTTGGAAGTATGTATGTGTTCTAAAGAATTTGGAAGAGTTCAACCATGTAATGGTCTTATTAATACATTAAAAATTAAGAACAGCCGTAGGCTTAGATGAAGAGACTAGAATGTTATGTGAGAACAAGAATGGATAGTTCATTTGAATAGAGATTAACGCAGTTGAAGAGTGCATAGAGCTGCAGAGCCTCTCTGGATTTGCAAGTAACCTGTGAGAAGTGATGGACGGAAGGTGTTTTATTCCTCTAGCTCCACAGATGAAAGGTCTGAAGATGTGAGTGACAAGTGCTTTAGTGTAAGAGGATTTTATGTTCATTTGTCACTGGATTAGGGAAGTGGCATGCGTCTGGAGTAAATAAAGAAAAATTCTATCCAACCTACAGTCTTGGTGTGTCTTTGTGCTATCTTCTGCAGTCATCGACATGGGTTGAATGTGGCTAAATTAGAGGTGCTGCTGCTTTCTCTGAACTCCTTCCCTTGTCTCCTTTACAGTAATTGAGCAGTACCACCCGACAGAAATTTCTAATTCTTTTAGCTTTGAAGGAGGACTCTTTTTCAGGCTCTCTTTTGCATCTCAGTAGCTCAAGGAAATCACAAGCTTCAGAGTGGGATTTGAGCCAAATCGATTTACTCTGCTTCCTCTTAGTTTTTGAGGGTTTCCAGAGCACTGATATGAACAACACGTGTGAATTAAAATGCTCAAATTAAAATTGAATGATTGCTTTTGATGTAGTAAATTCTTATTTGTTTTAGGCAGTATCTAGCTGTAGTATTTAAAGACAAACCACTGGAGATCTGGGATGTCAGAACATGCACTCTGCTCAGAGAAATGTCTAAAAACTTCCCTATAGCAACTGCTTTGGTAAGGAATAAAATCTGTTACTTACTGCTTATTAAACGTAATATGTTGAGACACTATAAAAATCTATGAGCAATTTTGCGGCAAAATGTTACTGAATCTGTAGGATCTGTAGTGCTTTCACTCTTCTGTTTTCATCTGTCATCAAATAGAGGCAAGAAAAAAGGAGGTAGTGGTGTAAAAATCTGGTTTGCTCCTTGGGTGAGGGAGGGAGGTGTCATAGAAAGCAATCTTAATTGAAATCATTATAACTAACAGAAAAGTCCCCAGTAAATTCGGGGAGTAAACATTTGTCTCTTCTGTTTTTCCTGGACAATTTTTCGCAGGAGTGGTCACCTTCTCATAACTTAAAAAGCCTGAGGAAGAAGCAGTTGGCAGCTCGGGAGGCCATGGCCCGACAGACGGTTGCGTCAGATACTGAAGTCAGCAGCGTAGAGTCTTCTGTTATCAGGTATTTCTCATTCTGGTTTAATGCTGTTCTGCATCAGCTGATGTTTTTCCACCATGCGCCATTTTGTTCTATAGAACAGGGTCTTTTGGACCTGATTCTTGAGTATATACCAGGAAAAAAACTTCCTGGGCCTCCCTTTAGGTTTTAGGTGTGGATCTTTGATTTACTCCTGAAGGAAAGACACAGTATAACTCCTTCTCTCAGGTGTGTCTGTAGCAGTCCATTAGTTACCTGCTTCTTTTCCACAAGTGTATAAATGATTTCAATGCTGTTTCTGGTAAATTGTTTTGAAGGAAATACACATTTTTGTGCTGCCTCTGTGCATTAGTTAGCGAGAATTTGCCTCACGATTCTAATTTCAGGAAAGAAATACTTGTGTCTCACTGTGTTCTCTTTAAAGCTTGTTACAGGAAGCCGAAAGCAAATCGGAGCTGAGCCAGAACATTTCTGCCAGAGAGCACTTTGTGTTTACAGGTGCTGATGGGCAGGTTTATCATCTCACAGTAGAAGGAAACACAGTAAAAGACAGTGCAAGAATTCCTCCTGATGTGAGTTCCAATTTTCTATATCATAGAATCATAGGGTTGGAAGGAACCTCTGGAGATCATCTGGTCCAACCACCCTGCCAGAGCAGGGTCACTGATGCTTTAATTTTTTTTCTAAGCCACAATTGCCAGAAAAAAAAAAATCGGGGATATGCATTGTAGTGGCAAGTGGTCATTAACGCAGTAGTTTGAAATATGAAATAAAAGTTCCAACTTCTAAAACGGTAGCAATTTTCTTTTCACGTTCTTATAGTTTTTATACTGAAAACAGTGTTGAAATAAATCATCTTTTTACAAGTTAGAATCTTCATGGGTCCTGACTTGCTTTCTGAATAAATTACATGACATATTTTTAAGAATTTTAGTAAAGCGTATACAAAAATCTTGAACGACAGAGAGGGTGCTATTGAAACAAATTTATGCACTGTTAATGGATTTTTATCTTATCATAAGGAGGACTTGAGTGGCCCAGAGCACTCCTTTGTGAGTTTTAAGTTTGGGTTTTTTCCAGTTACTCAGAAGAACAATCTTTCTTTTTTCAGTTATTCTTGAAGGCTTTGATAAATTGAACTTACAAAGAGGAATGCTTTTATTTTTTGTTTCCTACGTTAGTACATGCTAGCATTGCGTTTAATGAGGTGTGGCATGTTGGTGTTTTCCTTGCAACAAGAGACAGAGAAGTGATTTCCATTGCTTGAAACCCAAAATTTCTTACAAGGAGATTTCTTTTGAAGCGTATTGAAGGAAATATGACAGACTTGATAAATGCTTTATATTCAGTAGAATTGGTTTTGTTTTGACTGAGCAGAATTTGGTCTATCGTCTCTTATAATAGTTAAAAAAATTAAATACTAATGGTGAAATGTTTGTTCCTGTGTTTGGCTCTATTAATCACAAAATTTTATTCTGCTTCTTAAATATTTCCAGGGAAGTATGGGTAGCATTACATGTATTGCCTGGAAAGGGGATATCCTGGTTCTTGGAGATGTTGATGGAAATTTAAACTTCTGGGATTTGAAAGCTAGAGTATCCAGGTATGAATGCAAATGAAGTCAGAGATAACAAGTGTTAGAATGTTTTTCCCCGCCTTCATTTTTGTTCATGTTTGTAGGAGTTTGGGGAGAAAAATGGAAGTAAGTTGAAGTAAAATTTCAGAAAATGCCTACTGTGTTATAGTCCTCTACGTTTCATCTTTTGTGTTTCTGCAACGTTCGTGGAAAGGATTTAACTACCCACAGTATTAAGTGTTGAAGGATTGATACTAATCTTCAGCTTTTCTTTTCTTAGGGGGATTCCTACACACCGAAGCTGGGTGAAAAAGATACGTTTTGCCCCAGGGAAAGGAAATCAAAAACTTCTTGCAATGTACAACGATGGAGCAGAAATTTGGGATTCAAAAGAGGTCCGTGTCTGTTGTTTTGATATGTGCCTCTTTGCAAAATACACTTGTTACTTCTGAAAATCAGGATGAGTCAGGCATTAAGTTTTACTTAGTCATGATTTCTTTCTGACCGTTGTATAATAAAGTTATATGCTTTTTCTCAGAAGGCTTTTAGTTCCTATAGAGCATTTTTAAGCTGTCATCAATGAAAAGTACCTTTCACTCATAAAGCTGACAGTGTCTCTGACATGCTCGTTGTCATTCTCTTGTAATGTTTTTGGGGCAGATGCTGAAAATTTAAGGGGGAGTCTTCAATCTTAGAATTTAATCTGTGGACAAGAGAATATTTTTACTACAAGTTTCTTAACGTCTGTGCGTATTCAAGAGCGTGTATTCTTCCGTGCATGGATTTAATTTGTTAGGGAATTCCCGAAATCTAGACACTTGTTAATTAATGTTGTCTAGCTTCTCATCTGATTCAAAAATTCTGTAGTAATGTTCACAAATCATCTGGGGTTTACTTCACAGGTCTTTCAGGGGATTATAGTACCATGGGGAAGGAAAGATAATTGTACTGGTTTAACTTAGCCCCCAGAGGAAGTTCAGGTTATGAGGGCATGGAACAAGATTTTTATTTTTTTTTCCTGTGTAGTTTGTAGTGAGCACCGGTTCTAAACTCAGACAGTTAATTTGAGCAATATGAAACTCTGCATTGATGATAAGAGCTGGACAGCAGATATGACCAACAACCATGAATTACGTAGGCAGAGTAGAATATTATCCCAGGAATCCTGTTATCTGTATAATCCATTCCTTAGAACTTCACCTTTGCCTACAACCAGTTAACCAGTATCTCCACATTTTTCTCTAATTCTCTCAGTGCTAAGAGTAATCGTGCTCTAGAGCTGTTGCGTCTTACGTCTCTCTAACTCCATGCTTTGCTCTAGAACAAGTGAAAGGAAACCGCGGAGTGCTGATTGCAGTGGAGGTTTTGTTAATATTTCCTTATATTAACAATTGTAATGTTCTGTGATGCTACAGAAGGGTTACAAAATGTCTAACTACTGACCTGTGGTTAAATGTGCGGTTTAGAAGGGTTAGTTTATCTGTGTGTCCCATGATGTTATGGTAATAGTGTGTCTAAATGTATTTCTAGACAAGTTCAGTATTTATCAAGATAGTATGTGTTGATGAAGAGCATGAGTTAATTAATGAGAACCTCACTTCCGCCTTGAGGCTCGTGTGATAGATCAGGGATTGGAATTAAAGAGGTAACGTAAATTTCCACCAGTTTACCATGGACATTTTATGTCAGAAAAGGTAACAAAAAGGCAGCTGTACAGCTGTGCTCAAAAGGATCTTTTCTCAGCTCTCAATGGGGAAAAAGTATTGTTTCAGAGCAACCGTGTGCCCTACTCCAGGGTTTCTAAATTCCGTACTCTCCAGAAAAGACCATCATTAAAATGATTTATGATTAACTTACTTCACCTTTTATTGCAAATTTTCTGGTATGCCTCATGGGCATATGACAGAGTCTTACACCGTGTGATGGAGAGCCTACTAAAAATGGAAAATAACTCAACTTTTCAAGGTACAAATGGTGAGCAGTTTAAGAAGTGGAAGAAACGTCAACTTCCGAATCCTGGATGTGGACTGGTGCACTTCAGACAAAGTGGTCTTGGCGTCAGATGATGGGTGCATTAGAGTTCTAGAATTGTCCATGAAACCATCGTGTTTTAGAATGGACGAACAGGACTTAATAGGTACGTTGATTTCCTTTTTGCGATTCACTGCTAGATATTTCGTTTTGAAAGTGGACCATAAAAATGTTCAGCACTTCTATTAGAACAGAGAATTGTCGTATGTAGGGGATTTGGTGTGCCTATAGTGATTTTCATAGATGCAGATAAATTTTCTAGGCTTAGGGCATATGAGTAGTTTTTTTATGCAAGTTTAACCTTATAAATAAGCTATACTTTTTACTATCTTAATTGGAATATAAATTAACAAGAGCTTTTTGTACAGATGTCTAGCAAGTTGGCCTAAAAAGTGTCAGCACGTCAGTTGGGTATCAGTGCCTATACCCCTGAAATTTATTACATGATTTTGAAACATTTATTAATGGATGAAAATGTCTTTTCTGATATTTCCAGATATCAAAGGCAGTTTGCAGACCAATTCATTGCTCTTCGAAGTAGATTTCCCACTGAACTCTAAAATAGCAATGTTGGTGTTCTTTGACTTTTTTTTGCTGTATGTTTAAGAAGGGAATTTAACTATTTAACTATTTCAATGGTTAACTAAGCTCTTTTTTTGTTATTATTTTTATTTCATTACAAGTGTTCCAAATGTAGCTACTTTTGTTTTGATCTCTTTGGTCAATCCTCCCTTTACTCATACAGTTCCCTTAAAAATGTAGATTCTGACTAAGACATATTTAATAAACAACATGGGGATGTCAGGAGCTGTGGTGTGGGCTGTTTAAGGAAAAACATATTTTATTGCAGCTATTTTTACTATCAAATGAATGTTCCAAAACCAAGCAGACTGAAATTAGGGTACGCCAGGGTTAAGGTGCCCGTGATTTAGCTGTCCTTCTGCCTCTACACTGTGAGAACCTTGTAATTACAAAATCACATTTACAAGATTCCTACATCAGTCAGTGCAGGGAATTGCTGAATATTTAATAATGTCGCTGGCTGGTGCTTGTTTTACTCCTAAGCCACTGGGTAGCACGTACCTTGTACAAACCTTGTACTGAATGCAGACTTACTGACTTTTAAATTTGTATGACAGCAGATAGTACTATAATTTTTATCTTATTTCTTTGCAAATATAGGCATGTATTAAACTTCACAACATCCTTTTGGGGTGATGGATATTACTCCGTGTATTATACTGTAGAGACTATGATTGCAAAGGAAAACTAAAACATCCGTTGTGGTACATTTTGGTATAGCTGTACCTATTTCCCAGTATGTCCTTGTACTAGCAATAATCATCATATACAGCTCTACTTAATGCCGCTATAGTGTATTCCAGGAGCCTATGGCTAAATTCAATACAGAATGTCCTGAAATTCTCATTTGGGCATGGTTGATAACCCTGTACCTTCTATGAAATGTTTTTGCTTGAGTGTAAAGATAAGCTTTTATGTTGAGTAACCCATGCTGTGTATATGAAAAGACCGTGATTTAGGATTTTTCTTCTGGTGCTTGCAAACAAGGTGATACATTTTATGGTTACTGAACAGGGTATTATTGCGCATTAGCTACTCACAATGAATCTTTTCCTTTTGTTTCAGAACCTGCGTGGTGTCCCTATCTGCTTGCTCCAAGGGCTTCATTAGCTTTAAAAGCATTCTTGTTGCATCAGCCGTGGAATGAGAAATATTCTCTAGATATTATAAACACGTAAGGAGAAATATATATCTTTATATAAGTTTTTGGTTTTTTTTTTTAAATCCTACACCTTTTATTAGTCTGTGCAAGTAACTGAAGTAACTGTTAGATATATAAGTTTCCTCAGTCTTTGGGACAGTCAAAAAGATAATAGCTTCACTATTTATTACTAAAAGTAACAAATAGAAAAAGCTTTAAGGTGAAGTATTTTATTTCTTTTGACTTTCTGTAGCTCTTGGCTATTGAAAACCCCTGTTTACTTTAAGGTACTGGCAATATTTTTATGTCATTTACAGGTTATATTACTTCAGAGGACAACTCTGTGTGTTCTCTTTGTTCAAGAAGTTAAAGTCAGAATAGTCAGAGTTGGTTCCTAAAGTTTAATTGAAATTGATCTTCTAACGATAGCCTAATGGGCATGTCTTTACTTGTAGTGAGCCGTGCTTCACATCACACTGGGAGCACCTTTTTGTATCCTTCACTGTGTGTGTGTGCTGTTGGTTGTCACGTAATAATGGGCTACGCATTGTCACTTTTTATTAATTTCAAGGTTAATGAATAAAAGAAAAATCTGATAAGAAGGATGGGTGGCAATGACTGAAGCTGAGAGAAAGCTTAACCAGTCTTTCATTACTATTTCGGAACTAATAACCGGACAAAGAATTTTGTATGAATGGCTTACCATAGGAAAGGTTGTTTCTATATATGTTCTTGAGTTTTTCTACTACCAGTAATAATCTTCCATTTCAGGGAATTCTGTCATTTTGGTAATACACAAAACCATTTCCTTTTTTTTTTTTCTTTTTTTTTTTTTTTTTAAATCCAGTGATTATCCAGAGAATGAAAATATTAAAAACCTTCTTCAAGAGCAGTTGAATTCATTGTCCAAGTAAGAGTTTTCCTACTGATATTTGAGTAAGCTAATGAATTCAGAGAAGGCAAAAAACCTGAAATTTATGTCAGTTCACAACTTAATGAAGAAAGAATTCTTTTTGCCTCTCTAAAGATAGGCTTGAGTAGTGACAGCTTTTATTTTAAACAGAGTTAATTTTTGTTTTTATGTAATTCCTAAGGGTGATGCTTTATTCATTTTATTGAAGATTTTACATCTCTATTTCTATTTTTTCAAATTAAAAATTAACCATGATACAATCTCAAAAATATTTTTAAAAATAAGCAAACTATCTCAAAGTAATTTGTTAAATACTGACTCTTCAGGCAAAATGTACTGTTCTGACCATATAAAGTCTGATGGAAGTCAGTATTGAATTCTTAACATTGACTTAATAGTGACTAACAACTAGAGATTTAAGGATCCTGATTAGGGTTAGTATATAATTTGTAATGGACCAGTGAGCATTCGTAATTTTTTCGGGCAATACTTCTCAGTGATGTATGGTTCTTTGATGTTGGTCCAGATTTTGACGTTCCATTTAAACTATGAAAATTATATTTGAAGCTGGTAAACAGAAGTGTTTCCATTTTCCCTCTTTTATTTAGTAGGATGGAAGAGATAACACAGTATTTTTATCCAGTCTGAAACATGCGGACCTCTTTGCTATGACACTACGTAGTTGCACAATTATTTGTAATTGAATTAATCTTGTAATTTGTAGAATCACTACAGACTGATTTATAGCTTCGTCTACACCCTTGTGGTTGTTCCCTTTATTACAAGAAGAAGGGGTTCTTGACAGACTCACTGCTTGTATTTACCCTGGTAGAGTGACGTGCTCCTTGAGATCGATTATATTTGAAATTATGTACACTTCCTGTTGTAATTGTTTTGATAGATGCATTTTTTTTTTTCAGTTCAGAAGAGAAATTGTGTATTTCTTGTTTTGATTGGTTTTAATTTGTAGGTGATATATCCTATTTGTGTTCAAAAACAAACCAAAAGATTCGCACAGTATTTTACAAAGTATTTATGGCTTTCTCTTTTTGCAGTGACATAAAGAAACTTTTGCTTGATCCGGATTTTACTCTCCTGCAAAGATGTCTCCTGGTTGCCAGGTAGCACAGATTCAGATAACTTTATCAAAGGTTTCCTAATAAAATCTTGATCCTGTTAATGCATTCGAATGTGTTGAATTTTAAGTACTCAACTAATCGTCCTTTAACTCAGCACAATTCCTAAAGTACTCTGTTACCTAAGTATTAGAGTGTTTTCAGGACTGAGAATGGAAATGTTACCTTACTGAAACAGTTTTATTTGTTTGGTGGGTATAGAGAACTTTCTTCAGTCTTGGTGGTACCTGCATAAATGCAGTTCTGCTAACTACATTGTATTTGGTTGCCCAGTGCCCAAAAATGTAATTCAGAACTTCAAGCACACAATAAATTACATGCAAACAAGGGAAGACCTGTTTTTTATTTCAAACATATTTGTTCTGTGATGGTAGTTTACCTAAACTGTAGCTAATTTTAGTCTTTCTATATTCAGAGTTGCTTTTCAACTTAGTAACTTTCTTGTAGTTGAAAGAGGATATTAGTGATTAAGTGTAAAATGATAATAAAATCAATTTCCACATATTTATATGTTGAACAGTTACTGAGTTTAACTGCTATTGTTACAATCTTCTGGCCAATTTGTTTAGCTTGCTTATTGCCGTTCCTTAATCTTCTCTTGTAGTTTGTCCCACTGATAATTGAAAGTACTTGTGGTGCCCGCAATAATGTGTGGTCTTTGTAAAAGAGATATTTTAAATGTGCTCTATTTTTATGTGACGTGAAAAAATACAAACATATTTCACATCCCGCTTTGTGTCTTCTCAGACTGTATGGGGATGAATCGGAACTGCATTTCTGGACTATTGCTGCCCACTATTTGCACAGCTTATCCCAGGAAAAGCCTGCAAAACCAACAGACACAGCTATCCTTCAAGAACAGCTGGTTAATCCCTTGGATATATGCTATGACATACTGTGTGAAAATTATTACTTCCAGGTATTTCAAGGAGTTCAAAAACATATTTAATAAGAATGTCCTCAGCACAAGAAACGCTCAGCGTTGTAACCTTATTATCTTATAGCTTTTCACTAGACATACTTCACTTTTATTAGTAATATACCACTCTGGATTAAATCACTCCCTATTACTTAAAAATAGGGGGTGTTCCAAAAACTCTCAAAATACTTCCATATCTTTTAAAGGCTTTGATTTATTTCTTATGGTACCCTTACATTTAAAATATTTTTCCTTCTTCGTGCAGAAATTCCAACTTGAAAGGGTAAATCTCCAGGAAGTGAAGAGATCAACGTATGATCATACCAGGAAATGTGCTGATCAGCTGCTTCTCTTGGGCCAGGTTTGTGGGTAATATTTGAATTTTTTATTCTTCTTCCCTGTCCGTTTTATGTATATATCCTAGTCAAGTAAAGTTTTGCTTAACTCATACGTGTTGTTTCATACTTGTATTCACCCAGGGGATAGTTTTTGCTGTGTTGGTACGTTATTACACTGCAGGCTCTGTGTAATGACATGGTATATGGTAATGCTTGGTATTACCTGCTTCAGACTATTTCATTTTTGTAGGAACCCTATAAAAATCTTTCTTTCTATTTTGTGATTAGAAAAGAAAAATTACATTTTTAGTTTCACAGAAATAACTAAAACTTAACATCTTTGAGATAACTCAGTCTGCACCTAGCGCTCTCATTTTAGATAACAAAGGTTGTACCTAAGCTTCTGGCAGATCTGTTCTGTTAGACACTGTACAGAGCTGCTCACTGAGACCCTGATAAGAATATTGTTGCATTTGTACAGTACATACCACGAGCAGTTCCATACTAATGCGGTTGTGCTGCATTTCCAAAAATAGCTTTGGTGTTACTAGCTCGAACTGCGGTCATTTCTATACTACTGTGCATTTGGGCATGTCAACAAATGTTATCGGTAAAAGATGCCAGAAATGTTTATTCTTAAGGTGGTCTGAGTAAAATGCCAGTTTATAGAATTTAAAAGATACTAGTTTATTGAATCGCTGTATTTTAATATGTATTTAGTGTGGCTTTTCATTATTTTCAGTAATTATCTAAGCCATCGGCTTGATCGACCACACTAAATTGACCTCTCTATAAGTTAGGTACCTCATTTTAGTGAGAGGCAGCGATGACATGCCTGCAGTCAGTCATTCAATTCGGAGACAGGTGCCTGCAGCCAGTGTAATGAGCCCCACTGGTTAGGTGCTCAGCTGTAGCTAACATTTTAAATGGGTGAATTCTACCTTTGTTTTAAAATATTAAGTATTAAATCAGTCCTTGACATCCTGGCCAGTTTCTGCATCTTTACAATTTTGTTTCTTCTCTGCTTATTTTAAATCAGCATAGAATCATAAAAATGCTTCTCCTCATTTTATAACTCTGCAAAAGATTGTGTAAACAAGGAAATAAATATTCTGAATTAAATTTTTCGTTGGTCTTTTCTAGAAGTGTTAGTCTGTGATTAAACATTATAATCATGATGTGTGTTTAAATGCCAGCCTTACTAAGGATGCTTTATTGAAATAGAATCTTAATTATTACTATGCTGGTAAATATTGTGGTGGTCTGTTTTAGAATAACTTTCATTGTTATTTCTTCCGTGTCTTAAAAAGGGTAAAAATATAAAGACTTTTGTTTAAAAGTGAGTATGTTGTGGTCAAAGTTGAACTGGTTTTTTATCTCTTGCCAGACTGACAGAGCAGTGCAGCTATTGTTAGAAACAAGTTCAGAGAACACACAGTATTACTGCGATTCCCTCAAAGCTTGCTTGGTCACAACTGTCACCTCATCAGGTCCATCTCAAAGTACCATTAAACTGGTAGCAACCAACATGATAGCCAATGGAAAGCTCGCAGGTATAATGTGACTTGAATTTTCTGTTTGCTTATAAACTAGTAATTCTAATCATTATTAAGGCTGCTGATGGAGATGGGAGAGGAGAAAGCCCGCTTGTAACAGATCTTACATGTTGCATATGTTACAATGTGCACTACCTAGTGTAGTTAACACAAAAATTATCAGTAACTCAGTTATAAAGTTTAACTTGTTTAGACTCATTTTCATTGGAAAATACGTTTCTGGAGCAATTCTCTAACAGTTGTTTGCATGAAAAGAGACTGAGGACATAAAGCTGTGTATTTTCCACTTTCCTAACTACATAATTAATTAAAAAATGGTTTCTTATAACTGAAGCTGAAAGATGGACTTTCCTTTTCATTTCAGAACCTGTTTCTAAAAGTGTGTTTTCTTACACGTACAGGTTAATTTTGCTTAATGCAAGAGATATTCACGATACGATGATTGACTGAAATATTCAAAGGCATGCAGAGAAAGTACAAATGTCTGTAATTGCCTGAAAAAAAGATACTTTCCACTCTGTGGACAATTAACACTTCACTGTTAATAATTACACTATGGATAGCATTAAATTAAAATGAAGGGTTAAATTTGAAATATGTTTATTTGACCTACAAAGATGACGATCTCTTTATGAAGAGAAGTCAAGTGAACTCCTTGTCATTTATATTTAGGACAAAGATAAATGAGAGCTTTGTCAGGTCCTTCTAAGCTCTGTAGCCCAAGAAAAAGATATGGTAACCGACACCCTGGTTATGTGGAGAGCCAGGTGGTAGAAATTAGGGTTTTTCAACATCTTAATATGCTAAGAAGGATATGAGAGGGATCCTTTTTCTGGGGTTGAATGACCTGGGCGCGCTTATGCAGCAACTCTTTTTTTCCCTTAACTTATTATATTGTGTGGGTTTTATTTTCCAGAGGGTGTACAATTACTGTGTCTGATCGATAAGGCTGCTGATGCCTGTCGCTACTTGCAAACCTATGGCGAATGGAATCGTGCAGCATGGCTCGCAAAGGTATGTAATTTCTCAGTTTTCAGTTTGCTAGCATAAATTACCTACTTAGTATATGTAGGTATGAAGGCTGATGAGGGTGCTGAAGTTCTCCAAAGTTCAAAAAACCGAAACATCAGTTTGAAATATCATCATCAGTTCTTTCCATATGTTCAGCTCTAACACGCCAATCCATTCGATCAGTGTTGACAGGTTCTTCTTCAGCCTTTTGAACTACAGAAGTCTGCTCTGGTCATCAAAAGACAAGACTGTGGCCTGAAAAGGGTTGGAATCATCAATTTTTTTAATTTTTGAGCAGTGGTTTGTGAAGTTGCATATAGCTGCAGCAGTACAGAGTTCATAAATAAACTACAAAAAACAACTCCTGGAAGGAGATAAATAATTAGGCAGTGACTTTGTGCTGAGCTCCATGTAGCATGCATGCTGATTTTAAAGTTATCACCAACCACATAAAGTTGCATCAACTTGGGGTTTGGTACGCAGACGTAATTCCAGTAAAAGCAAAGCATTAGCCTAGACAAAGCAAAGCATTCATTCTCCAAATTTATAATGGACAGGAGTCAGTAAGGGTGATCTTTCAGTGTGTCCGAGTAAAGTTTCTGTTATGCTTCCTGCAGAAAGTATGGAAAAAGTCATACTCAGATTTTCTAAATGAGTGAATCCCACGCATAAGAAAAATGAAGTTGTTTTGTCCCTAAGTTTTCATGGAAGGATAAAGATTGCTAACCTCTTAATACTTTAGGTTTTAATAAAGCCATATGGTAAAAATAACGTTAATCAGATGTAAATATCAAGTATCCAGAGTGGAGTTTTTAATGTCTGTAGATTTCTTCTTTTTCTTTATATTGTATTCATTCAAGGGATTGGTGTACTTTTTATAAAGAAATTGGTAATTTGAGATGCTTTTACTTCTGCCCAAAGTGCTTCACTGAAAAGAATGAACCAGAAACAGAGTGCTGTCTTCAGTTAGCAGCTGACGATTCATAGCTGACTTTCCCCTCTCTTAAAGGTTCGCTTGAACTCCAAGGAGTGTGCTGATGTGTTAAAGCGTTGGGTAGATCACCTTTGCTCGCCACAAGTCAACCAGAAGTCCAAAGCCATTCTTGTCCTCTTGTCACTTGGATGCTTTACGAAAGTTGCAGAGATGTTGCACAGGTAAAGAAGAAACAGCACAATCTGTATTTTATCTTGTCCAAAAATGTTATTTAAGCATTTGTGATGCAGAATTCAAAGGGGTGGGAGGGGGCCTGCAGTTTGATTTCTGACATTTGTTTCTATTTTAGCATTTTTTCTTTAATTGACCTCAACAATGTGTCATTTCTGTGTGCTGGAATTGATGTTTTTTGTTGCAATTTCAGAAAGTATATCGGCATTTAAATTTACTGCAGGCTTTAAGATTGTTAGCACCCATTGTAACAGGTGCCAGAGGAGCCGGAGGCAGTACGTGGGAAGGGTATGACCTGTTCTCTGTCCTGCCTGGGAGCAGGATACACAGCGTTCGCTGCCATCCGGAAAGCTGCCCTGTCCTGATTAGTGAATCCTCAAGACCTACAAAGCATGAAGGCGCAGAGAGCAAGGCAGAGCAACGTTGGAAACTGAGAGCAGTCTGTGATTTGGGGCTGCGAATATGTGCCATGGTGGCACTGTTTAACCTTGGCAACGATCAGAAGCCTTATTTAACCCTCCGTGCAGAAGAGATTTGCCCCTCCAGACCTACGTGCAAAATTTTAGAAGGCTTATCTGCAAGAGTTTTGGTGCGATGTCCTGCCAGGCTTTCCTGTTTTCCTGTCCTAACAAATTATTCTAATTTTGGTTTTTTTTTTTTCCATTTAACAGTATGAGGTACTTCGATAGAGCGGCTTTATTTGTTGAAGCTTGCCTGAAGTATGGGGCATTTGAAGTTAATGATGACACAAATATCCTTTTCCCGAAATCCTGGGTTTGCATCTGTGTGCTCATATACAGCGAGTCAATGTTAGATGAACTAGTCTGCGCAGGAATAGAGTTCCTCTTTTCATTTTCCAGGTTGTATAGTTTGAAGGGCGTATGAGGAAACAAGCGAAAGGGAGCCATGTGCATAAATCCATAACATTACCTCCTCCTGATCTCTGTGAGGCCAGGGAAACTGGAAAACAAACTAAAAGTTAAAAAAAAAAAAAAACCAAACCCGAACCAAAGAAACATAGGAGAGAAAATAAGAGATGATAAAATATTCTTTGCAGAACTCGGAAATTATTACCGCAGATTGTGTAATGAAACCTGTGGTTCAGTTCTCTTTGAACACTGTATCTCAGGAAGAAAAATCCCGACGTTGAACCTTTCTATCCCCCAACATACTGGTTTAGCGATTGAAGTCCTTTATGAAGGAGTCACTTCTGAGGCAGTGCGAGCAGAGAAAATTAAAGGGCAAGATCAGAGGAGCTGAAAATGCAGTAAGTGTTTTAAAAGGTGTCTAAAGCATTGGACGGGACGGGCTGCACATCTGACCTGCTGTTCTGGAAACTCTGAACAGTTGCTCTAACATTTATATTCAGGTATCTGCAATAAGTAATAATGCATATTTAAATAATACCTGATGGGTTTTTATGGAGTCATTACTGATGTCAGTTTGTAAATTTAAAAAAGCCACTAATAAGTCATATAGATAACTCCAGATGCATTTAATTAACAACCAAATCCTGTAATATGACCTTACAGTTTCTTAATTTCTTTGGCAAGTTATGACATGGTATTATGGTAGGTACTTATGCTTATGTGAAATCTGTCTGGTTTAGTTTATAGCACTCTGCATATTGCATGAGAAATGCTAATGCGCATTCCGTAGTAGAATTTAAAGCAACTTTTTAATCTTTATTTGTGCTGAAAAATATTGGATTAGCACAATAGGCAGCAATGTTCAGCATTTTCATCTTGGGAGAGCTAAGAAGCGAGGAGAGAAAAAAACCAAAAAGTCCGAGTTTTTCCAGTTTGCTGTTCATTCGTGTTTTCCTTAATGCTTCGTTTACATAAACTGATCCATGCTGTATATGCAGATTATGCCAGAAGCTTGAAGCTGCTGGGCTTTAAACAGGGAGCTATTCTCTTTGCCTCAAAAGCCGGAGAAACTGGTAAAGAGTTACTGATGGAGCTCAAACAGCCTAAAGAGGAAGTGACCCAAGAGTAAGAATTTTGTGTTTATGAGGAGATTTGGGTTGTCTTTCAGACTGAGATTCCTCTGTGTGAAAACACGTTTTTCTCTTGAATCACTGTAATAGCTGATATGTGTGATTTGAGCAGATGTTGTTAAATGTGTGTGTGGAGGCAAGATTAAGAACTCTTTTATGTTTGTTTTTATGTTAAAATTGTCTTTGCTTTCACAAGAGGGGAAAGAAGCCTATGATAAAATTATACAAGAATATTTCCAATTTTTTTGACTGTAGCAGAAATCAAGTTTAAAAATGTGCTGAAAGAGTTCTGTACCTGTGTAAAAGTCTACTCCATTTACTTCTAAAAATCAGATCTTTATAGTTCTTCACTACTGTTGTATTTATATGTATAAATGATTCAATCTGTACTATAAAAATATAAATATATTTAAAGAATAAATATAGATGTCAGAACACACAGTTCTTTCCTGGAACATCACGTTTTCTCAATCCAATTCTTCTCTTTAAAATTACTGTTATTTTAAATCGGGTTTCTGTACTGTTATTTTCATAACTGTCTGGAACAGAATCTTTAACAGGTTTACTTACAAAAGTCTCCTAACATTCCAAAAATCCACAAAACATCCCTTTTTTTCGATTAAGGTATTGTTATACTCCATGTTATTCTTAGGTGTGCAGGGAGTGGACACTTTAGGGACTAAATTCTGCCTTGTGTTGGCTGGTTCATGGGATCAAAGGAGGGGAGAAGATCCTACCTCAAAAGCAGCAAGGTAGGCTCCTGCAGAATACTCAGGAGACTGCTAACGCTGTCTCCAGTTATTGTTTTCTTTGTTATTTGTGTGTGTGATTAACAATAGGTTAAAAAAAGGCATTGTGCAAAGCCAAAATGCTGGCTTTTTAATTAGATAGTTTTTGTGCTAACACATCTTATGGGCCAGATAATAAAGGACGCCACCAATAACGTCTTTTCTCATTTTTGTGCCAGTATTTCAGTATTTTACTTTTTTTGCATTATTGTTTCTTATGCCAGATATATCTTTTCTATTTATTACTGATTGAGAAATTTCACAGCTGAGAGTGGATAGTGATGTTAAATTACCCTTGCAAATTGAAGACTGTGGCATGTGAAAATTAGTATAGGCTAAAAAATAGAATTCTTTTTACCAAGTTGTTGGAGCTACTGAAGTTTAGTACGCGGTTGTGAAAAGAATCGTATTCTGTAAAAGGTCTCTTATTTGAATGTAAGTCATGGCTTGTTTACTTCAAGTAATAGTGCATTGGATTCTCCTTATGTTCAAGTATTTGTAGGTATGTCTTCTACACTCCTTCCTAAAGGAGCACCAGCTTCTGGACATCTCTCTAACTCCATAAAACTTTTAGTTGAAATCTAAAATAGCATTTATGATAAAATTTGGAAGGTTAGTCTTTTCAATAATGATGTTTTTTATACAAATTGAAAATGTGAGTTTCAGTGCTCTGAATAGAAGTGTTTAACTGCAAAGCATCTTATTTCTTCTTGCCACATTTTACATACACCATAAAATACTTTCTGTTCATTGTATTACGAACAATGCTTACATAGTTACTTGAGCTTGGGAAAGTAAGTATACAGTGGAATTTGCCTTAAGTATGAACTGGTGAGCAACAGAGTTGAGCAAAATTAATGGTCGTTACCAGTGGGCTAAATTCTGGCTCACGTTGACGACTACAACACTCCTCAACGCTCCTGGTTTTGGTCGCGGTACTCGCGGACAAGGTTGCTACAGAGTTAGTGCAAGCACACGCACACTTGTTCTTTGACAGATCTCATAGAATTGTTTGTCAATGGATGTCTGGAAAAAAAATCTGCTTTAATATACACTTGCATTTATAAACCTGATGTTTTTAAAAGAAACGCATTGCAAAGGCCTTTTAATACTGAATGTTTCTATATACTTGTAAGTGTGAAGGTTGGAGAATACTGTGTGGCGTTCCGTACTGAAACCTTTATGATGAAAAGACACTGTAAAAGTGATTGAAAAGTTTATTTAGATAAGAATGCAGTCACACTACGATAATAAAACCAAACTTTTAAAAATCTCTTTGTGTCTTTATTTAATACAAAAATGTCATCTGTAGCACTGGGGTTGAATGCTGATTGTGTATTTGTTGTTGTTTTTTATTCTGGGCTGGCACGATGCTTAGGGCTGGTTTTAGTAGAGGGTATCCTTTCTACAGATTAGTCACATCTTCCATATTATTAATAATGAAGTGTTGGCTTTGAGCAATATTAATTCCCAGCCTTTACTAGCAAACATAAAATCTGTACAGGTTAAATTAGAGCAGCACATTGCCTGCGCTTTCTGATTTTTAAAAGCAGGGGAGTAAGTGATGAAAGAAAACCACTTCCTTTCTGTTGTCGTGCTACCCTGCAGACTGCTGATAGAAAACGTTTTGACTCTTCCTTGCTTCTCGGCTGCTGCCAATAAGCGTTGCACACCTTGGATTTGTCTAGGAGGCAGGTAACGCTTACATCGGTGTAGATAATCAACTTCTCAAAATACGAAATGCGTTCAGCAGTGCTGAGACCCATGTCAGTGAAGTCTTGTTTTCTCCTTCCTAGTTCACATACCTTTCCTCTTGGCTCGTAGGATGCTTCTGTTAGGTTGGCTTAGAAGTTGTTTAAAGAAATACAGATAAACATCTGATGTATAATTGGCTCGTACAGAATGAAACGTGAGAAGTTTCTCACTTGTATGTTTGAAGGACAAGCCTGAGAGTTTGGAATATACAAAGAAGGAATATACAAAGAATGAATTTTTAAAAGTTTCTGATAAATATTATTTTAACTCCTTTAAATCCCTTTGAGAATTCCTTCCTCAAACCACTGTGAATAGTTCAAGTAGCAGCTGAAGTGTATAATCTGTGTTTTCCAGGTTTGGCATTTTGAAGCTTCTGTCAACAGTGAAGTCTGTAACGCAGCCATAATTCTGGAGCCTGTGTTTGTCCATTCTTGGCCATGAAGAAACGGTAGAGGAATTGGGTGCGCCACCCAATGTATAGAGGTTCTTTATTCATCTGTCTTTGAATAGGTGTCTTATGTTAATTAAGCCTGATGTTTGATTATCAGAGGAGATTATTCGGTATTTTAAGATTCATTTGCAAAAGGCCAGGACCTTTGTCTATAAATAAGGTGGGTTTTGGACATTTGGGTTGTCTAGATGGAGAACTTCTAGATGGAGAACATCTTATGGCGTGGCTAGTGGTGGTTACCCGTGTCGTGACATCTGTATCATTTTGGACTTGTCTGACTAACAGAAAGCCATGGAGAGACTGACTCTACAGGGATGTACAAGTTGTCTTCATTTCAGTGTAGCATCCTGAAATCTGTACGTTTGCTGTGTGAAGCTCATTCAGTCCTGCAGATCGGTGCCCTCAACTCGTGGTTTTACAACCTGAGAGAAGCTTACGGGAAATATTGTCGTGGGACTCTTGTGGTAGTGCTGAATTGTAAAAATGGGGTTACTTTTTTCAATTCCTGATGAGATTCTTAAAGTAAGTCCAAATTACTTCAGTTTTATGATAATGGATGTACTTTTTCTAGCTGTAAGTAAAGTCTAGAAAATAGTCTAGCGGCTTAGTTTCAGTGTAAGAAAGCCCTAATTAGAGTTTTAATTGGAGCATGGTGTGCCTCACAATAAAGACAGTCTCTGTAAATTAGTCATATTGATTGACAGTGTATAAAATTGCCTAATTTGGGTCAGTTTCTGAAGTACTTCTCCAAAAATTTAGTTGTATATTGTGTGTGTGTGTGTCTATACACACACACACATTGCGTATATGTATACACATGTACATATATTTGATTCAGAGGGAATAATCTATGGAAAATGACAAAATGAAGTATTTTATTGCAGTGTAAAAATGATTAGTACTATATTGCAAATTATTTATCATTTACTTTCATTAAAATGCAAACAGTCTGCCAACGTGGAGACTTTACAGCCAGAGAGAGGAATATATTATACATCAAGGAAACCTGGTCCCGAATGTTGATGTGCTCAGTGCCTGAGTAAATAATCTGAGAGAGGATGTTTTGCAGCAGTTGGCCCTAGAGGCAGAAAACAAGGACGATCGCAGATTCTTTAGTGGGAAATGGGTTCAGTTTGGGTGATCGTTAGCTGCCCAAAATTGTATTCTGAAAGCTCCACTAGAAACTTAATTGCTGGTGAGCAGTAGAGTAACAACAGCTTGGCAAAGAGTAAGGGCTTTTTTCTTTTTTCCTTTAACAATTATTTTATTCATTACTTTCTCAGAAGAATTCAGCACAACTCTGATGTTAATGTGAACCTGGTAAAAGAATTAATTAATGAGTTCAGGGTAAAACCTTTGTATGTGTAGATCTAAGTAGTGGCATAAATGAGCCTTTATGAGCTTTATGGGGCTGATACTGACCCATTACTGGTTTTGAATTGGTACTTCGTGATAGCAAGTTGTTCAGTTTCTACTTAAACACTGAAGATATGAGACAAATCTGTGCTTGTTTCTAAGTATCTCGTCTGGTTCTGTTGGAAGGCAGCGAGGTTAAGCAGAATTAAAAAGGCAAGAGCTAAGATTAGAAAGTGTTGATGGGTAAGGTAGTTTCCTTCAGGTGGCGTGGCTTCCTGTATGGGGAGTAGGGAAAGCTGGCACTTAAAATTCCTGTATTAAGTCAGAAAAATCAGAGAGGAGAAAAAGAAATAGGCTTGAATTGGTTGTGCTTGGGCCTTATCAAAATTTTTCACATCTTGAGCTGTATTCGTAAGTGAGAGAGTATCGCTGCACTTTACTGCGCAGAGACGAAGGAACAGTCTCTGCCTCCTCGTTCAATAAAGGCAGGTGGCGACAGATGTCAAAACTCAGCGTAAGTTTCCAAGAACAATGAGAAAAAGTAACAGGAACTGGGAAGGGAGGAGAACTTAGTTCTTAAGTTGAACTGGAGAGGAAAAGTCTTTGAAAGTCCTTTTGCTTAATGTCTGGGGAAAAGACTGTTTTAAAAGTCTTCTATTAAAACGCAGGAATAGGAGAATGGCAAAACAAACTCAGGGGATGGACACTGATGATGGATTTGGAGATACGCTAGGCATCAACAATTTGCTTAAAAGTGACAAATTTAGTACAGGATTCATAAAGGGTTTTGGTGGGGGTTGTGTGCTCACCTCTCCAAAGGTTGCAGTACTAAAAAAATAAATAGCAAATCAGTATGTGCTCATTTACCGAAAGAAGCTGCAAAAATAATTCAGAATCTTTTTCTGATGTCATACCCGCTTGCAGGAGTTGCCGGCACGTCCTGTGTTCCTTTGGGTAGGTGTAGAAATCTGTATTTGTAGAAATCGTTGAGTTACCGCACAGGCAAAATGTGTTTTGTCCACACCTGTTGGTTCAAAGGGAGAAGAGGGACCACGAGAAGATCTGAAATTATTTTTTTTTTATTTTAAGCAGACGGGTGGATTTGTGCACACTGAAGTTATTTTCTGTGGAGCCCATGTACAAACTTTCTTTGCAAGTCTGAAAGCTGCCTCCCCCGAGGGATGGGCAGGTGTTGGCAGTACGTACAGTTAAACTTCGCTCTCTGCGTGCAAAATATTGTATTTTTGTCCTTTGCTCAAATGACAAGGTCCACCTTTTTAAAAAAGCCTGGCTCCCGACGAGTATTTATTATGTGTAGTGAATTAAGGGATCCTATGAAAGTACATGCTGACAAATTAAATGGAAGACACTCATTTGCTTCCTGCAAATTTTAACAATAACAAACAATGAAGAGAGACTATAAATGCAGAGATAATGGTCAGTTTTAGAGAATCACAAGGCTTCCAACCTCCTCCAATAGAGAACGGTGGCCTTTTCAGAGCTCTCGGTTATTTTGCTGTCTCCTCAGTCCATCTGAACAAATTAAGGTGTAATGAGTTGGGAGTGCAACGACCAGACAACTAAAATGTGAAATACTGAAAAGGGTGAAACGTAACGCATCGGCGTAGGTTGTTGTTACGCCTTACGAGGGATTACAATTTATTATCCATTTGATTCCGTCAGCTCTGGCAGAATAATAATAGAAAACATGCAAATATGTCTGAATTCGAGCATCTAGACTTTTCAATTTTAAAAAAAAATTCTAGACTTTCTTTTTGCTTAACTTAACTATTAACTTATTTGGTTTTTTCAAAGATTTAAATGGCTTTCTAGGTTGGACATAAGAATTGTGGAAGAAAAGGAAAAACGGGTACACTCGGAGAAGGGAACTAACATATTCAGAATGCAATTGCAGAAGGTAAGTGGTGCCCCCCTATGCCTGCTGGAGAAAGGGAAGCTTAAATTTGGTTTCAGGCTTGAGAAATCTCAGATAAGCCCTTACATGGTACTAGGCTTATTTCCATGGTAGGCATTGAAATTTTTTTGTCCCCTTTCATAGGTTAAACTTCCCCCTCCACCTTCCTAATTTCTCGCCTGTACCTGTTAAGGCCGGAGCAGGAGGAGGGACGGTGGGTGACGGGAGGGGAGTGCAACCCCCCCGCGGTACGAGCGGCCCCTGAGCGGGGCGGCGGGTGCCGGCGGTAAAGCAAGGGCTGTCCGTCAGACTGCAAACCCTGCAGCTGGTAAGGGCAAGGACATTGAAATACTTCTTCAGAGTGCCTATATTGGCCCAATTTCATGGTTTTCTTTCTGGGATTCAGGTCCATAAGTTGCAAATACTTCCCCGCCCTCCCCCCCCATGTCATTGTCACCACTACTTCATTTGGCGACTGTAGTTCCATGTTGTTCCCACCGACAAACTCCGGTGGGAACTCGGTGACTGCTTTCCAGAGGGTTATTGAGTGAGAGCATTGTATGTTGCTCAAACCAGATGCCAACAGGTGCTTTAAAAAAAAGGCAGTGTCTTGTCATTACTTTTCACCTTCCAGTAGCAGGAGATAATGGAGTTACATTAGACTTGTCTGGCTCCTATTTCACTTGCAGTAGCTAATAAAAAGCTACAGGCAACGTATTTCAGTTGCAAAAAGGAGGTCATCTTTGTGCTTGTTTTGGGAGCGGTCATTTTTTTCCAACACTCGTTTCATAGTTATGGTCCTATTGAGCCAATCTCTCATTGCTGTGAGGCCTGCTTTTGGAATCCAACCACGGACTCAGGAATAACGTTATTTTGATGTCCCTTTGAAAATATTTTTTTTTTTTTTTATTGTTCGCGAATGAAATTTTACAGCAGCTTGTAACAAGCAGTCATAGATCTTGACTCAATAAAACGCGCACAGTGTATGTCTTCATGGATCGCTCTTTGTTGGTTGTATAATGCGTAATATCCATAATCCCCTCTTGGTGAAGGTGCTCGCCTTTTCCCAGCGATACTCCCTCGTCACTGATGATTTCAGGGTCACGGACGTAAAGGCAAAGGTTCCCATGTTTCTGTGTACCTGTCTCTTCGGAGCGTGTTTTTCAGTTGTCTTCACGGTTGTCCCAGTACACTGGGCTATTAAGACTTTGGGATTCTCTCTTCATCCTGGTATGGCACCTCAAACCTCAGTCAGTACAGAGGCTGGGAGCAGTCTCGCCAGCACATCAACTGGGTCTCTTGGAGAAGCCGTATAACGTGATCGTTGCATCGTCTGCGACTCCGAACAAATTTCCAAACATTTTTTTCCCTGCAAAGTGCAGGTCAACGTATGCAGGTTTGGGAGGCATAATGCTTAAACAGAAATAAAATGTTAACTCATTTCAGCACATTTCCAAATACTCAGGTTTTTCTACAATTGAGATTTATTTTTTTAATATGCCAGATAACAGTGATTCTCAAGTACCTGAGTTCTCTCTTTCTGAGTTTCTACAGCTGCCACTTACTTAGACACATCTCATTTCACCCTTTTTGGTTTCTGTCTGTAGTAAAGCTTTATATAAGCAGTAAATTAATGCGGTGATTTATGTTACTTGCAGGACTAGTATCTAGTCTTTATATCCAAGCGGTGTCAGAAAGTTTTGTTGATGGTTTCCACATAATGGCATCTTCTCCAGGCTCTGTATCTCTTGTCTGCATTTACTGCGTGATTCTTTTCTCTCGCTTCAGCCCTAGCGTTAGCTTGTGTTATGGAAAACGAGCAAGATTGCTGCTGCAGGTGTCGTTTTCCAAGACCACAGCTTTGATCACGTCACTGTGCTCTTGTACTCCTTAGCCACCGTGTCAAAAAGTTGGTCTTATCTTCCAGTCTCAGTTCTCAGGACTCCACCTCTGAACACTTGTTTCGATTTTTGTGGGTTTTGGTGTTGTTTTCTTATGTTTGGTTATGGACAGATGAACGACAGCAGAACGACCCTGGGAACTGGCCGGTCTGTCTTCCCTCTGCCTCTGTGCTCCCCTCCCGTTTTTGCTTGCCTTCCTACTACTAAGCCATGACAGAGAAGCACAGAAATGGCAGAAGTAAATGGAACAAAGCAACCACCTCCTAAGCCAAGTTGGAGTCATGGCACGGTGCTATGACAATAAGAGCTCCAGTCTTATGCTGGGGAAATGGAGGGCGAGAGGAGGAGGAGATGCAAACCTGGATCTGCCCAGGAGCACCATGGGCGTCCTTGTTTCTCGTGAGGAAGCTGCTCTGCCCTTACCACGGTGTTTAATTTTGTACATCCAAGAGAGGGTGGTTCAGGACTCTACCCTCCAGCTATAAAATACAAAAGACTTCTTAAAACACATTGACTTACTCCACCAGTCAAGTTCCACACTTCCATTGCACTGTAGATTTGCAAGTTTTCATAAAATTCATAATCTGGGCTAAAAGAAACTTTTTTCATCCTTTCCTTTTTTTTTTTTTTTTTTTTTTCAAAAAAAATTGATAAAATCCACGGCCACTTCTATGACACTTAGCTGAAGAGCTCANTGGTAAAAAAAAATTTTTTTTCTTTTTTCTTTTTTTTTTTTTTTTTTTTTTTTTTTTTGGCAGAACAGATTTTACGCAGCCTTGATCAAATTTCTTCTCCTGTGGCTCCTAGATGAACTTTTTCCTTGTGTACTATTTGGTGGTTCGATGACCACCAAAGGGATGATTAAGGGATTGGAGCGTCTCCCTTATGAGGAAAGGCTGAAGGAGCTGGGACTCTTTAGCCTGGAGAAGAGAAGGTTGAGGGGAGACCTGATTAATGTTTACAAGTATCTAAAGGGTGGGCTGAAGGAGGATGGAGCCAGGCTCTTTTCAGTGGTTCCCAGTGGCAGGACGAGGGGCAATGGGCACAAGTTGGAACACAGGAAGTTCCGTTCAAATACACGGAAAAACTTCTTTACGGTGAGGGTGACAGAGCCCTGGAACAGGCTGCCCAGGGAGGGTGTGGAGTCCCTTCTCTGGAGATCTTCAAGACCCGCCTGGATGCATTCCTGAGCGATGTGCTCTGGGCAATCCTGCTTTGGCAGGGGAGTTGGACTAGATGATCTCTAGAGGTCCCTTCCAACTCTAAAGATTCCGTGATTCCGTGACCAGCCACCTTTCTGTTGCTGAAGAAAATGGCCCTGGGAGCAAGAGGGACACACATTAAAGCAATGAACACAAGATTTGGAGAACAGCTAGGGATGGAAAGTACTGTTTATTAAATAAGAAGTTATTTGTCCACTTTAATAGAATTCCATTTGCCTGAGAAAATACTTGTGAGGGAGCTGATTCAAATGCATTGCTGGGTGATAAGGACATCCAGGGCACTGGTACGCACGATCTGAGTGAATACAGCAGCTTTACACTCCCTTTTGCGCGGGATTTCCACTCCTCGTCCTGCCAGAAGAAGTCGCTTTGAAACCAGAGAATTATGCATGTCGAGAGTCATATGAACTTAAGTTCATATTTTAAGAATAACTTGATCTTTGCCCATAATCAGAAGCACCCTTACATCTTCTGAATTATTTTTGGCCTTTGCTGACTGAAAACAAAATCAGAAAGTCTTTTCTTGGCCTCTCAGGATGACAAGGCAGGGTTTTTCTAATTAAAGAGGTCAGTGGCTTTTGACACTTCTCTTGCTGCGTATCTGTTGCTCTGCTCCCCGGTTTGGGGCCGAGGACAAAGAGGGATGAGCTGTGCTGTTAGAACAAGGTTTTTGGCTGGAAAGAGAGAGACTTGGCAGAGCCACCTTGGCTGGAAGGGTTTCAACCTGGAGCCGGAGCCACGTGCTGAAGGAAGGCTTCTCCGAGCATCCACGTCTCCGCTGAGCCAAGAACACCCCGTCATTACGCTGCAACGTTCTCCTGAACAAGTTGAAATAAGCCACTGCGCTTGGCTGTAAATGGTATTAATTAGTCTTTTCCCCTTAACTGGTAGGAGAATTGCCCCAAATACCTTTTCTGTTCTTAATTCTTTGAAAAACCTGGCTTATTTTATGTAGCATTTTAGCTATACCTAATGTCTTTTTCAGGAATACAGGAGCGTGCACTCTCCATCCTCTTGGCTGGGAACTATGGAGTCGCACAAGCACAGGGCGAAGCCCGTCCCCGGCGAGCTGGATCAGCACACGATGTGCTCTGGTGCCCATGTCCCCTTCCCTCGCACCCCCCCTCCTCCCCGCGTCTTCTCGCTCACGTCGCGCTGGTGCTCCTGTGGCCAGGTCACGAGAGAGGTCTGAAGGCTAAACTGCCTGGGAAATAATGGGGTTTGGGGGTTTTTTTAAGGTCTCTGTGGGTTTTTTAGATCAACATTTAGCTGGATCATTTCCCAGGCCGGGTTCACCGTACTCTTACAAAGGCCCCGAGAGGTGAATGCCAAGGTGAGGGTTTGGGGTTAGCGCAGCCTGACCTTGGGTTGTCTGTGCAGGCGTGAAAACTCTTGATTTGAAACCTCTGGGGAGAGAAAGATACGTACAAGGTTTGGTTTTTAGTTTGAATTGCAAAATTTGCCTTGCAACATCTGTATTTGAAGTTACCAACACGATGATTTGCGTTGGAGGCAGCGTACATCACATCTTCGTGGTGTGTACCAGCAGTGGCTGGAAATGGTTAAAACACAAAAAAAAAAACCAAACCCACAAACAAAAAACAAGGTATGAAGTTGGAAATAGCTGAGTCTCTTTTACCTTACCATGTCCTTATTTCAGTAATTTCTTGCATCCGAAATTTTAACTGGTACCTGCAGTAATTGAAGTACTGTATCACGACTTCTGGTTTCTTGCGTACAATCCCTCTGTAGCACAAGAACAACCGACTAATATGGAGTACTTCTTTGCTTGGGTTTTAACTCCTGACAACCCCAAAATTTTATTTCCCCCATTTTAGGACTGTTTTGCAGATTATCACCATAGGTTTTTTTGCCTTTTGAACGTTACACAACTAAATAGGAGTTGCCGCATGCAAAATACTGTATGAACCAGCTCATTCTTCTTACATTTGGGAAGAAAAGACAGGCATAGCCATTTTTCCGAACTGGAACAAAATGGAGTATTTTCCTTCTCCCCTCCCTCTAGAAAAACAGCTCTTACATACTTATCAAGCCAAAATGACTTTGCTTTCTGACTGTTTCTTCCAGTTCTATTCTGTGGTTTACCTCAGCATCTGCTTTCTTTTCCAACTCTGCAAAGTTAAGCCTGGTTTTGATTAAAAGCAAGCTGAAAGGCAGATTAATGCAAGAAAAAGCAGCCTTGCTAATATAACAAAAAAAAAAAAAAAAAAGAGCAGGAAGGTAATTTGTCAGTGATCGCCTGGTCCTGGATGTGATGGTTTCTGGTAGCAGCTTTTTCTCCCAGTAGGACTAAGCTAATGCGTGGGGGGTTTTGTTTTTATTTTATGCCGCAACTGGCTCATCAAAAAGCCAAGACACATTCTTTGAAATGAACTGAAATCATCTGTTTGTCCTTTCTGACTGCTTTGCAGGCAAATTCCTCAGCCACAAAATTATTTCCCGTTCCACCGCGTTTTCATTTTTTATGAACTTTTAAAATATTTGTGTTCCCGTGAAATTCTAGCGCTTTGTGGTAGTATCTTAGGTGACTTCAGCTTTCAAGCCCAAGAGGTAGCGTGAAATCAGAGCCTTACAAATTATTATCTCAAGCACATCCCATGGGCAATCTCATTCTTGGTATTCCTCAACTTTTATTCAAAGAAAAGCTGAACGAGTTAAAAAATAACTGAAAAGGCAACAAAATTAAAAGAAAAAAAGAAACCAAACCCACAGTATGCAGAGTGCAGGTCAGTGAATGATGAAATGCTGAGACTGGAGGGGAAAAATACAGGAGAGATGTACGCAGATCCTGTATGCAGAATAAGATGGACATTTTTTCTATAAACTGAAGGAGCCCCAGAACTCGTGTTCCACCACCTGAAGGCAGCATGAAGACTGCCATGCTCCATTTTGAGCCGTAGCTGGAAGATCTCAGAGGCGGTGGCTGATGGACCGGGAGCACAGCAGAGCAGAGCATCCCGCTCCCAAAGCATGGGGTTGCCATGGCAGGCCAGGGATCGGCACCAGCCCGTGCTTCAGCCTGGTTCTGTGGCTGCAGGAGACAGTCAAAGCAGAGAAACAGCTGCTCTGCTTCTCACATGAGCAGCAGAGATTCACTTCCTTATATACACATAATTAAATTTTCTGGTCTCTTGCTGGATCTCTCCCTAGCAGACCCTTCAAACACACATCAGTATCTAGGTGCATTTCTTCTTATTATGGCATATTTCACCGGCTGGAGAGGTGGGCCTGTGCGAACCTCATGAAGTTCAACCAGGCCAAATGCAAGGTCCTGCACGCGGGTCATGGCAATCCCAGGCACAAATACAGCCTGGGTGGAGAATGGCTTGAGAGCAGCCCTGAGGAGAAGGGCTTGGGGGTGCTGGTGGATGAGGAGCTCAACATGAGCCATCAGTATGCTCTCACAGCCCAGAAGGCCACCCGCATACTGGGCTATATCAAAGGCAGCGTGGCCAGCAGGGCGAGGGGTGGATTCTGCCCCTCTGCTCTGCTCTGGTGAGACCCCACCTGGAGAACTGCGTCCAGCGCTGGAGCCCTCAGCCCAAGAAGGACATGGACCTGTTGGAGCAGGTCCAGTAGAGGACCACCAAGATGAGCCGAGGGCTGGAGAACCTCTGCTGTGAGGACAGGCTGAGAGAGTTGGGGTTGTTCAGCCTGGAGAAGAGAAGGCTCCGGGGAGACCTTATGGCAACCTTTCAGTACCTGAAGGGTCTACAGGAAGGATGGGGAGGGACTCTGGATCAGGGAGTGTAATGATAGGATGAGGGGTAACAGCTTTAAACTGAAAGAGGGTAGATTCAGACTGGATATCAGGAAGAAGTTCTTTGCTGTGAGGGTGGTGAGCCCCTGGCCCAGGCTGCCCAGAGAAGCTGTGGCTGCCCCATCCCTGGAGGGGTTCAAGGCCAGGCTGGACGGGGCTTGGAGCAGCCTGGTGTGGTGGGAGGTGTCCCTGCCCAGGGCAGGGGGGTGGAACTGGGTGGTCTTTAAGGTCCCTTCCAACCCGAACCGTTCTGTGATTCTATTTATTATTGTTATTTTACCCCTTACTCCATTCAGTAAATTGTCATGAGCACTTTCCCTTTTCAGCTTCAGTTTTCCCTAATCCCAAGACTCCTGCCCCCTCCCCTCAGGCTTTAAACAAGTCACCATTAGCTGCCTTAATAATGTGTTGTTTCATTAAAATCCTGGAAGGCGAGTTCCCAGCTCCTGCAGGAGAGGGCAGCAGAGATCAGGAAATGCAGAGGCTGGGGGACGGTCACTCCACAGCGCAACGCCGAGAACCAAAGGGCTGGGGATTTTCCTTCCTTATACTCCGTTTTAAAGAGTGGCCGCTCCAAGGCACCAGCCAAGCAGGAGCAATCTCAGTTATGGATTTTTAGTGTCGTTTCTAAATACCTGCAGGCTGTTTGGAAGGAAGGACATTGAGATCATTCAGTTTTCTTACAAAGAATAAGAAGTCGGAGCTAGGGTCGTTATTAAACACGGGGCCACACCTCGCTTGAAATCTGTTTGGATTTGGCAAGTAAGAAATGCTTGAAAATGCAGGAATAAGTACGATTTACAACATTATTTTGCATCTAATGCAAGCAGGCCAGGGTTTGTTTCAAAACTTGGTGGCTGGTCGTGCTCAGGTCTAGCTAGTCCAGTTTATTTCTGTGTTGAAGGATTGCCTCCTAATTATTTACAACAAGGGGGAGATTTGCCTTCTAGAAAATACTTAGAGCAGATCTGGTGCACAAAGAAACTGCAGTAAGTGTATCCTATGTTTAAGTGACAAAAGTAAACTCTTTCTGCATTTGCCTGGAGGATCAGAGGATGCTTGTGCCAATAGCGCACAGTGAACCGCTGGCAGCATTCCTGCCTACCAGCAGAGATCACAGTAGCTTATTTTTTGCATGTATGTGTAGGAAGAAGAAAGGAGCAGAGAAAATTTACGACAGGAAAAGTTCTCTCTGATGTTTTTTGAAGATACGTACCTCAGCGCTTGCCGGTATGGGTTTTTCTGGTGAGCAGCGAAGTGTTGTCTGTGAAATTTAGTATGATGTTGGCATATTGAAGTAAACTAAAAAGTACTGGGAGCACAACCGACCAGAGGCACCGGTGTGTTTTGGACAACAGATATGCTGAAGTAGTCTCTTATTATTGTTATTAAAGTTTATTAACTTTTGCATCGTGCACTTAACACTCCTGTCGGCTTCACGGCATCCCCTCTGAAGGGAAACTGAACCGAACTATTTCTCCCTTACTGCGCAAACTTGTCATGGTGCTGCGTGAGATGATTCTGAGCCCACAGCAGGTTTAGTTCAGCAGGAAGCAATCCCTGCATTTTCAGTTGTAAAACCGACACAGAAATTGTCTAATGCTGTTGAAATCAGTCCAGCTGAAGCTCTGTGCTCAGGACTGAGAAACCGTGAATACAGTTTTTGACAAATACCAATAGAAAGAAAACCAAAAACTGAAATCTGGGTTGATGTTTGCCATTAGTAGAGAGTAACATCACTCAGAGGTCATCAGCATGAAATAAAAATAGTCCACCTAGTGTTACCTCAGACAACTTAGTTCATTTATAATTGGGCTTAAATACCACCGAAGTCTTTGNCTTGTCTACTATATCTTTACTGTAAGCCTCTCATGTTCTTACATTTTTGCTTCATTCCTTTTCTGTCTCCCACTTTCCTTAATGCAGCCCTCTGGTTCCTAGCACCCATCAATCAAAAATCGCAGACAAATATAATCAGTGGGGGCATCATACCTGGTGATGGGAGTCCATGTTGGTGTTGATTCTTGAGGCTTAGCTCCACCAGGGACGTGGTTTTGTTCGAACCGTGTGCGTATCCCCTTGGAGCTTTGGCTGGATGACAGGTACGGGGAGGTTTGCTCTTGCGCTTAAAGCAAAGCATCTCACTTGCTAGATAGAGTTCTTCAGCTAGCATGGTCAAAACTGGTAGGAAAACAAGGGCAGCGATGAATCTGATATTGAGAAGACTCTCCTTTACCCTGAGAGCATCTCTGAGGAGCTTGTGCCACTCTCCAGCCTCTCCAAAACCCCTTCATTTCCTTGCCCTTTTTGTATTGCAGGCTCAGGAATTGTATGGGTTGGGCACCAAGGGAGGTATGTTTGTACCTTGCGTGTCATTCACACCATTTCTCAGACAAGAGCAGAACTTATCACGAAGAAAACGCACCAAAAATCCTGAAGACACCTACTGTGTGACGTCTTTAGACAAGAGGGTTTGCGGTGAATGTGAAGGTAAGTATTGGCTACTGCTTTCTTTGAATACAGATGATTATTTTATGAAGGCAGCAATTCTATTCGAAGGCGCGCTCATGCTCACGCTGTGGATCTAGGGATTTAAGAAATGGTTATATAGACAGAGCTGGTAGCCCTTATTGAATTGGCCTGTTCCCGGCTTTTCATTCACGCTGGGGTCCTGCCTGGTGTCTGCCCGAGGGATGGGGGGGATGGCAGCGTGTGGGAGCATCACTTCTCTGCGGGAGGCTGGTTTCTGCGGGCTGGAGCTGGCCCCACCGCAGGGAGGGAAGGTGTCCCCTTTGCCCCACAGGTTTGGGGGCTGCTTTGTCTTGGCTCTTGGGAGCTGTGCGCGATTTGGGCTGGTTCGTCCAGGAGTTTGAGGAGGTCGTGAGATGCTCTGAGTAATGAGTGTTACTGAATCTTTCACTTGCAGGTCTAGTTGGAAGCTAGCTCAGACTGACAGCAGTTGCACCCCAGGAGACTGATAAATTACTTACATAAATAGAGATGATGTAAATGCTGGCGATGGCAGGGGAACTCCCTCCCAAAAGCAATTCTGGGCTCACTGGTGCGATCCGTGCTTAGCTCTCCCCTTCGAAGTGATCTGAGAAATTAATTTCCCTCTTTCAGCCCAGCAGCAAAGTTGGGGTGCTGCTGGCAGGGCACCATCGGTTCTCCGGACCTGTGCTTATGGAATCATCTAGGGTTGGAAGGGACCTTTAAGATCATCGAGTCCAACCATCAACCTAACGCTGCCAAAACCACCACTAAACCATGTCCCTCAGCACCGCGTTCACCTGGCTTTTAAATATAGGTCTGGCTGTTTCCGGGGTTTTGTTATTTATCCTCATGTGAATCAGAAATATCTGCTCTGAAAGATTCTGCTTCATTTTCTTTTTAAAATGTACATTTCTGATAGCTTCTTGCTCTGTGGCTGAGAACTTCTAAAGAGGCCTTTTGGTAGATACGTTCACAGCTAAGTATGAGAGTCGCAATTCATCCTTGGCTGCTTGAAAGGCCAGGATGCCCATGAAGACAAGCAGCATGATTAAAAAGGAGTTGACTCTGACTCCCACAAAAATAATTAAACCAAACTCAAACGCTATATGTAATGCTTGATGCACGGACACTTGAACACTCTGTCTGTACGTGCCCACGTTGAATGGAACCGCAACTTGTCTCTCTGCAGAACAGCCCGGACCGAGAAACGCCTGGGGAGCTGGGGTTAGCGGAAGCTGGACTGTCTGGAGAGTGGGAATTGGAACAATTCCCCAGCACCAGCAGCAGTAAGAAATGAACATCAGGGAATGGTTTTCCTCCTGATTTTGCCTCCTCAGTCTCTGTGTCTCTAGGCCTGTGGCAGAGGAAACTGAAGTGATTTTTCTCAAGGGCTCAAATCAACTTTTGCCTTTGTTCTCCAACCCTGGTCGTGATGGGTATTCAGAGCAATGCTGGTAGCCGAACATCTTGTCTCACCAGGTAGACTTCTGAAAGGGTCTAGGCATGTAAGAGCTATGCAATATTTTTTTTTTTTTTTTGTTATAATATGCAGTGCCACTATGTCATGCTTTGCATTAAATTCATGGGAATGACTACCAAATTCTGGACCTGCCCTTATAACTTGGCATAATATTCAGAATACTGAGGGTCGGCAAAATGAATAAATGAAAAAAATAAAATCAGCTGCTAACATTTTATAGACTATATTTATTTTTTGGCCTTACTAGAGTAAGAACACTTTTCACAGCAACAGAATGTAACTTTTAGAGGGCTGCCTCTCTGTATATCAAGTATATATGTGTCTTCCAAAATACAAAATTAAACTTCATGGGGGGGAAAAAAGGGACTAGAGACCAATAGGTTAAAATTTCAACAATTACATTTGTTTATAGAGAAGTTTGAGCATTGAGGTGTTAAAAACCTTAAAAAATATACTGACAAAACTATCCATGATGAGTAAAGCCCTTTGGCATATAGAATTTTCAGTAAAAACTTATGTCAAGGCCACCTTTATCTGAACGTGCATAGGAGTAAGTAATCGGCAGGAAAGAACCACAGCGCGTGGGCTGGCGCGTGTTCCCGGGGCAGCTGCTGGCACAACACACGGTAGCGATGGACATCGCTCTTCGGGAGCTTGTAGCAGCATTGCTACTGGGGAAAAGAGCACCTTGGAGATCTTTGCAGGCGTATTTATTTGTCAGTCTAAAGCTTCTTAGCCAGTACGTAGAGAGTGAGCAAGTGATTTAAGATATTGGCCAACCTCGTGTCTATTGAAAAGCACGCGTCGTTGTCCCACTAGCACAAACCCAACCCAACGTTTACGAAGCGCGGCTGTGGTAGGGAATGAACATCGCTTCGCTCCAAGAGTTGCTGTCTGCCTTGGGTAAGTGCCAAAGCAAGCACGACTGGAGCAAAGGACAGTGACAGTCGTTATGTGCATCACCGCAGAAACTATTGTAGCTGGAAAGAATGGAGGAATCCAATTAGCAGAAGACCTTACTTTTTTTTTTTTTTTTTTTTTTTTTTAAAGGTTGTGGCACCTCATGCACCATGGGTAAGAAATTGCATAATTTCCGTTTTAATCACCGGTATTGCTGATAGTTGACTCAACTGTTTTTCAGGATCCAGTTTGTTGCCATTCATTTCTTTTTACCCACTGATTTCTTATTTATAAGAGGAACTGGCTTCCTGCTAGCAAATCTTCCCCACGTTTTTCCTGTTGCAGAGCCTACTAAATGATAACATATTTTCACAGAGGAATTACTTATGCCGAAAGCCTCGATTCCCTCCAAAATCTTTCCTTCTTTTCACGGCCCTGTAGAGTTTCATCCTTGCCAACTCTTCTCTCGAGTTCCACGCTGCTTACGTATGTAACTTCTGAAGACGGTTTTCTTGTCAGTGTCTCTGTGGCGGAGGATTTTGTGGCAGTAATTATCTCAGAATGAGTACTTTGTTGCGATTAAAGCTTTCGGTTAACGTCCGTTTGGTTTCATGTTTTTTGAAATTTTTCTACGTGCAGATCCTGGGCTGCTGTTTAATTTTGCCTTCCAAACTTTTAATTATTTAAAACTCTGCTCTTTTTTTTTTTCATTCGGTAACAGTGTTACAGGTTCTCGGTGGGAGTCCAGTTCAGGATTCAGGAATAAAAACGAGTGAAGTGTTAATTGCTTGGGCTCAAGCCCATGCTATTGTTCTGTCCTCTGACTCAGAAGCTGAAATCCTTAAAATGAGATAGCTGATGGGAACGCTTGCATTCACATGAGGTGAATAATGTCCAAGAGAGCTTTTCACATTCGCCGTGATGCATCCTCAGGATGTAACAGAGTGTGGCTTTTCTGAAGCCCATTGTATACCAGCTGAGGGCCTGCCCAAAGAGTTCTCGCGTACCACGCCTTCGCTGCGTTCATTCATGCTAAGTTATTCAAAGAGAAGCAAATGACAGTGCGTGTAAAAATAGTAAAAA
>VXBH01006970.1:494930-550678 GCA_013400035.1 Rynchops niger | reverse complement strand
GAAGAAAAAGACCAGCAAAGCAAATTTATATTTGCTTTGAAAGTTTGTAGAAAAGGGTTGGATTCCTTTCTGCAACTCTGGCAGGTTCTGATTCAGCTCTGGCAGTAATTATTCAAAGCAAAGATGGATTTTGTGTGTGAGCGAGAGAAAGAATAAATACACATAATCCCAGGGAGTCTTGACAGTCTGTGCAATTAAACTGATTTCTGACATCTCTGGACAGTGGGAAAGGATAAAAATGAAGTTCATGTTTGAAATACATGAATTCTTAAGGTAGAAAAGCCAGCTTGTCTCCCAAGGTGCCACCTGATTCTGCAGCTGCTCCACAGTTGCTGGTTAGGCAGGAGGTCGTCTCTTGGATGCCCGCTCCAGATTTAGTGTCTCACTTCAAATTACAGCTTCTGCTAAAAAAACCCCAACCATACCTGTGTCCTGTATTTCCAGATTGAATGAGCGTAGCTCCAGCTTCTCGCCATTCATCACGAAAAGGGCGTTTCTGTACGTCAAAGCGGGAGAGGGGCGGGATGCCGGCCGGCTCTGACCCCCTTCCTCAGACGTCGTGTCGCCCTGTCAGCGCCCCTCAGCGCCCGACGCGGGGCGGGATGGAGTTCTGGGTGTACACATACCCCCGGGTTTTCACTGCAATCTCCCCCGGTTTACACAGTTTAATCATTGTCCGCTACACTTCTTCTCAAAATACAAAGGGCTGTTTTCTAAGACAATGCACACAGTGAAATTCAGCATTTCTGGTGCCTTTTGTGTAACGGAGTTATCCTGTTTCTTTCGAAGACCCCCTCCCACTGAAACGCTGCCTGTGAGTTTTGCCAAATGTTTTTCCTGCTGTCTGTCTGAGAGCTGAACGCAGATTTTATTGCGATTGGATTTCAGTTTCGGAAAATCGTTTCTGAACTTCCCAGCAGTAGTGATTCCTGCAGTAAAGACTTTCATCAAGCAGTCTTTTGTAATACCAGGCACGTTACCTACCCAAAGCAGAAAAATCCAGAAATGGATACACTCAAAATATTTCCCATGTTGCTAACTGAGAGAGAGTGATGGCTCTAATGTGTCCTTGGTTGCACATTCTGGTGACATTTTTAGACTTAAATAATAGCTTGATCTGAGTTTTTTGGTTGTTTTTTTTTTTTTTTTTTCTTGTTGTTTGGTTGGTTTTTTGTTTTTGTTTTGTTTTTTTAAAAGGAGATTAGTGGTTAAAACGCAAGCTAAATTCATGTCCACAATGTTGCTCCCCATTTCTGTGTGGTCTCCTGGCACGATGGCCAGAAGCAGGAAACCTTCACTGCTCTCTTCTATGGGGCAGCAAATGACTTGTGTGCTGCAAGGACTGGCTTTATCCTGTGCTATCAAGTGAAATCCAGAGCTTGAATTGTAATTGATTAGAATTAATTAATTAATTCTAATTAATTCTAATTGTGGAATCATTAATGTTTGTTGAGGAATTTAGTTGGTTGTTTCGGGTTTTCCTTAAAGCAGAAGATGTCATCTCTTCTTGCTGGTAAATCAGCATCTTTTATTACCTATCGTATTTTCACATTATGTACCTGGCAGAATCCTTTTACCGTGACCATCTTCCAAATTAAACTTTGAGTTTCCAGGAAAATTGTAAGAAATGTTTTAAGTCAGTCAGACGCGAAGCTGAGGGAAGAGGCTGGAGGGGCGCTCCTGGTGTGGCTCGTAGTTTCTGCCTGTAGCACAGAGCACTTTCGGCTGAAAGGCAGGACTAACTTATCTCGGTTACGTGTGGCAGGAGAGGAGTTTAAGTAAGGTAAAACTGAGCAAATATCAATAAACAGTTCACCATAGGAAGGTTTCTCCTCAGGGCTGTTGACCGCACAATCTCAAAAGCAATGCCCCAGCCTTTCCTGGGAGGAGCAGGAGGAAGCGGAGGTTTGGGTTCTACACGGGGCTCTGCTCCTGAGCAGCTGCTCTGGGGGCAAAGCACTTGTTTTTTTTTCTCTTGTGCTTACCTGTCTGTAAAGTGAGGGTGATTTCTGTCTTCCTATAGCAAATCCTCTGAAATCTGTAGGTTAAAAAAGTGCTACGCAACAGACTGGGAGTTTACGGGAGCCTAGTGGCAGGTTCAGCACTGAAAAGACAAACGAAGTAGATGGAAAACCATGTAATGTACTTTAGTGTAGAAATGGTTGTTACTGTTACAAAATCATGAGATGATAAAATACTGCAGTGGTCGTATTTACTGAACCTTTACGGTACCCTGCGGTGGGCATCTCCTGTGAACGTGACGTGTTTGCCACCATTGATTCACCCACAGGTTGTGGCGCAGAAACCTGAATGCTACCTAAAACATCCCAAAGTGAAGAAATTTAGGTCCCATAGCAAACTAGTAACATAAGAAAGCAATGTCAACAGCCTCCAAACGTGCGAGCTGGTCCTGATCTGTCAGTTCTTGTGGCTGAACCGCCCAAAGCTGCTCAGATGAGTTTTCCAAAGCAGGACAGATCTGAGAAGACTGGTCAGGCTCTTCCAAACAGACATAAAGTAGGTTGGCTTCTGGAAAAATGGGAAAATTTAACTAAAAATAAACAGGGATCATCTTAGGGCAAGGCAAATTAAGTAACTGGAAGAATTTGTATGCATAAAACTGTCCTTGCCGACTCTTCCAGTGTTGTCTGGCTCAACTTTGATGACAAAAATACACAAAATTCACCAAAATTAACTGTGCAGTAAAAGCAATTTCCAGTAAAAACAACTTTGCAGTAAAAACTTTCAGGTAGACAAGTTGGTGGGGCCTGGTGAGTTTTTTGGTGCATATGATTTTGAATCATGCTGAATACCTTCCTCCGTATTTTGCAGTTCAGAGGTTATCTACCCCTCTCAAGCCTTTGAGGCTTTGGTTTAAATGCAAGCAGTTGACCCGTGTCCATCATCATTAATTCTGATGAACACAAATGCACAACATGTTAGTGATTTTTTTTTTTTTTCTCTGAAAAATAGATTTTCTATGAAAATCTATTCATACAAACAAAGTGTGAGTGCAGTATACTACAATTGTCATGGGTGATCTTCATAGATTTGACTTTATTGGGAGTTGCTGCTTATACCAACCGTGAACCAAACCATGAACTACTTCACAACTGCTTTAGATTTTCTTTGATCCTGCTGAAGACCCAGGCCTAATTTAGAAAATCTGTTCATACATTTTAATTTTTTCACTAAAAAGGTAACAAATCAGAATCGCAATTTAAAAAAAAAATATAAATAAGGGGAAAACAAAGAAGCCATGCTGCTATTTTTTCCCCCCTTTTAAGTCCATTTGGATATACAGGCTGAGAGAGTTGGGATTGTTCAGCCTGGAGAAGAGAAGGCTCCAAGGAGACCTTATAGCCCCTTCCAGTACCTAAAGGGGGCTACAGGAAGGATGGGGAGGGACTCTGTGTCAGGGAGTGTAATGATCGGACATGGGGTAATGGCCTCAAGTTGAGACAGGGTAGATTCAGACTGGATATCAGGAAGAAATTCTTTGCTGTGAGGGGGGTGATCCCCTGGCCCAGGCTGCCCAGAGAAGCTGTGGCTGCCCCATCCCTGGAGGGGTTCAAGGCCAGGTTGGACGGGGCTTGGAGCCACCTGGTCTGGTGGGAGGTGTCCCTGCCCAGGGCAGGGGGGTGGAACTGGATGGTCTTTAAGGTCCCTTCCAACCCAAACCATTCTGTGACTCCGCGTGATTCTGTGATATACAGAAGCAGTATCAAAAAATTAACCAGCATAAATAGATGAGTTTGTCCTTATTTCAGGAATTTGGCAAATCTCAACTAAAGTCCATGAAACTTCATTGTATGACAGCAGGGAAAGAAATTGTAAGAGCTGCTCTTTACTAAGCCTTCACTCCAGTATCCTACCCTATCACATGCGGAAGAAGAAATAATCTCTCCTGTCAGGGATGTCCATACTGTACTCTGAGGTTTCCCGTTTATTATGGTAGCTGCAATATTGAGGAATGATGTTTGTCATCCAGAGGTGTTTGATTTACAGGGCTGTTTTATACTTCCTCTTCTAAGTTCAGGTAGGACAGAAGTTTCGTGACGTTCAGACAGCTTCTGGCCCACAGCACACTAAGAGTTTTGTAGAGATCTGGTTTTTCAAAAAGGGACTCTTTCATTTCTGTTTGCTAAAGTCACACATATTTCTTTACCATCTTCTGAAAACAAGTTTTTACCTCTTACATTATGCCCTGGAAAGTAATCGTAACTTCTGATCGGTCCATGAGCTTGCATTTCTGTTGACAGATGTTTGTTTGATCCTGTGGCCTGGATAAAGAAGTGATCTTTCCTGTAACCAGGCTTCACCTGGAGCAGGTCAGAAGGTGAAAGCTGAATGAAAGGTTTTCTGTTTGCTAGAAACTGTAATTTGTTTGGACTGAAATTTTTGTAGTAATGCATCTGATTCCAAAAGCAGATCTTATGGCTAATATTGTCATGGCTAGGATGGAACTTGGTCGAATGAGGACATCAGAGTCCAGTCAGCAGCTTGGAGGTCGCACGTACCTGTGAACACCTGACCATGAAGTGAGTAGCTGGCCACAAAGCTGTTAAATACTCAGAAGTATTTTCTTTCCCACTGTACTTTTTTAGGGCAGAAGTCCGTGGATAACCTTTTGTTTTTCCAAACTACTGCAGAATTAATTCCTGTTGTCTTGTCATTCCTAATTCAAAACCCTCTCCCTGACCTCCCTCTCCCCCGCCGTTTCCTGCCACAGCATCTCCGTAAGTGGGGTGGAGACTCAGGCTGAAACCCTGCTACATCTTTTCTGACTCAGTATCTCACCAAAGACCTTCTCAACGTCTGCTTATGGTCATGCAACAAGGAAACCAGATCAACAGACTTTCAGCCAGCAGTGGGACATGAAGTTAAGGTAGGGACTACACGGCATTAGCCAATATTATTCTCCAGAAAAGTTTTCTCTGAAGTGGTTTACCCATATTCCAAATTGGATGAGGCCAAAAAGGGAGCACTAGCTTTAAGGCGTACAGCGTGTATACTTAATAAAAGGAGGCTTTCAAGAGAGGAATGTATGAGCTAATGCAGTCCTAGAGCAAGAGTAACTCATGCTTCAACAAGTTATATGCATTTTTGTGTCTGTGGCTGATAACTTGCCCCTACTTGTCAATGCTAATTATCTCCTTCTAAATGAATGTTCACCTCTTAGTGGTCAAGAGATTCAATGCCTAAATGAACAACTCCTAAGCTGTCAGAGAATAGGTTTCCTCACATGTGTGGGTTAGTGAGGTAGCACCTGACCGTGTCTATTTAGCACAAGGTCGGTTGGTGTACAAGCTCCAGTAGGATGATATATGCATGACAAAGAAAAAAAAAAAATCAGACTGAAAACAAGACACGTTTCACTTAACAACAAAAGCCAAAAACATCAGAGGATGTTATAATATCCTTGTCATTTAGCATCTTGAAGTAAAAATAGCTGGGGGAGATTTTGGAATCTATACCAGAGGGGGTTTGTTTGTAAGGAAACCAAGGCACACATATGCTAGGAACAGCACAGGTTCATTGTCCAAGGGCAGAAGATTAAACGACTGGCTTCCCATGGTCTCTTACACTCTAGTTTTCTGTCTGCATAAAATGTATTGCTGTCTATATAACATACATTCTCTAGTTTAGCCTAAAAGTTGTTGCTTCTTGAGTTTCAATTATTATCCAGGTATTCCAGTGTGTTCAGCCATAACTCCTCCACACAGATTACACATCTGAACTATTAAAAGCTTTTGTGAAGTGGGGAAAAAAGTGTGCTCCTGAGCTATTGGAAAGTTCAGGAGGTGAAAAACGTTTCCTGCTTCTATAAATGACACGTTTGAAAATAAAGCGTTTCATTATAACGGTCATTTGGAAGCTGCAGCTGGCAGCTCTCACTTTGGGGGGGAAAATGGTTGTGGCTTTGACGGTAGCAAAATAACAGTGTATGTATGAGATAGCTAACAGTGTTCATAAAGGTGTAATTCTGTCTTAAACTGGCCTTTCCGTTGGTGTCAGCAGACTTTCTGAAGAAAATGTTCAGGCACAAGTGTAAATATTCCTAGAGAAAGCTTAATTTTGGGGGCCCAGGGAGGATGAAGGAGGGAGGGAGAATGAATTCTTAGCGCTCCAGGGTAATTGAGGCTGGAAGGGGACTCGGGAGAGCTCTAGTCCAACCTCCTACTCTGGGCAGGGTCAGCTCCAGGGTTCACACCCGGTTGTGCAGGGCTTCCTGCAGTCCAGTCTTGGAAACCTCTGAGGATGGAGACCTCACAGCCTCTTGGAGCAACCTGCTTCACCAGCCTTATGAGGGACAGTTTTCTATCAGCATGTGAAGCCGCTTGACTCTAGATATTTGAAATTATGAGGCAAATGTGACCATTAGTAGCCTCTGAGACACTTCTGTTTCTGTGAGAAGACGGGAATGTATGCCATTGGTCTTTGGAGGCAGAGATTTGTCACTAGAACAATCTGTTTTGGGAGAGTATTTATCCAATCTGTCCTGATGGAGCTACTCCAACTAATATAAGATATTTCTGGGAGGTAAAGCAAGTAGGAGTCTGTTGGTTGGACCCGTGTTGAAGAGAGAAGACAGGAATTCTCACTGATGTTTTGCTTTGCTATATTTCCCGTGCAGTCTTACCTGGAGGGCTGCTCTGCTGCCGCCTGTTAGATAGAGTCCATTAGGCAGGGCAGGAAGAATCATAGAATGTGTTGAGTTGGAAGGGACCTTTAAAGGTCATCAAGGTCCCTTCCTTGATGGCACTCCAAGAGGAGTCCCACTCCAAGAAAAGAGAAGCTGATTCATAGTGCCAGGTGGAGGTTTTGCAGTCTAGAGTCAAAAACCCACGTAGAGTCTACACATTGTCTAGACTCAAGGAGCTTTCCTAGGGGCTTCAGGTGCGTTCACCATCGCCGAACAGTTGATGAGGGTTTCAGAGGCTTCAAGCCTGTACTTTCCGTGAGCTACCAGCTGTGACTCTTCAGGCCAGGTTGTGGTCCTCACTCTCTGGTCTGCACGAGGGATGGCAGAGGGGAGTTTTGCTGTTTCTTTCACCTCCCAGGCTGCAAAGACGCAGCAAAGGACAGGAACTGCACTCAAATTAATTAAGTTTTAACTTCAAAGACTGAAAATAGCTGAAGAGCAGCAAAAGCCTGCTCCGGAGCAGCAGTCCATGGAGCCGAAGTGTTTGGCACCAGTTCCAGGATGTTTCAGTAGGACTCCTCACAATCTCCAGCTTAAGCACCCATTTAACTGTTTGGCTGACCAAAGCCAAGAACTCCGACTCTTGTATAATCACATCTCATGTTGGTACCTGTTAAAGTATGTATGTATTATCGATACTGGGTGTCTGGAAGTAATCTAAGGTCTGTTGATAAGTGTTGAGTTGGATCTTTATTCTTTCTTTCTTTCTTTATTTATTTATTTATTTATTCTTCTTTTAGAATTTAGCTTAGTAGACTGTACACAAATATCTGTGTTTCTTTGTCGGTGGGAATGTAGGAGGTAGGAATTTTGAGTTTGTTTGCTTGTTGATACTGACCTCTTTTGTGGCTTTAGAAATGGCATGCGCGTATCCAAAATACGATTTTCTTTTTAACATCCACCAGCCATTAGGCTCTGTGACTACTGATTAATAAATTCTTTCAGGAGGAGACATGTTCCATATAAAGAGCCATAATGCAATGGTATATTCTTATGTTATTTTCTGTTCGTAGTAGATACAGATTTTTACTATTGTCTACATGTAAAAATTAAATTAATTGCTTTGTTTTCTGACACTTGGAGAAAGGCTATTGACAAATCTAAATCTTTACCAAGGTAATAGCTGTGTTTATGACTGATTTTAGCTGTAAAGTTTGACTGGCTTTGAGTGGAGACTGATGTTTTAAAAACTGGTTTCAATATCAAATGCTGTTGTAAATGGAAAATTTTAATTTTAAAGCTTTTAAGGGAATAACAGCAGGCTCTGAAAGGGTGTACTCAAGTGAGTGGCCTTTACCTTCACAGCCCTGTTACTGTGGATGAGACTACTCATATGACTGAAGGTTGCAAGACTGGATCCAGATTAAATACTTGATTTAGTGGGATAATATTCTGAGTGCTTTGAAATGTTATTCAGGATACTTTAAAGCGTATTTATAATTTACTGGAAATGTTTGCTGTTCCCAAATTATTTTTCTTTCTCTGTTGGTAGTACTTGATGTATACTCACTCTAGTTTGTAATAGCCCAGTGTATAACAGATATTTTCCAATCATTTTGAACGCTTTCTGCTTAAGTAACCATAGGTTAGAACACATTCTTTTTTTCCTTTTTTTTTTTTTTTAAATTAAAACAAACCCCAAACCTTTTCAATTTCTTTCATCATGAAGGAACGGCTACGGTCTAAAGATAAAAAGTAAAACAAAAACACTGAAGTTTAGTCTGAGCCGCGAAATGGATTCTGAGATGTGTACATCAGTATTTCCGAAAAGAAATTTTGAAGACGCTCATGGCAAAATCTATGGGAAAAATATACATACTTAACATGGCATTTTGCCAGAAGGTAGAGACCTAATCCCAAGAAAGTGATCTGGACAGTTTGTTTTTCTCTCCTGTGTCTTGCCCAGGTTTTGAAAATGAAATGCCCGGCACCCAGCCGAGCTGCCTCCGCGGAGCTCCTGCCGCCTCCCGGGATGGCACCGCATCTGCTGTAGCTGTGGACAGTGTCACCGAGGCTCACCTTTTCCGTGGCTGCTCGTGACCACTGCATCAGCTGAGAGGTAGGTGAACTGCTCGTTCTTGCCTCCACAGTTCCTAGTTCTCCCAAAATTGTGCCAATCACTCCAAGCTCTTGACTATTCACTGATGAATCATCTATCGTCCATCTCTCCTGCTGCAGCTGAATTATTGTGCAGCCAGGAATACAAACCTCATGGAGCTAAAGGGAAAGGGGGAGGCAGTGAGACGGGTGTCGAGGAGATTTGGGGGATGCTCATTTGGTCCCTGTCACTGGTGTTTCTGCCAGGTGGAGTCAACTCTCTTAGGACTCTTCCAAAAGATACAACCGTTGTGAGTTAGGTGATTTTGGCAACAACAGCTTAGATATGATACAGAGATCTCTGTGCTATGCAATCCATCATTAACTGAGGACCTTATTTCTGCACACGTGTCTCCTAAATGTGCTTGCTGTCCCACTGAAAGATCTTACTAGTGAGTATAGCATATATATATATATATATATGTATTTTCTAATAACATACTAGCGCAAGCTGCTTGCTGCTTGGTTTCTTAAAAAAGTGTTTAAGAAACTCATTGTCTACAAATACATTTCAGAACACTTCCCTTAACTATTTGCTTCTTCAGTTGTATTTAACTTTCTGTCTAAAGGGCGTTAGTTCTTGAGAGAGCTGCTTAACAACCGGCACTGCATCGCTGCGTCCATGCGCGGATGCAAACACATGTGCCCAGCCAGCACTTCTGTATGTATTTATACGTGTAATTAATGTGCATGGGATTTTTCCACACTTAACTAGACTGAACCTGACCTGACATACCTTTTAAGCAAAGTTCTTAAAAAAAAAAAAAAAAANAAAAAAAAAAAAAAAAAAAAAAAAAAAAAAAAAAAGAGCATGGGGGAGAAGGCACAGCACCCTTTACCTTCATCTCACTTATGGAAGCCACCAGAGATTTATTTTATTTTGACTGTGATGGTGAAAACAAATTCATAGCTCATGCAGGTTGAGATCTTATCAGGCAAACCTTAGTACAAAGCACGTTCTACGTTCATGCTGTGAACCCTTGAAAACAGAGGCTTATAAGGACATTGCTGACAAAGTTGAGCGTTGCAGTAGGGTTGATGCCAGCATGGTTGGCTAAAATGCTCTTGTTTTTAAGGTAAAGGCTTGGATCTGTTTTTACACAGAAATGTCTTGAAAATAGAGGGAAAACATTGCTTAGGATGACTCATAAAAGTGCTTTAAAAATGCTATTAAGATTTAAGGCATAATGTAGATCCTATAAATCTACTCTGCATTCTTTCACTGGGAATGACTGGCTTTTATGAAAACTAGGGACTGTAAATCAGGAACTTAAATAAGGGCTTTTTTTGACATGTAAATATAGATTATGCATTAGCTGAGCCCTGACTTGGCGGCCCCATGGTTCCACGGGGGACACACAAAGCAGGTGTTTATTCCCTACAGTTTTGCCTTGTAAAAGCTGGTGAGCAAAAAATATAGTTTATCGTTCCTCTAGGGAGAAACCGGGTTTTTTTTCCCTAGTGATTCGGGAAGGGGACTTGCTTGCTGTCTCGCTCAGTCCTGCTTTTCTGCCTCCCTGGCCGTTCGTCTCTTGTTTGGCACTGCTGGTGTGTGTTTTCGAGGAGATGGCATTCCTGCTGAAAGCACTCCTGGAGTTCTCTAAACACAAAAGTTAACTAGAAGTTAACTGGAAAAGTTAACAAAAGTTAACTAGAAGGATAAACACACACACACACACACACACACACACCCCTGCCCCACGTGCAAGCAGGCACATACGCGCGCCCCCCCCTTCAGTGTTCATGGGGAGAGGTTACTCTATTTGTAAAGCTGGTTTTAGAAGGCTTTAGGAAACGCCAGCAGCCTTCCAGCGTGTTATCACGAATATATTTGACCGTTGGCATCTTTGGCTTCAGCTTAATTTGTTTTTGCCTCCTACCCTTGTCTCCAGGCCGGAGCTCGCCGGGTGCAATCTTGCAGAGCGAGACCCGCCCCCCCAGCCCCTCCAGCCGCTTATCGGCGCAGAGAGCAGCCCCTGCGCGCTCCCAGCAGCCAGATTACTCAGCCTTATCTGCTTTACCCTTCTATATTTAAACAAGGGGGGCTCTTTGTCGCTGAACTAATATAAAACATAACTCGACTAGATGCCTGGCTTTATAAAGAAAGGGCATCTATCACTTTTATGTGGCATTTCAAAGAAGAAGGCATTTAATAACGCTGAAAGACAAAGCAGGGAGTCTGTCTTAATGTACAACTGGCTGTCTAATGATTAACTTCTCTTAATACTTAATCAGTTTACGGTAGAAAAATACGCCAGTGCCATGGCCTGGTTCACCGCCATGGTAAGGAGTTTGCTGCACTGTCTGAAGTGAAACAAAAACTTTATACAGCTGGTGTGCAGGAGTATACGATTCAAATACATACATACAAGTAAATATTTCAAAAAACACATGCCAGCAATACTCAAAAGCATTTAGATCAGGAGGATGAGGAGGGCGGCAGCGAGCCTCCACCCTGCAGCAGAGAGCACTGGATGTGGACCATGATGTCCTTGTGCGCCTGAGATGGTTGCCCCAGGCCGTGCCACCTCCTCAGCATATCCCAAGGCCAGTGTCCCACTTGTCCCAGCCCTGCTGCAGACCCATGGGAGAGCTCCTGCTCGGCAGAATAGGGACAGTCAGGCAGCTGCCACCTGTTCAGGAAAGGAAAAGGACTGCTTTTACCTCCCCTTGGTGGCATGAGGCTCTACCTGTGTGGGGAACTTCCAACTTGAGAGTATGATGGGAATTCCATACTTTTTCAACATGAGTCTGTAAGCCAGTCTTATTGCAGATACTTCTTTGCATGTATGTTGATTTGTAGCAGGTTATAGTGTCTTTTCATGCCTACTTCCTGGAGAACTGAAAAGTTTATTTGTCTTCTCTCTAACCGCTATAGAAGTTGCGAATAAACCCATCTTCAGCCATCTAAGGGTGGTTTGGGTAGTTCCTGTCTAATAAGAGGTAAAAAAAATCCTGTCCAAGATTTTTACATAATAAAAAAACATTTTGCAAATACAGTCTTAACGTACGTTAGACAAAACTAGGGAAAAAAACCCTAGAAAATTGTTACAGTGGGCGTGACTTTCATTGATGGTGATTTATCCTTTTCTTCTAAGAATAGAAGGCAGCTCTCCCATTGCCTCTATTTACATAAAATACAAATATAAATAATCTTTTCCTTTATTTTAGCAAAAATGCTTCCTTTTTTTTTTTTTAATGAGTTTCACAGCTTGGTTGCTATGCCATAACATTCCATATAGCGTAATAGCATGGACCATGGTGTCCCTTTCGTTACTATCCCACTGGACTAGAGCTCTGCTTTTGTCTGGATTTGTGAGAAGAACCTGCTGTATCTTTTCCACCCTCAGCTTAAGAGAGAGAGAGAGAGAGAGAGAAAGTCTTCATCCTTATGCCTTCATACGTCTAGTTTCTTTTTATGAGAGCATACTGCAAATGAGGATTTTGGGTATTTTGACTTGCCAAGGCGTTTCCAGTTCTAAGACCCTGTGCTGATTGCTCACGAGGGTGGCCGTTATAGGTATTTTCAACTGAACTTATTTAAAAGTGAGGTAGTTGTGATAAAAAGTATTTTTTTCAACTGTAGGCAACTGCACACAGTAACTTGGTGCCTGCAGTTTGTAATGGCAGCAATACTCAGCGTACACCTTGCAATATAGTCATGACCCTGGAAATTCAGCATGCACTCTCCTTTCAAAACAAAATGAAAACCCCGAGATCGTTCGGTGGTGATTTGAATGGGTGTTGCTCTGGGTTGAGGGCATTGTGCACCTTCTGGGATCTGCTGCCATCTCAAGTGCATTGCATGGGTCACCCCAAAGGGCAGTTTGGACACAGTTGCTGTGATTTTCCTGGGAGGGAGTCCTGGCAATGTGCAGTCCCTGCTGCCAGCTGACATCCCAGCTTGACTCTGGCCTGCTTACTTTTTGGCCTAAACTTCTTAAGAGGTGTATGAACTTTTGTGAACCCAGCCTGTGCTCAGGACATGGGGCTCTGATTATTAAACACTTTTTCAATGTCTGTAACAGCTTTCACCCAAAGACCTTAGGACACTTGAATGCACTCGTGATTAACTGCACGCCCTGCACTCCGTCCCAGTAGAAAACACCTGGGAAAGCCATGTCAGCTCTGAATGTACTTTCCCAACATGAGGACATAGTGGAGAGGGACCTGGACCGAAATCTCGTTACAAATACCTCAGAGGGCTCAGCAGTTCTGCTTTCCAGCTCTACATTTTGAGCGACCCTTTTCTAGTGCATGATTTAAATCATACTACGGAACAACTGCTTCCAAAATCCAGAAAAATACAGGTGCCATATACATATGTACAATATACAATCAAACCTGTTTGATGATTATACAGTGAGATGAAGGACAGTCCCAGGTTAGAGTACTGGTGTATGATTTGAAGTCCTGGTTTTCAGCATTTTCTTTTCCCATTACAGGATTTTTGAGGGGGAGAAGAAATAAGTTCCGCCTCTCATATTTTTACATACATATTTTTTGCCATGCATATTTTTATTGCTTTATTAAACTGTCCTCGTGCTTGAAACAAAGAAACTTTCCTACTGCAGCATATTATGCAGAAAATTGCACTGAAAATGAGATCTGACCCAGTGTTAGGGTAGCAGTGGCCGGGTAGGTGTCATGGTTAGCCCATGTTCAATCACTGCCATTGACTTACGCAGCCACGTCTCAGCGGAGAGCCAGCGGAGGGTACGGTGTCTGTGTTAGCTCCTTTGCCTTGCTCTAGGGGCTTTCTGCAACACAGAGAAGTCCTTGCCAACCTTTTGAACACCAAAGCAGTATCAGTCTCCTCCGTACAGGTGGTGTTTAGAGGGAGTTTGCTTTATTTTTCTTTTTCCTTTATTGCTTTTTCAAAGTTGCATCTGTCCTACAGCCCAAACTGCAGGTGAGTTTGTTGTCTATGTAACTGAATTTTCTGTCTTTGAATATATGAAGGCGACTGTCAACACTGATCCTTAAAGTCTTCTACCTCCTTTCAGTCTTTCGGACACAGCTAAGCATGAAAGCACAGAGCTGCTCAGCCAAAGACTTCTGCCAGCTTTCTTACGTGGCTGGGATTTTATAGCGATATCAAACTTAAGTGTGACTGACAATTCATAAAACCCCAGAAGTTAGAGGTGGAAAAGACTGTTAGGTCACCAGCTCCATTTCCCTGCCAGGGTGGGATATGCCACAGGTGTTTCTGCTCTAAGACTTACAGAAATGCCGTGCCAGTGGTGGTTGTCATTAATTACTGTAGTTGCCATCCCAAGCCTAAATCCTGGTGGTTCTGAGCCACCACCTTACAGCAAGTAGGAGTCCCAATAGCTCAGTTCTTCCCAGACTTGGGAGATCATGGTTTGAAACGTGATCTCCTGTGATCGTTTGTCCAGAAGAGCAGGGGACAATAAAACACATGGGTGAACTGGGTTATTCATGCAGGGCAGAGTTTCTCCAGCTGGTGAGAGTCAAACAGCTAGCTGTACCTGCTCAGGGGGATACCTCAGCCTGGTCTTGCCTCTTAGGCAAGTTAGGGAGGAATTTCCTTTTGCTACAAGGTAGTTCTTTCACAGCTGTGTGTGCTCTTCCCCTCCTTAATAGTTTAGTACTGTGCAAATCACTGCAGTCTTTTATTATGGTATTTTCTGCAGAGGATGTTTCAACCTGTTCATTACTAGCTACATATTACATTTTGCTTGAACTTGTAGAAGTAGGTACTTTTTTTTTTTTTTTGGGTTTTTTTTTTTTTTTTCAAGTAAGAATGAAATTCTTTTACTATTATACAAGGTTCTTAATGCATCTGACACAAAGAAAATAGAATTAAAGCAAATAGTAACTCGGTTTTTACCACAATGTGAAATCCTGTTTGCTCTCTGATTGCACATCAAATGTTGACATTAACTAGCAGATATGCCACTTCCATGCCAGGGTCTCATTCTTGGAACATGAGATCAGGCTGACTCTGTGAAAATAAATATTAAAGAAAACATGCTCAGCGAAGTGCTCAGCTCATAAAGGCCCAGTGCGAAGAAATCTGGGCAGCTGCCGCCACCCCCACGGAGGCTTGCTCAGCTCGCAGCTCTCACTTGCTGAGATTTGCATTACAGTTGTGTTTTTTTCCAGGTAGCCAACATGATCGCATTTCTATTTAGAGTTACATTACTTCAGTTTCCAGTTTCGCCCTTAACGCTGTATTTTCAATGAGCTCCTTTCTTGATACCACAAATATCGGTTCTATTACTCTTTTTCAGCTGCTTCTGTTTCACGATAACCTGGCACTTCCTCAGCCTGTTTTGTTACAGAGCAGGAGACTTGGGTTTTTTAGTGTTATTTCCTTCTCTTTTCGTGCTTCCTCAGGTTCCAGAAATGACCCTACAGGCAGACCCAGTATGCTGCATGCCTACTTTTCCTTCTCAGATGTACAGAAGTTAAATGTGGCACATGCTCCCCTTGCCTGATCTTTAGAAGATGTTAGGAGCTAAGAAACTAATGTACTGCGTCCAGCTCTGGAGCCCCCAACGTAAGAAAGACATGGACCTGTTGGAATGGGGCCAGAGGAGGCCACAAAGATGCTCAGAGGGCTGGAGCCCCTCTGCTGGGAGGACAGGCTGAGAGAGTCAGGGTTGTTCAGCCTGGAGAAGAGAAGGCTCCGGGGAGACCACAGAGCCCCTCAGAGTACTTATAGAAGCCTACAGGAAAGATGGGAGGGACTCTTTGTCAGGGACTGTAGTGATAGGATGAGGGCAAATGTTTTCAAACTGAAAGAAGGAAGATTTAGATTAGATGTCAGGAAGAAATTCTTTACTGTGAGGGTGGTGAGCCCCTGGCCCAGGTTGCCCAGAGAAGCTGTGGCTGCCCCATCCCTGGAGGGGTTCAAGGCCAGGCTGGACGGGGCTTGGAGCAACCTGGGCTGGTGGGAGGTGTCCCTGCCCAGGGCAGGGGGGGGGAACCAGATGATCTTTAAGGTCCCTTCCAACCTGAACCGTTCCAGGATTCCATGATGATTCTAATAGTACATGGTCAGTGTTTCCTCTAAGCTGACACTCTTGGCTATAGAGCAAAGACTGGCTCTAGGTGAGGAAAGTGGTAACCAAATGCAGCTTTTGGCTCTACATGGGGACAGTAAAATCCGAGTTCATTCAGCCTTTGGTTATCACCTTTGAACAGGTGTGGTCTGATTGAGGGACCCACTTTGTATTGCCCCCATTCTCTCCAACCCCTCCCCAAAGAGGCAGAAAAAGCTACAAAGCTATAGAGAACTGAGAAGTTTAGGGGAGCCTGAGCAGTTACTGAGGACTTCTGCCCTATGGCCATGTAGTAAACACTATATAACAAGTTTAAAAAATTATATTCTTATAGCAGCAAGATGTACTGGACAGGCAGAAGCTCCATAATGCCAGTGTGCTATATCTGTGTGTATCCACTCCATCGTTTTTTGAAGAGTTCCCAAATGCAGACCTACCCTTCAAGGAGCTTCCCCGCAGGTAGACCCTCCTCCCTTTCAGTGGTGCTCCATGACTGTCCTGGGAACCAGCTCCTTTGAGGATCAGGGTCTGAGGAAAGACTAGATGAAAACAGGTGAGTAAATATCCAACATGAAGAAAAGGGAGAGAGAAATCCTCTTCCCTAGGGTTACATTTAAAGCTGAATAGGGAATTCTGGGTTGAAAGGTTAGGGAGAGAAATTATTTTTGTTTCGGGTGGAGGTCTTGTTGGAGGGAAGTGTTGAAATGAGAGAGCTTTGAGGTTAAGAAAGTTTCTATGCTCAAGTAAGTGGTAGCTGCAAATTTGCTTTAAATAATTTCAGTAAAACTAGTGAGTAGGGAAATTAATTTCCTTGCAAAATGATGTGGTGGAAAGGCAAAGCCTTGGGTTACAGCTCGGATAAAAGGAAAATGTAAATGCTTTGCATTAAATTCCTTGTGCATTTCATACTTTTACAGCCATCTTTGAAATTTATAGTGTAGATGCACTGGTTTGAAGTACAAGCTCACCTTGCCTGACCTCCCCCATAACACAGGCCTTTGAATCTGGCCCTGTAATTTCTGCATCAGGCACCTCTCTCTCTGTTTGAGCTATAGCATGTCTCTGAGATATCCATCTAGTCTTGACTGGAAGACTGCAAATAAAGGAAATCCATCACATCCTTAGGTAGCTGTGTTTAAATCACTAAGATAAGCCTGTACATCTAAGGCTTTCCCTGAAGACAAGACAGCAACAAGAATTTGCTGAAGAGGCCAGCACTCGTGGGAGGGTAAGAGCCTGCAGACCCGGCCATTATTTTCATAAAGCTCGGAAATGGGGAAAAAGCAAAGTGTTGCTCCAGTTCCAATACAACATAAGTGTAATGTCATTCCGCAGAGGACTTAATGTATTCCTCACAAAGCTTAAGGCTTTGAAAGACCAGTGGACTTATTAATTATTTGCTTTTCAAGGCTGATGGTTGGGTGACTAGGCAATAATGCTATTGTGAGATCAAATTAAAAACTCTTCGAGAAAAGGGGGGTAGTACTACCTGTGAAAACAATTCTATTTGGTTTTGTACTATCTCTTCTTCTTTTGTACTATCACCTTCTTCCGACCCAACCATTTCAAATATTGTTTTGAAAATATTTCACTTATGTTTTTGGCATCTGTGGAGCCAAATTTGGTGTCTATACCAAAGACTTTGGTGATATTTAAGCCCAATTATAAATGAACTAAGTTGTCTGAGGTAACACTAGGTGGACTATTTTTATTTCATGCTGATGACCTCTGAGTGATGTTACTCTCTACTAATGGCAAACATTCAGTTTTTGGTTTTCTTTCTATTGGTATTTGTCAAAAACTGTATTCACGGTTTCTCAATCCTGAGCACGGAGCTTCAGCTGGACTGATTTCAACAGCATTAGACAATTACTTTCTATATTGTTGAAGTGATACAGTTCTTAACCAAAGTTTGAACAAAGGTGACGACTTCAGCCATCTGATGGCTCTATATCCTTTTATATAGATCTTTTGTTTTAACATATTGAGGAATTTTCTTGTCTTTCTGCGTTTTCCTGCCCCCCGCTAAAGCTTTACTGTAAGCCTCTCATGTTCTTACACTTTTGCTTGATTCCCTTTCTGTCTCCCACTTTCCTTAATGCAGCCCTCTGGTTCCTAGCACCCATCAGTCAAAAATCGCAGACAAATATAATCAGTGTGGGTGGTTCCTGAGCGCAGGTGGAGCTGGGTGGCAGCAGCCTGGAGCTGAAGCTGCCTCGTGCGGGGTGGACCTCAGCTGGCGTCCATCAGCCCTCCTTTGGCGGAGGACGTTGCTCTGTTTTCCTTGCATTTCACTGGTAATGGTTTCTGTAAGGTACCTGCCCATTCTGTGAAATGAGTCCTGGGTGAGTCACTCAGAAATAACAATAGGATGTCCTCTGAGGTGACATGTCTGTAAAAGTGCCCTTTTCAATGACACCACCACCTTTGGACGCCTGATTTCACTTTGTATTCAAACAGCGTTAACTCGTATATTTCCCATTCGATTTTTTTCTTGTCTTTTATTTGTTGTTCCACCAATGAGATCTGGGAAGTTTAAAGCAGAAGATTTAAATCATCTGGCTTTACAGTGAAGTCAATTCCATCTTCTCCTATTAGATTTGTTTTTACCTGGGTTAACCTCCCCACCGATAGTTCTTTGGTTTCTTTGTCTTCTGCTCTTTTTCCAATTACAGACATCCAAAAGAGATTTTGCAGTGTTTAAAATGAGTGAGGTAACCCCCGGGTTATATTGTTCCACATGTTTCTCTGTTCGTATAGACTGCTTCAGTATTACGTTTGCTTTCACGCTAAGGAAAAAGCCATTCCACGTTTTCAGTGCATCTTAGGACAGAATGACCGGTATAGTTCATAAATGACTGCACAGACATCTGAAAGTTATTCTGGTTAATTTAACTAGACCAGTATAATGAATCTGAAAAATATGAAGGAGCCTTTCTTAGATTCAGGAAAATCTCTTTTAGGTTTAACAAGATTCCCTCTGCCTCTCCTCAGTAAACTACCCAAACAAGCACTCTAGTGTTTTCTTTCCTCATCGAAGTCCCTTAAGAAAGGGAGCAAGGGGGTCATCATCAGGTCAAGAGCCTTTGGTTATGAACGCTACCTTTCATTTGCTTAAGTAGGTAATCACACGGCCCTGCATCACGCTTGGTACAGCCTTGTGTCACCGGCTGTTGGAAATGAGGTAAGGTGTTTACAGATGGAGGCGTCAAGCGTGTCATTGTGTAGCTCGAAATTTTATGCAGCGCATTATTTCTCCCTGCCCATCCAACATTTCCTTAACAATGACACAGAACGACTTTGTTAAGCAAGTGGAACGTGCTGGAATTGTCTAAGAGCAGTTATTTCAAATGCAGTTGACCTGTACTTTGTGGGGAAAGGGACATTTAAATAAGCTTCTAAATAAGGGACTGGGACGGTGTATCTTACCACATAAACACTTACTGTGTCCAAGGTAAGAAAACAGAAGAAAGATGAAAACTGCTTGGTTGCCTGTGGCATGAAGACCAAAGTATCTAGGGGGAAAAGATGAATAAGAGAGATTGGAAAGTACAGTGTCGTTCACTAATCTATCGCCATACATCAAGTGTTTTGAGCTTTCTTAAGAGCAGTTATGTAGGAGGATACAATAAGTACTAAAATGCTTGAGAAAGTTTGCATTTCAGGCACGTAATGTAAAGAAATGCATTTAGTTAGCAGCCTAGTTTCAGGAGGATGGACTAGACCCACTAGTCTGTGGTAGCTGCCTGCACCAACTTAGTACAACCAGAAGAATTTTTTCGGCTTAGAATTGCTCATGCGCAACTCTTCTGAAACTTCTATTATTACCACTAGGACACTGGAAATCATAAAAGACTTCGGGAATTCAGGACTCCCATGCACAACATAGCAGTACGTTAAAAGTCATCATTCTTAAGCCTTACTGCTCCTTAGAATTAACCAAACTGCAAGCAAAGAAATATAATTTTTGTACAAAATAGCAGGAGTGTGCTGTACAGAGCGTTTGGCTACAAAGATGTGCGCTTCAAGGAATCTATTATACCAAGACTATAAAGAGTTTCCTTTTTTTAGCAGGCAAAGGGCTATGGAAACTTTAGAGAATTGGTCTTCGAGGTCAGGAGCATGCTGGCAGACTTCTACGGTTACAAGTGTTGTTTTCTGTGCAAAACTTTTCTGAGAAAAAATTTTTCAAACTTCACAGTAGAGATGGGATTTATTGCACTAGCCATTAACTGTTCAAATGTTGGGATCCTGTACCAAATTAACCGTTTAGCTTAGGCAAAGGAAAGGTGTAGGCACCAGGTAGCAACTCTTCCCACCTGTTTGTAGATGTCTGACTGATAAGGAGGGGTACTAAAGTCCTCATTAATCTCTCTTCATGCATGAGAAGCAGAGGACCTACCATGTTGTTAGGCAGGACATTGGAAATATGAGGTAAAATGTTTATTTTCCAAAAGCAATTAGGTGCGAGTGAGGTCCTGCCTGTTTTGGGCACTGCTTCTAAAGGAACTGGCTAGACTTTGGCAAGTTCTGGCCTATCCAGTGAATGACGATATTAAAAAATAAAAGCATTGAGTTTGGAAGGCAGCATCCAAATAACTCCCAGTGGTTTCTAAACTGTATCTTGGAAAAAAAAAAAAAAAAAAGATTTTATGCTGCTCTTATAATAAAATTTACAGAACAAAGTAGATTATTACTGTCCACTATAACCTCCTGACTTCCAGGTCCCTTCCAGACCACTCTGCAAGTCCAACTTAGCTCATGTTAAGAATTCAGAAGCAAATTGCATACAGCCTCCATCTGCATTAGGCTAGATATATTTTGGGTCTGTTTTCCTCTGCCCTACTTTGATCGCTTGTTTTATTTTCATTGCTTCACAGGATATCAGTAATTATTATGGAAGCAAAATGAAATTAAATCCAAGTTTTTCCAAAAGGTTAGGGGAAACATGGACTCATAGCCCAGGAAATCATACTAAATTCAAGTAAACTATACAGTCTGTGACCGCAGAAGTGTTTTAGGAAATTTTCTTTCATTTGTCTTAATTTTAGGTATCATGAGGTGCTTAATAAGATGCTGTGTGTAATGCTGAAGTGACCTGCTTTTACTTTACAAGTGCAATTACCTGAAGACAAGCTGGGTTTTGTGCAGTTTTCTGCTGGGACGTCGAGGAGGCGGCAGGTGGTAAAGCAGCCGGTGCCAACTATTACAGCGCTGCCCTTCTGGAAAGTGAAGTCGAGGTGAAAAACGTTACCACATCTCTGGGTCACCTTTCCCCTCCGAGCCTCCCACTCTGGAGGGAAGCCTCGCTCTTCAAAGGTTCGCATTGTACCCGTGGCCTTTCTAAATAACATAAAACGCGCTCCGGTGCAGTGTGGGTGGGCAGTTAAAGCTAAGGTAAACAACCCGCGTTGCCAAGCAATATTTTTGTAAGCAGTAGGCAAGATGCATTTCAACAGATGCGTTTCAAAAGGAATAACCACAAGGAGATGGGAAACACCTGCGAGCCTTTTTTGTATGGGACTCTACAGCAGGACCCAATGGGAGTGCAAAACCCACCTGGACCTTCGCAAAGATGTTGCAACAACATCTGCGAGGCAGGGGGAAAAAAATGCACCTATTGATCGGGCACGGTTTGTTTGTGAAAATGAGCACGGGTGCACACAATGGTCACTCTAAACGTGAATGCAAATTGCCGCCCTGTTATTAGTGGGGTAGAGGAAGGGCCAAAGGGGGTTGTTGTCCCCTCCATACCAGCCCAGGATGACACACCTGCAGCCAGTTGTGTGACACAGCACCAGCTGTTGACCTAGTGTGTTTTAGGATCTCAGCCTCAAGATTTACTTAATGACATCCCCAGAGGTACAGCTGTGATTCACAGATGTCAAGCTAACAGCACATTTTCATCAAACACCCCATGTCTCTGCTCGTCTCATTTGATGTCTTGAAAATAACATCACCTTGAATAGGGAGGACACAAGCATATAGGAACACGTACATTTATATAACAAGTTTATAATCATTTGTAGATTAAGGCCAGAAGGGAATATTTGGTGTCCTACATAGTACAGGGCAGACAACATTACTGCACAAAAGGATATATTTTTAGAAAGATATCCATTTTTGTTTAAAAAAAATTAAGTGATGGGGAAGCCATGCATGAGAAGTTCTTGCAGTGTTTGACTGATATTGAGTAAAAATTGTCACCTTTTTTCCAATTTGAATTTATGTAGCTTCAGCTTCCAGTCTCTCAATCTTAGTATGGCTTTGTCTAACATGTTTTAAAAATATCCTCTAGCATCAGATGCTATATTTTTTTTTTTATCCGTTTCTCTCTAGATTGGGGGTCTAGATAGTGGCAGGTCACCTTTGGAAATTTAAATAAATCTAGCTTCTAAAATTATTCATAATTTTTGCAAATGTTGTGTTATTCTTTTATCTGTCTTTTAGCCTGTCTCCAGAGTTTCCATAATGGAGGCACTCACTCCTCCTGGAGTGGGTACAGCAGAGAGCTACCAAGATGATGAGGGGACTGGAACACCTGTCTTATGAAGAAAAGCTGAGGGATTTGGGTCTCTTCAGTCTGGAAGAGATGACTGAGGGGGATCTTATCAATGCTTATAAATACTTAAAGGGTGGGTGTCAGGAGGATGGGGCCAGGCTCTTTTCAGTGGTGCCCAGCGACAGGACAAGAGGCACAAACTTGAACATAGGAAGTTCGATCTCAACATAAGGAGGAACTTCTTTCCTGTGAGGGTGGCAGAGCCCTGGCACAGGCTGAGGGTGGTGGAGTCTCCGTCTCTGGAGACATTCCAAACCCACCTGGACGCGTTCCTGTGCCACCTGCTCTGGGTGACCCTGCTCTGGCAGGGGGTTGGACTAGATGATCCTCAGAGGTCCCTTCCAACCCTACCATTCTGTCATTCTGTGTAATTCTGTGAATACACACAATTCTTCCAGATTAGGTCTTTTAATTTCTTATTCCCTCTGCATTTCTTTATAAACTTGCCCCTTGGTTGTAACATGGTTGATGCCTTCCCAGATGATGAGCTGCCATAAGGAGCACCATGTGTGGCAAGGCAGAGCAGCTTCTGCCGCAGCCGCAGGTTGAAGGAGAAATTAAAGGAAAACAGGCCTTCTGGAGCCCCTGGGTGTCCTCATCCTCATGACATAGCCAAAAGTACAGTAAATTAGAATAAATGGGATCACACCAAAGGAGCCCCATGCCCACAAAGCCCCGTGCTATGAAGAGGTTTGACTAAACTCATCTACATCTGTAACATTTTAGGAAAATACCATGGTTATGTACAATCCTAGTTAATGCCATTGCATCCCTATAAAACCCATCACAGCAGTGGTCTAAAGCGATGGCAGTGATACGGCTTGGAGCTATAGAGGTCTTGGACCACATGGTGTGTTTGTTGTGTCAAAAGCCTTTTCCTGGACTCTATTTGCAGGCTCTAGCATGTATTTGCATCATGTTTTACAGGCGCGCATGGCCTGTCTCTGCCCCTGATCCAAGCAAACTGGAGGTTGTATAGCCATGATTGGTGTGGGAATAATTCTAAGGGGAAAAAAAAAACAAACCACAGAGAGATTGGGATAGGGCTTGAATTGGGTTATATTTGTAGTCACGCCTCCCCAACAATAACCCTGTAGGGTATACAAAAATATGAGATTGTCCTGTGTTGGCTGAAGCTAATCTACATCTTTATAGGCTTAAACCAACACTTGGTGGAAAGACTCTTGTTGGATGAGACCCAGCTTGGGGCTCTTGTCAAAAAGTTACTGTACAGATTTCGCCGTCATGGGACATTGATCTCTTCCCTGCATCTGCTTAGACTCAGATCTATTTACTTTGGTCTTTAAATAACCTATTGCCCCTCTTTAGGGGGTTTTCTCGGTCCTGTAGAAGTGGAAGGTAACGGGGGTTCTGGCTCACACATTGTGAGGGAGATTTTTCAACGTTCTCATTCTAAGATGTTTTCAGAGAGTATGACCGAGAAAAATATCAGTCTTTACCTTTGTTGAGCTCTCAGTGACAGGCAGTAGCAAACCCATCCTTTCAGTGCTAAACTGGATAGTTTTGATCGAGAAATAATCGTAAGGTAATGAATAGGGAACCCCAGGATGCAATTTTTACAAGTTTGCTTTTCGCAGAAGCGCACTGTAACACACATCATTGAGCTTCTACTGTTTTACATATGTTTTCTCAGCAAAAGAAAGATCACCTCCCTTTATTGGAATAATATGAAAAAAAAAAAAACCCCAGACTTGAAAAACCTGCAGAGATCTTCTGAGGCTCAGGCGATATTTACAAACCCTGGGATTTTATGGAGATTAAATGTCTCACCATTGGAAGTTTTCTTCCATGGGTTGTTTTCATAGGGAAAAGTCACATAATGGCTCTGTATTGATATTTCATTGTAAGAAAGAAGATGGAGCATCGGTCTGTCTCCAATGCTAGGAAGTGGTTTCAAGTCACATATTGTGATTTGTTCAAATATTTTCACTGTCCTACAAGAGTCGGAGAATTTTTCTTCTCAAAGTGTTCCCTCTCAGGTAGCCTTCCCACTTCTGTTATATTGCAGAAAGAAGAGATGTGCAGCGCTAGGCATCTGCGTCCCGTCAATCACTGCTGAATTTGCAGTCCAGAGACTAATCTGTCAGACGGCAGAGGTGAGTTAAATGTCCCCGCACTAACAGAGCTCTTCTTGCTCTCGCTCCTGGGATGATGTGACCATAGGCAACGTTACAGTTGGAGCTGTACGCCGCAACAAAGGCAAATCAGAAAAGAATAATAATTCTAAAAGCAGGATGAAAAGGAAATAAGAGGATTAGAGAATTTCTTTGTCTCTTTACCTTCGGCAGATTGTTCTCAAATTGTAGTCAGTGACGCGATAACCATCCACTCTGTCGGGGAGAAGAAAGAGTTACAGGGGACACTGCTCTGGGAAAGCGTTGTTTTGCCTAAGGAGCACTAATGTTTTATTACAAGAATCCCAAAAGTTTAATGACTGCTCTCCTGTTTAAATGCAGTTTGGTTTAGAAGACTGCAGAAAACGGCAGATTTGTGCTCATTATGCTATTGATCAGCAGAGAAGCTATTTAAAATGTTTTCAAAATTCTTTTTGTCTGACAGTTTACTGATGACTCTTTTTGGATTAATGGACCATTAAGACAGGCTGTCCCTGCAGGCTCAGGTTCTCTTCCTTTCCTGCTGGCAAGTTATAGCATGATACAAGTATGCGAGTGCCAAAAGCATCTTTTCCATCTTTCTTGGTGTCACACAGTAAAGTACTGGAATGCCAAACAAACAAAACATGTTCCGTTGCTATCAAAAGCCTGCCATACTGGTACTAAAAACTGGAACTATAAAAGGAAAGGTCATTTCTAGCTCTTTGCACAGAAACTGTTGTTTTGGTTGTGTTTATTAAATGCATGAAAGGCTCCTGATCTGTAACTGGAGCTGAAATACAAAAGAAAATACTGAAGATGACAGCGGCACTGATGTAAAATAGCCAACTAACTTCAGACCGTATTTTGAATCCTGCTTGGTGAAGGTCTAGTTTTCTAAAAACCTGTGTCTGGGGCTCGTTGGAAGTCACGCATGGAGACCACTTGCCTTTTTCTCTACCAGCAATGCTTCTCTTCTTTCAAGGCTGACAGGCCAATAGCATCCCGGGGCGTGCTGAGCTAATGCCAGCAGTATTTCTCCTTTGTGGATCAAATAGCAGGAATTGGAATGAACCTTCCTCAAATTCTCTTTCAGGATCTCCTCCAGGCAAAACTTTGAGGTTTGCATAACTCTGAAAAATAATCTGACTTTACTTTGGCAATGAAAAATAAGCTGCTTATTTGTGCCAAGCAAAAATATATTTCTTCTTAGTAGCATTTTTTCATTACTAATATGTAATTACTATTTTCCCCTCTTTTTTTTTTTTTTTTTTTTTTTTTTTTCCTCTTCCCATCNTTCCCCTCGTGCTGTGATTTTCCTCTTTTTTAAGGACACTTTGACATACTGTTTCAGACATGCTGAGACAAGAGTGAGATATTTGCAGTAGTCTATCAGAATGCGTGAATTTGATGTGGTCAAACAAAACATTTCAGTTAGTGGTCTGAATGTGTTGTTGAAAACTGAAGGATGACATGAATAAATGGAAAAAACAATATTCCTTTGTTTCTTGAAGTACTCCCAGAAGCCTCAATAAGGACAATCCAAAACAGAAAATAAGCACGTCACTTCGCAATTAATGGATAGAAATGTGGTTTTAATACAAGGTAATAATTGCCAGAACAAAAGTAAAGCTTCATTTTTGATCAAGGCAGGGAATTTCTGTGATGCTTTTCATTTTCTCATGTGAATTATTATTTTTAGTTTGGAGCCGACTACAACCACAGAGATGTCAAGACGTGGTACCTTCTGCCATTAGAACTTTCTGCTAGCAGTTACAAGAAAGCTTAGGACCTACAAGATCCTTTGGGCAGTTTCAGGAGATGGCTTGCGTGTCTGAGTTGGATATTTATTTATTAAAAAAAAAAAAAAAAAGATAAAAAAGATCCTTCTTGATACAGCTGTGGCTGCTCCTTGCAGCAGTTCTTGTGGTGAGTGCTTTTGAAATTCTTGAATGTAGAAAGCAAGCTCCATCATGACAATCTCCAATTCCTGGTGATTTTCTAATGTTCTGGTGTGTTTCGAAATATCACAGATATGCCCTGCCTTTAAATGCTCACACTCCCCTCGTTCATGCTTTAATCGTTTTGGAAGCAAAAACAGCCTGGCTGCACATTATGCCTTTAAATCAAGAAATGTCAGAGGGGCCATACAAAGAGGGGAGCTGCTAAGACAGGTTGGGAAGAGGTCAGGCTGGGCCACATCGATCACTAGTTACAGCTTTAACCATCGAGAGGAGAAATCACTAAGGCACGACATCAGCAATGCGCGGCTTTCATCGCACCTTTGTCAGCTCCGCGGGTGATGGAGTACAGGTTGTAAGTCCTTGGTGTTAAATATGGTAATGCCCCATGGAGCTGGAAGTTAATAACAGAGAGAGGAACAAGGGAACACAATGTTGAACAAAAGGGGCAGGTTGGAGTGATTTATTGGGAGGGCTGAATTTCTCATTACTATGTAATGGAGAAAAAGTCTTTAAAACACTAGAAGTTTTTAGGCTTTCTATGGCTATGAGTGCTTTGCGGTAAGATGTGCAGGCAGAGGATGTCCTTGTCTTACACCGCATAATGATTCTGTTGTGAAAAGCACCTATTCTCGTCTGTGTACTCTCTTCAAGCATTTACTCTCTAATCCTTCTCATGAATTAAGAGACAGTAATCACCTACTGCTTTTCAAAGTTTCCTGTCCCTGTTTGATGTCATTGTGCTTAGTTCATCCTTTACACCAGGGTTAAGCCTGGCTTGCTTCTTTTAGTTCTGTCCCTGTTTAATCTTCTTAATTTATGTGACGTGCTGATATTTGTTCAGAACTTTAAAATAGATATAAATAGTAAAATGGAGACATCACTGAAACAAAGAGAACCTCTGCTAGTAAGAACTGGAAAGTAATCTTTCTGTGTTCCCCAAAGAGATCACATTTGTGAAAAGGAAGCGTATAAAGAGGAAAGGGTTCACTTTGTGTTAGATGATTGATTTTAAAGAGCAAATGGAACCCGGGAACAAGATTTTTGGTATCTTTGTTTGGTTTTACACCACAAATACAAAGCATAAAACTGCGTGCGAAGAGGTGACATGATCTAAAACATCTCTGTACTATTAGATTTCTTTTTTTTTTTTTTATTATTAAAAAGAGTATGTTTTCGGAAGCAAAAGATGCATCAATTATCGACCACACAACACAAAAAATCAACTATTGGTTTTAACGCTCCAACCCACGACAGAGTTAACTGAATTAAAGACATCACTTAAAAAACATCTTCTCTGTATTTCCCTGCAACCTGGCAAACCTTAGGATCGGCAGCCGTATCCATTTTTGAGAAGATGGTGGCAGAAAGTACATTGACAACTGGCTCAAAGGTCAATCTTGTTAACTCTCATTGCTGATCAAACTAAAATGCTCATTTACATAGCAGGTAGTGTGATCCAAGTTTGTGACAGGCCCAGCAGGGCTTCTCTAGGATCTAATTGAAGTGTAACATTACAGAATGGTGACAATGGATGGAAGATGGTGTAACAGGGTTGGCCTCGGCCATGAAATGGATTTCTGCTGGTGTGTAGGAACTTCCAGCTTAGTTTTCTGATTTAAATGATCCTCCTCTCCACCAGACACAAGCTGTTGTTGGTTGCACCGGTGGCTGTTTGTCCTGCAGTCCCTGTGTGGTCGTTGTAGAGGAACGTGCCTGCGTTCCTGAAATGAATTCATTTTTGCATACTCAGTGTCATTTAATAAGACCAAAGGAGCTGTTTTGTCACCTCCCTAGCGTCACCTAGCTGGATTTACAGTCAGTCTGGTGGAGAAGCCATGGGTAAGATTTGTCATTTGCCATTTCTCAAGGTGATTTTATGGGAGTTACAAAACTTTATCCCAGTAAAGCAGGCTAATTCTTACATCTCTTCTAGACCATAATTGCCAACTAAATCTATTGTAACTGTTCAGATTAAGGAGATTTTATTTAGATTAACGCTATGTGAGATTTTTTCGATTGGAAGGATTGTTCACTGTTGTGCCTTCACATAACAATAAATGAGAAAGGATATATCAATTAAGTTAGCAGCAGCATTATTGGGAGGAACGGAACTTAATATGGCAAAATAATATCTCTCTATACAGGATCCTCAAAGGAAATAATTTAAATTGTCGAAAGTGTGGGGTTTGCTGCAATGATTATACTGATTTTAGGTTGTTGGTCAGCTGAGCTTTGCTGGTTAGACAAGGATTTCTTTTCTGTCTTCCTAATGAATAAAATTATGCCAGCAAAACTTTTAGGTTTTAGACAGAAGGTAAGTGACGTATTTCAGTTGAACAATCTCAAAATGATTTGTGTATCTCAGTCTCACGAATGTCCTTTTCAACACCAATTTACCAAAGCTGGTTTTGTAAGTGCATTAGATGTTCAGTTGCTTTTACACGTAATTTTGTAAAACAATATCAGCATAACATACAAGGAGAATCTTATTCCTCTAAGTAAGTCTTTGTGCCTTGAGAAACTCAGCGTTTCTCAAATAATCCTCAAACGCTTCATATTTCTCAAATGACCATTCTTATTTGTAATAATTAGTTCTGGAAAACGTCAAGAATTACCGACTTCCAGGTTCAAGTCCTGTGCAGCAGAAATGGAATTTTTAGAGATCAGCAAAAAGGCAGAATCGTGGGGTCTTCAGAAAATAACCGGATGGTTGGTTGATGATGGTTTGCTGAGGTGATTTAATTTTGTCAAATAGAGGAGAAAAGAGTTTTGGGGAGTAATTAGAAAAAGAGATGCCCATTGTTTGTCTCAGTGGATCTGGCTTTGTTGGCTGTCATTTTCTGCTTTCTGTATTCCTTAGGTCCAAACTTTACATGCTTTTTCATGTGATTGATTACACGTGAAAGCAGGCGCTGAAGTTTCTTTGCATGCTTAGTTACCTTGAATTTTCCTAGAAAAGAATTTAAAACTTTTGCATGTTCTAAGTCACATTTAAATAATCCAGGACCCTGATTCGGCTGTTTCAGGTCCATTGCACACCCCAAGTGGAAAAGCCTCACACAGCCTTCTGTCGAAAACATATGGAGATAATATGGTGGGAAGTGGAACAATTAGCAGTAATCAGCCCATTTCAGCTTCTCTGAGAGCGATAGCAGATTCCTCCCCCACTGGGGCTACTCAGATCTCGATAGACGGAGCTTCTGACTCTCAAAGTGCAATCCTATTGACTCACTTGGAAATGTGAATCTTCAGCTGTCCTGAAATCCACTACGTTTTCCAGTTATTTGGATGCTAAATTCCTCATGCATGGCTTATGTGCATGGCATTGCTCTCTATACGAGGCCACTCTTTTGGACATCGGAGGCTCAGGTCTGTACTCATGCAGCATAAGCCATCCTGCCCATTAACTCACCTTCATTTGTTTGGAAGAATCTTCCCTTTCCTGTGATCTCAGTAGATTTTCTCTTGTCTCCTCATTATCAGATTTCCCATGTTCAACCAGAGCACATTAGGACCTTCTTTCCTCTCCTAACACTAAAAATGAGGTGTCACTCCCACACCTTTCCCACTTCATTCATGTTTTCCTAAAGTTCTCAATCTGTGAAGCTCCCTTTGCACTTGAATTTGGTCAAAGCTTGAGACCTCTTACCTGGGCACTGCGTCTCTGTCACATGAGAAACAGAAGTTTGTGCTTTGGAACAGAAATTTATCTTGGGGATGGAAAAACACGCCAGGGCTTGAAGAGAAAGCCTCTTCTGCTGGTTGGCACCAGAAAAGCCTGGCTGAGCTGATGTCCCCAGGCCTGGTCACCTTGGTACAATGGTATTTCTAGGCAGACCATGACCTTGTGTCCGCTCCTCCCCTGTCTTATGCGCAGGGAACATTGCCAGGCTCAAAGGGGCTGGTCAGGTCCTGGCTCATCCCTGGTGTGATCCCCTCAGGACTGCTGAAACAGGACAACACTGGGCTGGCTTCACTGTGATCTTCACAGTGATCTTCACCACGAGCCTCTCAGCCACCGCCAGCGGCTCTGATTGCATCCTCTAGGCATTTTATGCCTAACATTTTGTTATAGTGACCCCTCAAGAAAGGCTTAAATTAGCATGTCTAGCGTTAGACTGAATGTATTTATCTTAGGCTAACATGACCACAGTTAATAATCGTGCTGTAATTGAAATTTGCCTTTGACATCACCTCCCGACTGACTAATTGGATTGTGTCTAGTTATTCTCTCTCACTAATTTTTTCTGTCTCTTCTGATCAGCCTGAAAGGTAACGGCCCAGCAGTATTAAACTAAAACCAAACGGGCCTGTCACAGAAACCAAGGCACGAGCCCATTTTTTACTCTAGAGACCGTGCTGAAGAAGTTAAGCGAATGAGGTGAACGTTTGTGCTTTGGGGTGTGGTGGAGCTCAGTGACTTCTTGTGTCACCCAGCATTTTGGAAGCCAGTTTTGCTGTCGCTTTGCTTTCATCATAATTATTTCCATCAGGACAATATGGGTTTTAGAGGCTTTCCAAATCCGAATGTTAACATTATACTCTCTCACCATCTGTAAATGAACATATGAATTGTGGAATATTAGAATTATGGTCTTGGGGTGTTTGAAAGCATAAAACACACCCTTCGTAATGCTATTTATAAACATGGAGAGAGAAGTGAATGTCTCAGTTAAAACAGCCAGCTGACTATGTGGCTTACAACATAGAAAGCACTTCCCTCGTAATGTTTGCATTTGTGGGAATATTTCTTTTTCCTACACTATGTCATGCACTGATTTTAAAAGACTGATCTCTTGCACGATAGCCTGGGTGGCTGTGATGCAGCTGGCAGGCAAGCTAACGCATTCTTTAATTTTTTAATAAATAAGTTAAAATAACAGTGATTGAAACTGTGGCTATATTAAACTTGATATAAGTAACCCGACATACATAAAGACAGTGATAACTTCATAACTTGAATTCACTTACAGATTCTGTGTCACTTCATCCGTTATTCTAAAATGTTTCTAGGGAAAAACATAGTAGCTGACTACCCATGATTTTTCTTGGAGGGACAGAAGGGAATTTTTGTCCTTGAAGACACCTGTTAATTTCTTAGAACTGTAAAGAGCAATGGGACATCGTGTTACTCTATGTACATACAGACTACCTGAATAACGCAGAGATCATTTTCAAGGCTGAGTTTATTTGTTCCACTACGAGAAGCATGTGGTATTGCCACTAAATGCCTGCATGAATTTACAGCTGGTGCAAATCAGCAAAACTCTATTGACTCCTTTCCTTAGGAGTACCTGGCTTTGTTACCAAAAGGGAAAACAACAAGAGATCAGCCAGGATCCTCAGACACAACCAGCTCCCTGTAACTTCAGCAGGGCAGCATAATATACGCTATGCAGAAATTTTGTGTGAATTTGTCTTAAACAAGTCAAAGTGTGGGTGTTTTTCCTTACTCCAGAAATGGTATAGCCATGTCACACATGCTAGAGAAAAAAAAAAATAAATTATAATTTAAGTAACATATATTACTTAACACAAGTGCTATTCCAAACATGCTGCATAAATCCACGCTCCTCGTCCTAGCAGCTGAAGCAATCCCAGTCCTCTTGGGAGAAATGGAAGTCTTGGCTAACCCTACTGTGTCCTTCACCTCCCACTCCCACCCTTGGAGTGGGGTGAAAGGATTTAGGAGAGATTTACTGTGGCAACAAGCCTAAACCCATCTATTCAATTCCAGAGCTATTTTCCCTTTTTGCAAAAGGAAAGCATACAGCCTTTCTTTGTGCACCACTTCGTGGTGTAAAACTTCTTTTGATTAAAGCACTGTATAAATGCAAGACTTTTGTACCCATGTCATTGGCTGGTTATGCTGTTGGTCCATCTGCTTTATCTGCTACTGTTCATGCTGTGATCTGAAAAGCTTTCCATCATGTGATATATTTGGGTGCTGTTAGATTTATATCTGAGTTCGTTTCAGGTTGGGATTTTTTTCATATTCTTTAAGGGAGTAGGTTGCCAAATTCCCACCACACTGATGAGAAAGTAACCTTTCCCATTCAAAAGGGGTTCTTGTGTCTCAGATGAAGGATTTCACTCACACTAGCTAAAAACTTTCCAGTACAGAGACTATTAACATATTTACAGGCAATGGTTACTGATCAGATGCCGCTCTCGTAGGTGAATGGGATAAAAACAGGTGATAAAACTCCTTTCCTTAAAATCAATATGGGAGGAATGGCTTGATTTGCAACTTTTGAGAAGGAATGATAGATTCCTTCGAGTCCTGTAGTGCCCATCCTAGCCAGCTGCCATGGTAAGAAGCTATACCATAAAGGTCCATGGGCTCTATCTTGTAAATCATATTGATTTCTGTCTCCTAAAACAAGCCTAATACTTGGCTGAAAAATCACCTCTGTTAATAATATTCTTTGTCAAAAACCAACTGGGCTTACACATACGCTCTCTTGTTTGAATGGAAAACTATAAAGATGGTCTGACTGATTTTCTTTCCGTAAAAGTTATTTGTTTCTTCTCTCCTCCATGTTTTCATGCAGTTTTTGGAATCCCTAAAGACGCCATATCTAACTGCAGCAGGCAAATACAGTTTCTTCCCTTAATCCCCGAAGCTCAGCAACAATGTTGGTTCAAGCACCTGGAAGGCAAGAACAGGTATTGTCATTTTTCTTCAGCACAACTTAATCTTTTCAGAGTTATTAATAACTAGAGCGGTAGATTTCTCTCCTTGTGTTCTGGTTTCTTTCAGAGCTTCCAAAAGGTCCCAGATTATGTAAAGTTTCAGGAGGGACTCTTGTCACTTCCACAAAGGCAGTGCTGGAGTGTGATTTACTGATCTCATTGTAAGAACCTGCACTAACTTTTGCTCCTATATACCAGAACTAATGTGTGCATACACAATGCAGCTACTTTCCTCATCTAACAAGAATAATTTATAGATTAGGACCCGTGGAGGACTTTGTTATAGTCACTGGCTTCATGAAGTAGAACCTGCTTTGAATAACCATGGTCGTTACACGGAGACATCTCACAGAGCGATCATTAAAACTCCTGGTCACTTGCCAGGTGCCGTAGAAGTTCTTTGTCGCCCAGTAGGACGATGGTGCTGTGTAACTAAGCAGACCAAGATTTGTTTTCTATATTATTTTCCCTGTTTTATTGCCTCTGGCAAGCACCTTGCTGTTGACTGCAGACCTACACCCTTCGGTAGAACTTGATATGCTAAATCTGTCTCATGTTCATCTAATCTCTGCCATGATTAGTATTTGCAAGAAGAGTACATGCCAGGAGTGGGTTAGTGTTTGCATAAACGATATAAGTTAATCAGAACTAGGAAAGCTCAAGGCTACCAAACTGACTTGGCTTGTCGCCAGCCTGCTAATGTAAAATGCAGCCCATGTTAATTGTTAAATATGCTGATCATTCTTTCCAATTCTCATCACACTAAACCCAGCTTTAGAGTAAAGGAATGAATTCAACTTCATCTTAAATGGCGATACTCCTGTTTTAACGTGTGGGTATTCCTAATCTTCCTGTCTCCCTTCTTATCGTTCGTGTATACTCTTCCATTCTTCTTGAGACAGTAAATGCTGTATGAAGCATCGTAACAGACCGCAGTGGTTGCTTCTCCTGCTTTGCTCTGGACAGGTTCTGTGACCTTAGCATGTTTCCCTGCAGCTGCACAGAGCTATCCCTTTTCTGCAATACTTCTGAGAAGTCATTCTCTAATTTTTGTCATTGTTTGGAATTTAATACTTAAAGGAACACACAGTTTGTTGTGCTGAACATGGCAGTTAAAAATTCTGTGAACTTCACAATAGCATCAGACCCAGTTGAATGTTTGGATGCCTTACAACTTGTTACATCCAAGTCTAGGACATGTTCTTTGGTGCAAATCCATTAATATAATAGTAGAAACTTATTTAGTTATAGGTACCTAGAGCTATTTCCTTTTCGGACTACAGATGTTAATAGCGATTGCAAAAAACCTAAGTCATGTCCTTAATTTGTTGTAAAAATAAAATGCCCCTCCCTACCTTTTCATAACATGATACCCTGTGCTCTTTCCAAAGTTCTATAAATGGTCTTAAAAAGAAAAGCCTGAATCCGTGAAATGTGGCGGGTTTGTTTAACATCTGGAAGTACTCTCATGGCTGTCTTCACTCACTTTCAAGACAGTGAAAATCCAGGCTGTAGGATTTCTTGATATTCAGTCAAGGAGTACCTAGTAGCATCATTGCTAGTGAATAAAAGATTAAATTTTCTACACTGGAGATTGATGTTTTAAAGTTTGGGTTTGGGCATTTCCTGAGGGCCTGTTACTAATGCATAATGTTAGGAGCTATTTGTTTTTACTTTGTAACCAGAGGAGGCAATCTAATGCTCATTAGGTAATCTTTATTGGACCATCTCTGCTGTATTTATACTGAATAGTACCCTTATTACATGCTTAGTTCCGTTTATTTCATCTGTTAAAATTAGATATTTCCACTGTATTCAAAAAGCATCCATGTTCTTGGCGAGCAGGCCCAGATTTTGAAGCTAACCATTAGAAACTGTTTCTAAAGCAACTTTTTATACAGTTCACTATTCCCATGTCTTCTGCTCAGGAGCAAGAGCTTGCAGTGCTGGTGGTACCAGTTCCCCACATGATAGAAAATCAAGGGAAAAAACACAGTGACAACTGTGATTTTAAATAAAGTTTAAAAGCCCACAAAAACCAACCAACCAAAAACAGGTAAGAAAGGAAGCATTCAAACATTTCATTTTATATAATAAAATATGAAGATATTAAAAGCTCCACGTTTAAAGGGCCCTTTGCACGTTCCTTTTAATAGTGTTGGGGTTTCTTTTCTGGCTCTGGCCACTTTTTGGTTCTTCCCTAATTGACTTTCCAAAAAAAAAAAANTCAGAGAAGAAAAACTCATTAAAGGATAAAAAAAGAAAAAAGAAATAAAGAAAAAAGGGTGAGAGAAAGAAAACGAAAGGAAGAAGTTCTGGGCATTTTTAGCCGTTTAATCCCCTCTTTTGACATTTGCTGCGTACTCCCTGGATTTACAGTCCACTGTTTCGCAGCGCTGTAGTGAAATATCAGCTATACAGAAGAAATAGGTCATTAGTGTGGTCACAGCTATCTGCCTTGAAGACATGGCTGGAAAAAACAAAGCTTTCAAGTAAATATGTGAAAAAAAAACCAAATAATTTTTCAGACACTTTGTATAGAAAATATCCAGAGGTTTACACAGAAGGTACTGAAAGACACTGCCTGAGTCCTTTTTGTTATATTCAGGTTTTAAATGCCTTTCTTTGCACTTTTTCAGCTAAACCAATAAATACAGAATAAAAGTGAAGACATTCTTTCTCTGCAGGTATTTCAGGGGGGAAAAAAAATATCTCCGCTACATATCAATAGGTGTGCTGTGTTCACACAGCACCCAGCCTACAGTGTTGGCACTGGCACCGCGGCAGTGACTGGCGTCTTCTAGAAGCTCCTTTTCACATACGCCATCCATATCGGTATTAACTTTGCTCATTGCAGATAAAAGGTTGGTAGAAAACTCTGGGTTTGTGCAAGATCCTGCTGGGACAAATTCAGGAGTACGCTGTTTAATAATTACGTGCTCTTGGATCAAGTACCAAGATTAAATCAGTGAACTAGAGGATATTGAAGCATAGGAAAAAATACCATGGGCATAAAGCAAGCTGCCAGATGGACCTGACCTTCACAGCTGTGTGCTGAACCTCCTGCTGCGGCAGGCTGCTGGACACGTTAGAACTGGGGCGATGACCCTCAGTTGATTTCACAACGGTCGTCAGATCCAGCTGATGCTCTTGTCTTATAATAGTTTAACTAGTGACCTGAAGATGGCAGTCTCCATGTTGCACGACCAATATCTAAAATAACAGAGACTTCCTATTTATCTGTGAAGAGTTACAGCTTTCCATGCTGAGCCTGTTTTCTCCTGAAGAAACTATGATCAGCAGATACGGTGGTGGTGTGTTAATCCTATAGTCAGCTGGAGACCTTGCCATACTGACAAATACAACAGACTTCACCAGGGTTATGAGGAATTTCTTCCAGTAATTCCTCCCGAAATGGAAGTAATGGTTCAGGATCTCATGACCTGAACTCAACTCATGTCATTACTGAAAGAAGTTTGTTTGTAGAGATTTTCTTTGTATTTACTATTCCAAACAAAGGAAATTCTTTGTCATTTTCTTTCATTGCAACATTTTCTTGGGAGATTCATTTGTATATTTTTACTTTCTTTTTGTTTGTCTGTTCTCTAGGAGGCACGGAAGACAGTTAAAACAATGTATGAACCAGGATCTTCCTTCTCAATGTGACATGCTGGTCTTCAAAGGAGGCTCATGTACGTGCACTTGGGACTCCACTGTTAAGCTAGAATTTTCGGGAAGCAGCCACAGATTCAGGGCTGGTGAGTTTTGGGGTGTCCCATTGGAGACAAAAGGCTTGGGTTATCAGATGATACAGCGACTACTCATGTCCTTAGCATTTGCTTTGCTGAAACAATCTGAAGACAACTCTTTCAAGTTGAAAAGTCTTCATAAATGCATCACTTGAAAATTCTGATTTACCAGTATAGTTTTGTCTTTTCCAGGTGCAATATGCTATATTGTCTCAAAAGTGAGTGATTTATTAGTTATTTTGATATGTTCTCATGGCAGTTCTGTATTTTTATATTCTGGTGAGGGTTTACGGTGTGGAACTGTCAGAAGCTTTTCTACACATTCAGAAAAAAGCCCAGCAAGGGAGTCCCTAGTGACTGCTCTATTCGAGTCTTGACTAGGATGATACAAATACAGCGTTTCATAGCAGTGCATGGGATAGCAACGTGATAAGAAAGTTCTTGCCGAGGGTCCCAGCTCACCATAAGCAGTGGTATGGAAGGGATTTGGATCCTTTCTCACAGGCAGCCACTGGCGGGTTTTGTAAAGCAGTTCAACTTTGACTGTGGACATAAGTGTTCCCCCCAAATTCTTTTTTAAATGAAGATTTTGGACAGAAATTAGATGAGCTAATCCTCATAAGTTATTACATATGCCATACCAAGTAGAAAGTAACATATTAAAACTTTGGAAGCCCGTTAAGATCCATGACATTTAACCCAGTTTAATTTTTTGAAACAGGATTCCTCTTTTATGAAATAACAGTCAATTCAGCTTTTCCAGCATTATGCCTGTGTGTAATGGAATCATCCATCAGCGTGACTGATGATCGTCCAGGGCTTAACGAAGGAGGTTCTAGCAATTATAAATCCTGATTTGTGAGCAAATGGGCAGACTTCAGGAGAGCCCAGCTCTAGCTTTCTACCACGTCAGGTATCCCTACACACAGAGATGTAATTTAACAACCCAGAGCCAGAGATTTCGGTGCAGAGGTACCTGAGCTGACACTAGTCAGATGGATCCTTTCGTCCAGCTTCTAAGGCTTCAGGTCTCGTGGAAGCATTACCTTAGGTCTCACTGCACACTTCTCAGCTGCAGCGCGTGGATGGGCCTTGTTAATTCCTGGAAATAATATCAGCCAGAGAGCAGAACTTAAAGAAACCTTTTTTCTAGGTTTCAGAGACTGAATTCAGTCTGAATTTGTGGCAGCAGTAGCAGCAGAATAGCAAGATTTTGGTTCAGTCTAGAAAAACGGTTGTTCTTAATCAGTGCCCTCCTGCTGTGTTTAGGACCTATGTCACTATGGCAGTGTAACAGGGATTTCCGTTCCATTTTATTCCACACTGGCCTGCTAATTAAAGGTGTTCAGCTGGCAAAGAAACTAGAAATCTTTTGTGAAAAAAGGGGGTGGGTATTTCTTAAAGGTGTTCTTTTTTAAAAAAAACCAAACTCTTAGGTGGTAAAATGGAAGGGTGCTGTACATTGGAAAGGGGATGTGGACAAAGGATCCTGGAAAGACACAGCCCCAAAGTGAAAAGCAGAATTTGGGTAAAGGGAACTTGACTGTGCTACTGTTTTGCTATATCTATACATCCCTTATGTTGATGTAAGTAGAACGCAATCGGCTGTGAAGCCTTCCCAAACCTGGTGTCTCTGAAGCTCTGAAGCTGTCAAACAGGAAAACACAATAGGAAGAAATATGGGAGAAGGTTCTTAGGTTCTTTGGTGTAAGAGTGGCACCTTGGCTTTGGTTATTCTTTCCCTACAACACTGGGGTGAGATCTCTGAGGAAAGGATACTGAACAGAGGAGGATGGTTGCAAAGGAGTATGACTGCAAGCATGTGCCAGAGAAATGGAAGAGCAAGAGTGCTGGAGTCTATAGGTGTTCAGGAAGACAAAAGCAGAAGAGCCTGCCACGGGGGACCACAGACACAGCAGCCTGGTTTGTGACATTCAGTTCCATGTATAATGCCACCTCCTGTTTTCCCTGAAATTGCCGTCTACCAAGTGAATAGGGTTGAGCAGCTTTTTGAGGGACGTGTGGCAGCATGGTAGAATCAGGCACAAGTGAAATCAGTCTCAGCTCACCCTCTGATCTGGCTTGGTGAACCGAGGCTCAGTTGCTGTCCACTCACTGGGCTGTGAACAGGTTTAAACTCACCCATGTATGACTTTGAATTTATCAAGTAGAATCCTCCAAATTAACAGATGTGTTCATTGTAAGTGTAGCCTGTTTAACTGAATTATTAGCAATTCATTATTTATTTGGCAGCACCACTCAGGAATACCAATATTGCAATATGCAATATCCAATATGCAACGCTACAGGCTTGGGGAAGAGTGGCTGGAAAGCTGCCCGGCAGAAAAGGACCTGGGGGTGCTGGTGGACGGCCAGCTTAACGTGAGCCAGCAGTGTGCCCAGGTGGCCAAGAAGGCCAGCAGCATTCTGGCTTGTATCAGGAACAGCGTGGCCAGCAGGAGCAGGGAAGTGATGGTGCCTCTGTACTGGGCCCTGGTGAGGCCTCACCTCGAGTGCTGTGTTCAGTTCTGGGCCCCGCTGTACAAGAGGGACATTGAGGTGCTGGAGCGTGTCCAGAGGAGAGCTACCAGGCTGGTGAGGGCTCTGGAGACCAGGTCAGATGAGGAGAGGCTGAGGGAGCTGGGCATGTTTAGCTTGGAGAAGAGGAGGCTGAGGGGAGACCTCATTGCCCTCTACAACTCTCTGAAAGGAGGTTGGAGAGAGGTGGGGGTTGGCCTCTTCTCCCAGGTGAATAATGACAGGACCAGAGGAAATGGTCTGAAGTTGCGGCAGGGGAGGTTTAGGTTAGATATTAGGAGGCATTACTTTACTGAAAGAGTGGTCAGGCCCTGGAACAGCCTGCCCAGGGAGGGGGTTGGGTCACCATCCCTAGAGGTGTTTAAGAACCGTCTAGATGTGGCACTTCAGGGCATGCTCTAGTGGCAGATATTGTGGGGGTTTTTTTGTGTGTGTTTGGTTGGACTCGATGATCTCAAAGGTCCTTTCCAACCATGAAGATTCTATGATTCTATATGCCCTCTTTTACTGAATTTTTCCTTGTGTTAGAAGCAGGACCAGCTTACGCCTAGATAGTTCTGACAGGTTCAGAGTGACCTTCCAGAGGGATGAACCATGACCCGCTTTGCCTGCTGAGGCACCATCACAAGATCCCTGGCCATTTCCCACCTGCTGTAAATGACACTAAAAGGCAGAGCTGATACAAGAGTTTACTAGAAGACATAATTACAGGTCCATTTTTCTTCATTAGATTAACGTTAAACATAATCTATTACAGAGGTTCCATTCAAGGAACCAGATGGTAAATACAAAGTAATACAGATACAGGTTAAACAATAGTGGCAACAGCTGCTTCACACAAAGCACAAAACTAGTAGGTGATAAATGTTCTTTAAAACTATGCTCAAATCACAGAAAACAAAATCTTTTCTTAGACTTATTTCTAAATTTGTTCAGATGCAAAGTACTTCACTGGAGCTACAGGGCAAAGTGCTCCCAAGACCTCCTTCCATAAAACTTCAAAGTCCATTCTACTAAATGTTTTGGAGGTTTTTCTTGTAATTTCTGTTTTTACTGAGTTACAAGATCAAACAAATAAATTGTTTGCGCAGGGAAGCCAAGCGGTCAGATCACAAGAATTGAAGCTGAGGTGTCTGGGCTTTTCCAGTGGGAGGAACTGCTGTCTTAAGAATAGCACAGCAAGTTTTATTTTCCTAAGAGAAACCCAAAGAATTCAGCTTCCACATGATAGGGTGTGAACCGCTGTGTGAAGCAACATAGTCCTCCCCCCCCTGCAGCTAAACTTCTAAACACAGCCTGCATCAAAAATCCTTTCTTCTTCACATTGCTGATGTCTGAATAGCCATTTAGTTTCTTATGGTACCCATAGCCTCCATCAGAGGAAGATCAACCAAAACTCTTGTGCCTCTATGACTGTTACTTTACCATGGGGCTGCCCCTGGCAAAATGGGCAAATTTGGTTTAGGACCATATGGGCAAATGGTTTCAGACCAGCCGGCGAGGAAATTTCTATAAAAGAGGGCAGCAGAAGGGCATCCCCCCTTCCTTGTTTCGCTTGACAAGCAAGTGACAAAATACTCTTGTTAAAAACTTGACTTTTCCTTTATGTTGAAACAATATCCAAGGGAATTTCCACATTTATTTACTGTAAAAAAAAAAAACCAGTTCAGCCAACCTATGCCCTGGAAGACCCAGGCTTTGGCCAGGTGGGAGAGACAGAGGGAGACAGGCTCTGGGACTAGACCATGATGTCTGCAAAATCATCTGCTAGATAGTTGGATCTTCCCAAGTATTATGTGCAAATCATGACCCCAAGCTCCCTTGAAAATATTACAAATGTAAGTCAAAGAGCAGCTCAAACAGGGAGAGCTTGTCTTTTCTGTTTGTTTCTCTTTTAGTCCGCTCCCCTCATTTGCTCTTTGCTTTCTCACCTCCCCGTCTTCCCTTTTGAGGTATGTAAATTCATACAAGTGTATTTATACTTAAGCAAACAAAACCCCTTGCTTTGAAAAAATTAAATATTCAAATACCTGGGGAAGAAAAGCCAGTGAGTGGATGTTATGCGCTGCAACAAAATAAAGTGAGACAAAGAAACTCTAGATTTATTACAAAACTAAAAGCCCAGAGCAATGCCTGCAAAACAATTTGCTTTAAGTACAGTAATAATTCCTGGAGGCAGATTTTATGAGCCCTTTACACATGAGTTGCACTTCAATAGCGAAATGGAGCTCAGTCTAGCGAGGAGATGCAGCTCCAATGTTGAGAGCCAGTAGGCTCTGGCTAGAAAACGGGCCTTTCTGAGTCACTGCAGAATCTAGCAGTATTACTCTGCAACTTTTCAAACACACAAGAGCGTGGAGTTTTCTGTTCTATGTTTTTGGAGTTAATGATGAGATGCCACGTTCTTGGAGGAATGAGGGAGTTGGAGTTGTTCAGCTTGGAGAAGAGAAGGATCCGGGGAGACCTTAGAGCCCCTTCCAGTACCTAAAGGGGGTCTACAGGAAGGATGGGGAGGGACTCTGTGTCAGGGAGTGTAATGACAGGACACGGGGTAACCGTTTCAAACTGAAGGAGGGGAGATTTAGACTGGATATCAGGAAGAAATTTTTCACTCTGAGGGTGGTGAGCCCCTGGCCCAGGTTGCCCAGAGAAGCTGTGGCTGCCCCATCCCTGGAGGGGTTCAAGGCCAGGTTGGACGGGGCTTGGAGCAACGTGGTCTGGTGGGAGGTGTCCCTGCCCAGGGCAGGGGGTGGAACTGGATGGTCTTTAAGGTCCCTTCCAACCCAAACCATTCTGTGATTCTACAGACATTATTTTCCAAAACACCTGCAAACTTGCTGTCCATTGATTCAAGGAATTCACCTGGGTGAAGTCTAACTCATAAGAAAAAAATAATTGGCTTTTAGCTAGGTTGGGTCTGTGATTCCTGCGGCACAGCATGACCTCAGGGGTGCAAGGATGGAGGTGCCTGTAGTGCTGGAAAGAAAGGGAGGGTGGGAGGGCGGCGTAGCCTCCATGGGAGCACACCCCACTGTAGTGCCCGATTGCTGGTTCACACCGAATCGCTCTTGAGTTTCTCTGAAGAAAGAGTCCGACTCTAAGTATTTTCCTACCCCCCCCCACACCCTGTTTTTCTTCTCCCCTATTCCTTCTGCACTTTGTGAAAGACCTGCTTGAAATTTCTTATAATCCATTTTTCTTAGGTGGGTTTTTTCATATATATAACATTGCACTGTTACAAATAATAAATTCTTTCCCTTCCTTAACAGCCTCTAGCACATAGAATTTTGGCTAGCAGCTTGAATAAACACATCCCTTCCCATCAAGGCTGCATAAACATATTGGGTGCTGCCTGATCCAAGACACCTTTACTCCTTCTTAGGCATTTGTACAGACTACTGCAAGATGCCTTGGAAACTTTGGAGTTTCCATCATAACTGAGAGTGCTAACTCCAGATATTTAATGTATAAGTGCTCTTTCTTTCGCAATCTCTCTCATATTCCACTTGGAAAGCAATCTCATCACTATTTATTTTATGTAAGCCCCACTTCAGAATGAAATAGGACTATCATTCTCCACTTTTGTTTTCTGTGCTGTTTGTCCTGTTTTTTTCACTTGGCATGGATTCAGTATTTTTTTCAGTTTTTTGGGGTTTTTTTTGTTTTTTTTTTTTTGTTTGTTTTTTTGTTTTTTTGTTTGTTTTGTTTTGTTTTTTTTTGTTTTGTTTTGGTTTTGGTTTTGGTTTTTTTTTTTTTTAATTTATCCCCGAAGCTACAATGCTAAAAGGCCCCAGAGGAGCCGGGTACTTGGCTGGAAAGACACCAGCGATATGGAAGCCCTACTCTTCTTTCTTAGAGAGTTAGCAGAAATACGTTTTGCTGGGATTTTCAAAGGAAACTACAGGGCTGTAGGCACCAGCTTCCTATGAGCTACCTCCAATCCCTTCACTTCCTTTGAAAACCCTAACATGTGCGTTCAGCTCATGTAGATTTTGCCGTAAGTACTTCATGACGAATTGTAAAGGTCTAAATGACATCTTGTGCGAGAGCTTTGCTCGTAAGACGTGATGCTGCTCACCAGTCCCACTGTGCTCATCAGCAGTGGGAATAGGGACACTTGGCATTGCCAGTCTCTTCTAACAACCACCAGCAGGAACGTGCAGCGTTGCTCTGGGAAATACTTGCAGCGTTGCTCTGGGAAATAGAGTCTCAAATGGAAGAACGGTTATTATTTAAATTGTTCCGGAATTAACCAAATACATGTTTTATCCAGTCTAGACTCTTTGTGCCGTAGGTGGTGCAGTTTACAAATGTTATAGTAATTTAGCTGAAAATTATTTCTGGATTTCAAAGGTGGTTTGAAATTTTCTCGTTGCTAGGTTTAAGTCAAAATTTTGGGGACGAAAAATGAGTTTCTGAAAACCTTTTTTGAGGAAAAAAGTGTTCAGTTCGGGGTGGAGATTTTGCTAGTGGTAAGAGACCAGACCAACCAATACCACTCCTGGCTTGGTCACGAGGGTGAGGGACCCTGAATTTGTCCCATAAGTATTTATAGAAAGCAGAACAGATCCAAAAAAAAAAGAAAGTACCAATCCAATAATCTAATGGTTGAGTACCAAAATAGTAGTCAAAGGACTTGAACCCATCTCATTTACAAGAACAATCTAACAATGGGGCAATTGTCACCCCTGACAATTAAACCGTTAAACTATCTCAGTTTAATCCCAGACGCTCCTCTGTTCCCACAGAGGAACCCAGTGACTGCTTCTTTTTGGCCATCCTACGCTCAGCGCAGTGGAGATGGGACCCAGACACATCTAATACTTCACATGCTATCAGGTCAGATGAAATGAGTTAAATGAGGAGACCATTTAAAAGACCTTATCAATGCATTGCCTTTGAAGTGTAAAGAAACCCAAACTAGAATTTAGGGCATAATTGCTTAAGAAATCAGCCAACAACTCATTTGTGTTGTTATTAATGGCACCTTTGAAAGGACAGTCCCACCCAAAAGGAGCTTTGCACTGCACACACATGTAGAAAGACAAAGTCCCTGCCCAAATAGCAAACAAGTGAAAAGTGTTTATTTCCTTGTCTCTTTCTTTTAGACAATGGATGTTTCAAATGGAGACACCGAAGATTTAATTCCAGTCTCCAGTGCTACCTACAATATTGAGATGTACTTTTCTGTATAATTCTGCATTCCTGGAACACAAGGAGCATTTTACATTTATAGTTGCCTGAAAAACTCCTGATGGCTCATTGCCACAAATGATTCATTTTACTATCTGTCCTAATAACTTTTTTCATTTTTTTTCTGTCAATAATTTTCCTTCTGATTGCACCATTATTTGAACTTATATGTTGCGGTGATTAATTAGTATGTGCTTCATTCAGTTTGAGCCATGAACAGTTCTGGCTACCTGGAAGCTCTTCCCATTGTCCTGATTTTAATTAAACTACACCAGTTTGTACATTTCAGTAGATTTTATTAAAACAAAATCTCATATTGGAGATGATGTTTTTCCTGTCGGACAAGGAGAATCTGATTTTCTTAGGTATTCCAAGAATAGAGGAAGTCTTTAAATTCTAGTCATCTCGGATCATCATATCAGCTTTGTCAAACCCACTCAAGACACCCACGTGGGATTTTGGCAGAGTTTAGGTGCCTAGTTCCAAGAATAGTTTGCTCCACCTCTTGCACGGACTCCCAGGTGTCCAGAATTATCTACACTTCAGCAACTGGCCCATCACTTTGGCCCTACTGTTGTCTTGTGAAAATGAAGAGCAGAGCTCTGCCCTGCTTGGAAGCAGAGATGCTATGGTAGAGCTGCAAGAACATCCCAAAAGGTCCTATTTTAGAGGACAGCAGTGTCAAAAGCTGTGCTGGGTAGGACTGGTGTAAACTGTGAACTTCTCCAGTCGAACTCCACTTATGGCTCTGACCAAGTTCTTCGGCCCAAAATGTTCTAGTGTTCACCAATTTTGTGGTATGTCAGATTTCTGACCAATGGCCCTAAGTTTGAGTTACAGAAGTTAAAAAAAAAAAAAAAAAAATCTACAGCTTCACCTGAAGGTGGCAAGAGCTGCAGCTCCCCACTTCATAGCCCAGAGCTGTTGCCAGCTGTTGAGAGAACCTTAACTGCCTCCTGCCTCTGGGGCACAGTTTCTTCCAAGGCTTTGGCTGGATTATGTGTTTATGTTATTATTTGTAAGATCGAAACATTGATTATATCAAGTATTAGAAAAAAATCTTAATGAGGTTACAAGTCCCTTCTAGCTAAGGACAACTATGTAGAGCCCGTGAGCGTATTTCTCCAGGAAACTTCTACTTTGAACTACACTGGTGTCTTCTTTTAAAAATATGACTTCTACAGGAGATATTTCTTCCGTGGTAATTTTTTTTAATCCACAACTTCTGAGTGTTGTGCTTATTTTATGCGTTCAGCCTTTCCTGCCAGCCGAAAGCAGGAGCAGCATCAGGAGCAGCCCTATTTGCAGCAGTCGTGTGCTCTTGTGTACATGAGGATGAGCGGCACTGGGCGAAGGCTGCAGCCTCCGATGTGCTCCCCGTCCCGGTGAGCTTTGTTGACTCAGGAGCACGTGCACAGTAGTTCTGTGGCAGGTCCACAAGTCGGTGCAGAGACAAATTGCCTTGCCCAGTCAGCTCCCCAAATTAAAAACTGAGACTGGCAGCACATCAAGTACCAGAATTTGTTCCAGATTTAAACAAATGCATAATGGCAGGTGTACAATGGAATTTAGGTCAGGCAGGCAAGAGAGATCAACAGCACAGAGCCACAGGCTCTAATTCGAACTAATCAAGAGACCGGCCAGAGTTTTAGTCCTGGCAATTGAAGTGGCAAACTGAGAATAATTACAGGTTTGGAAAAACATCCCTTTGGGCGTTCACAGTCAGCCCAGATCACCAGAAATGATTGTGATAAAAAGCATAATGAAATAACCAGGTCGGCTTGTAGCAGCTAGAACATCTATTGCAACAATCATAAACCAGGCTCTGCAGAGAGATTTCCGGGGAAGAGTAGAGGATTAGTGAAGAACTAATGTGTGTGTGGAAGCGTAGCCATTTAGATATTTGGGAAACCAGAAATTTTGAAAAAATCCTATATAAGAAAAAAAAAAGAATCTGACACATTAGATTTAACAGAGCACTCAGAGAAAAAAAATATCTTCATTTCTATGACTGATGTCAAATATTTAAAAGTAGTTGTTTGGGAAACTGCTGTTTATTTCAGGCAGGTGTTCAGCGATGTCTTCACAGGAACCTGAAGATGTCTGCAGAAATCTAAAGCACATAAATTAAAGGAAATACCCTTGGGGTTAAGAAGTAGGTTGTAATGTAAATTATTCATAGCTGGAAATTAGTAATTAGTCAGTTGGTGACAGAGGAGACAGGAAGCCTAGACAAAGTGTTCACTTAGAGGTTATAGGCCCTTTTTCAGGCAGGCTGCAAAGTGATAACCAGAGTCATCGGCCAAAGAAAAGCCCACAACACACCCAATTAAGAAGAGGTTGTCTTGCAGGAGCAGATTGTAAGTCAGAGAGTTTCATAGCTGTGTGAATAAAGCTGCATTCTCCACGGACCCAGACGGAAGTTACCTGAAGAGATGGAGATGTTGCCCATAGGTGAGCTGCCAAACAACTGATCAATGAACAGGGAGTCACGGAATCACAGAATGGTTTGGGTTGGAAGGGATACTAAAGCCCACCCCCCTGCCCTGGGCAGGGACACCTCCCACCAGCCCAGGTTGCTCCAAGCCCCGTCCAACCTGGCCTTGAACCCCTCCAGGGATGGGGCAGCCACAGCTTCTCTGGGCAACCTGGGCCAGGGGCTCACCACCCTCAGAGTGAAAAATTTCTTCCTGGTATCCAGTCTAAATCTCCCCTCCTTCAGTTTGAAACGGTTACCCCGTGTCCTGTCATTACACTCCCTGACACAGAGTCCCTCCCCATCCTCCCTGTAGGCCCCAAAATCATCTGCTCCTTGGAAGATGTCCCTTAGCTCATGGAAGCCATCTAAGTCCATGGGGTCACTCTTTTAGGGGCATGTGAAGCACACGGATACCTAGCACTGGGGTGCCACTGGTTAATGTTGTACTATTATTCACTTTGAGCACTTTGGGGCAGGGGCCATAGTGACCTAAGGACTTACACAGTGAGTACTTACTACTTATGGGGCCCCCTGGGGACTGTAGATATCTGCTCCTGGAAAGAAAACAGAATGAAAATATTCAGCTAAATCAGGAAACTGGGAATGTGTGACGATCCAATCGATATAATTTATGGTAAGAAATGTAATGAACAGAGCTGGACAAAAAGAAACCCCGATTATTTCAAACATTAATCTTGATGTTTTAACATGTTTAGAGGAATTTTGTTATTTAACTATTTTTTGGGAACTGCTTCGGTAAAGATTTTGTGTTTTAAAATAGAAAAACTAGAAAAATGCAATGAAACTAAAAATCTTTACTAAAATAAATAAATACATTTAAATAAAGAAATATATTGCCCAGTAGAAAGTTACAAAAAAGTTTTTAACTTTTGTGGCTAAACTTTAGGAAAAAAGTAACTTTGAAAAAATGGCTTTAAAAAATCTGCAAATTTTTCATTTTAACCTGAAAATGCACTTTTATTAAAAAAGATTATTAGTTACACGTATATCATATGTAAATTCATTTAAGCTGTTAAATTATTGCAGCAACTTAGTTTCATAGGTTCAATCTCTGCAATAGATTTAGGGAAATATGACAGAGAACTACTTCCTAGGGGATGGGGACCATTTGAATTCTCCCACAAAGGATCCTAACAGATCAGAGAACTGTATTTTCGGGTTTGGTTTTTTTTTCAGTTGAAGAGAAACTGTACCCACTCTGACTTTATTCTGTGTGCATAACATTATCATGGGTTTGACCCATGGCTGATATTCCTCGTGCTGGGAGTAGCAGGAAAACGGAATGAGGGTTGGCAGTGCGGTTCTTAGTGCTGGAGTAAATTTAACAGCTCTGTGTATTTGTTACCTGAAAATTCTCTGAGGGCTTACTCCATTTAAGGTGGGGCGTTTTTTTAGGGGTATATACATGTGAGAAGACTACTCAGAGCCCAAAAGCATTTGAATGATGTTGGTCTGCACGTGTGTGTCAGAGAGACGGTGTTAACCATTGACGAGCTCTGCTTCCTTAAACTTCAGCCTTTGCCCCTAGAAAAGCCCAAGGCAAAGCACTGCAGAAGAGGGTCGAGGGCATTTTTATGCTATGGGACTTAATTAGTGGCTTGTGTCGTAATTTGTGTTTATTTTGTGGAAAGGCAAGCCATAAGGATCCTTCTTAGCATGCTGTGTATAGACTGTCTACATCTTATACAGAAGAAAAGAAAATGTATACAAGATCGAGGGCAACTACAGTACACAAGGAAACTGTGTTAAATTAGGGCACATATCCAGGTCCAGAAAGGGTTTCAATGGAGTGGAAAAAAGCGGGAAAGAAGATTAAGGAGACATAAATAATTATCAAATGAATTTTTGGCATGTGGACACTCTCAGGACAGAGTCAGTCAAACAGCTTATTTGAACTAAAGTTGTCCAGTTTTTGCTATACGAGGAGCATAGCAGTGAGGATCATTTTTACAGGCCAGAGGGAGGAAATGAGAAGATTACACAGAAATCAACAGAATTGGAAAAATGTAATAATATAGAATTCTGACAAATGCTGTTTCAAAATGCATTCACTGATTTAAAGGCCCTTACCAAAGCTGCGTATGAATTCATAAGCTACCAAGAGTTTGGACAAGAGACTCTGGGGTTTTACTCATAAAAATGTGCTGACATGGTTGGGTCAAATTTTTTTCCATTAGGTTTAATGGTAGAATCAGAATGTACATCCATGCACGGCTTGAAAAGAAAAATGTCCAATTTGGGAAGTCTGGTACCAGCCAGTGAATGAGATTAAGAAAATGAGAACTTAACATAGGGAAAAGCTCCTGGTTTTCTCCCATAAAAATGAGTGATCATACCATCAGCAGCAAATGTGATGCTATTCTAGTGGATGCTAGAAGTATTGCGTTATGTTTACTATGGGAATGCAAAGTTGTTGACAAAACTACACACATTTCCTTTCTCCTGAATGTATTTTTTTTTTTACTGTGTTTATGTTTCAAACAAAAATATCTCTTGGAGATAGCAAAAAAGAAACGGAGTCAAAGAAGTAATTGCGGTCAGGCACCTCAAATTAGTCGTTTTCTACCTTTTTTTAAGGTAAATGGACCTGATCGCAAAATGCTAATTTGATTTTAGTTACCCTAAGGGCTTGCGGATACGGAGTGCTGGTTCTGACCCGTCACTCCCTTTTACTTCGTGATCCCTTGAAAGCATCTCTAGGCATCTCTAAGCAACAAGCGCAGACAACCGTGTTTGCTCCGCCTGAGACCAACCTGGCTAGACATAAGCCTGCTTTAGACCAAAAACTGGGCAGCCACATTAGAGCCATCATAATCCCTTGGGTTTGTATTAGTGCATCTACATTGTTGCCCAAGAAGGTGTGGTTTATGGCTGGCTAGGCCAGAAGATAGGCCAAACTATGACTGGCTGCACCAGTTTGTGTAGACTCATTTCTAAGAGAACATATTGATGGGAGCTCTTATTTGTGGTGCCACCAGTTTTACAGCCTTTGGTTTCTTCATAGCCTTCTGCTAGTTTAAAATTGCTTTTATTCTCTTCAAAGGAGAAGGAACACAATAGCAAATTCTATAGGAAACTTGTAAGACTGTACACGCTGCTGTAAGGGCAGGCATTTATTTAGCTACTATAGTGACTGCAATTAAAATAAACCTGCAGCCCAGCTTTAAACCTGGGAGTATAATTATGATATTCAAAGTCCTCAGTGAGATAATTGAAATACCATTTAGTTGTGTAAATAATGGTCATGTGAAGTGTAAATGAGCACGTAGGCAGTTAAATACCCCATAACTCTACAGAACGGCAGATGGTCAAGGGGGCAGAACCATTATCTGCTCCAGCAACTCCTACTTTCTTTAATCGATTTGTTCCAGAATGCAGTTATGCTAGTACTACGCCATACAATCTCTTATCAGAACTATAGTAGCAAGTAGATATTATTCTCTGAGAATGAGCCCTCTATTGGGTCCAATAACCAGAAAGCCTTTAAAACACTTGGACTGTAAAAAATCATTTTCCAGAACTTACCTTTTCTCAAACCTGTAAACATTGTACAGACCAAAATGTACCAGTCCTCTGATGTTCTGAGACATTCATGTAATGGCAATTTAAAGTCCAATACCCTTAGTCTAATCATTATATCACGAAGGAGGTAGAAATCTTGATAAAACGTTGCTTCAGGATTTTTATGAATTGATCATATCCATGTAAGATAACCATATATCTCCCATTTTCCAGCACAGAATATTTCACATGAGAAAATTGCTAGATGAACTACTGTTCTGGTCACCTGTGACATTTCTTCTTTATGTAACTGGAAATGATCTGAAGAATGACAAAGCGGCAATCATTCTCAGCTCCCACATGGGAAACCATCAAATCAACTAGGACTCTTCCAGAGAAGAGGCAGCCGACAGGGGTAATGACAAGGTCTATAAAATCTTGAATGATGATATTGTAAATGCTGAAGGTTTGTACTGGTTTAAGAGGAAATTGGACCAGCTCATGGAGTAGAAATCCACTGAGGGTTATTAAATCACGGAAACATCCGAAGGTGAGAGCAGTCAGAAGCTGGGAGAGCTTGAGCGGTGAAATCTTCTGTGCTTGTTCTGTTCTTGCTCTTTGCCAATGGATGCCATCAGAGAGAGTGGACTGAGGGAGTCAGACCTTCAGTGTGACCACTGTCCTTATATTTTTTGTAATGAAACCTGTGGCAGCTGCCATCTATTCCAGTCTACATGACTGGTATGACTCCTCTGTACAGAAAGTGATATAAAAACCCCTCTTGTCTATTTGATATATCGTACCTGAATGGGTATCTGAACAAATAAGTAAATAGGCAAAGCTTTTATTTTTAATGCCCAAAGTTGCAATTTTATTGGAACTGTTTTTCAAGGCACAAAAGAGATGATAGAAAATATTTCAGTGAGCTTGTCTGCCTAAATGAAGACAGGGCTGAGCTTTGCATATTTTGCTGTCTGAAGAGTTTCATATCTCTCCTTCTTTGGTCCCTGAAGAGATTCCACCATTTGCCTATTCAGAACTGGGACAACGGAAAAAGCTGGTTTTGTGGTAATCCGGTTATGTCCTTAGCAGTTCTAAATATCCTTGGACAAATCATTGGAGATGCTTGAATGTTCAGATGATAAAACAATGGAAACGCTCCCTCTAGAAACAGTGCACAGTGATATCAAAACCACAGCAGGCCCCGTTGCATGTTATGCAATGCAGGTTTGCTCCAGCTCTCACCCGTGATCGGTGGTATCACCACCTTCAGAGGTGCACATCACTGTCTCTGTGCAAATGCCTTGGCAAGGGTGAGGTGACTGAATACCCCCAGGGCACCACAGGCATGAGGAGGAGAGCTGATTTTAACCTCCGACTCGCCCATCTAGCCCCATCCCTGGAAGCGTTCAAGGCCAGGATGGACGGGGCTTTGAGCAGCCTGGTCCCTGGAGGTGTCCCTGCCCAGGGCAGGGGGTTGGAACGAGATGGTCTTTAAGGTCTCTTCCAACCCGAATGGTTCTGTGATTCTGTGTGATTCTGTGAATTACATTGGAGAAGTTACTTTCACTACAAACACAATAGCAGATAAGACAAGATGAAAGTTAATCCTTCACTAGGGAGGGAAGCTAATGAATTAAAACACCAGATAACACCAAGAAGATTTTGGCTGCAGGAAAACTCAATCGGTGAGCCAGCTGCTTACCAATGCCAAAATTAAGCACAAATATTTAAAAACAGTATCATCCGGAGGTTACAGGGACAGAGATAAAACAACTACTAAAAAGAGACAATATGTACCAAGATAGTGACAGAGGTGGAAAAGCCTTCCTTTTCTTGACTGTTCTCATCAGACCCATAAAATGCAAATGTTGTGCACACATGTGTGTGCCATCTGCAGGGCCTGGCAGCCCGCAGGCTGGCTGTACGGGCAATCAGACTTCCACATTATGAATGATAAGAAAGCAATACAGTGGCAGCGGTGGCTCATGATGTGCTCCACCACACAGGTGGTGTTTACAGATAAGCGCCTTTTTGGAATGAACACTTGAGGTCAAAATAATCCAGGGAGCTGTTTGCGCAGAGGAGCAAACAATATTAAAATGACTATGAGCTCATTGTAACCCTTACTGCTAAGGCCGTTGTGTTTATGGCAGATTTCCCAAACAGCGCAGTTTCCCTTTGTAGTCGTGCGATGCACCTGCCACTTTCACAGCGCAAACTCACGCCTCTGTTTTCATGTCGGCAGTCTATCTGCATGCCCTCATCGTGGTTACAGTTGCGTAGTCAAAGAAACAAGCACCCAGATTTGCCCCTTCATATTGCTTTAATGAATTGCATCGTGGAGAAGTAGATTGGAAAAGGCACCTTGTTCCAGCGAAAATCAGGTCTATTGAAAAGAAGTTAAAAAATAAAAAAAAAGCGCCGTGTCTTCAACAAAGAGTAGCGTGCATTGAACCATTCATAGATGTTACTATCAGAATGATAAAAAATAAGTTTCATATTCAATCTTAGGTTTCAGACACAGTTATGTTCAAAGATGTGCTGTTCACTAAGATTTAAAGTAGACGTTCACCACAAAGGTGAATTAGGACACACCAAGTTTGGTGAGATCGACTCTGCAATGTTATAACTCAATCTAAATACGTGAACAATCTCTAGAGTGGAAACAAATCACAGCAGCTAAAGAGCTGCCTAAGTGAAAGGCCTTTGACTCTGGCTGTGTGATTTAACGCTGGTTTAGAAGTGATGTGCAGTGGTACCCAAGGCTGGTCCCAGGTCCCTTAATAATCATCAGAAACTAGTCCTTCTGATACCAGATTATTTAGTGAGAGTATTTTCTTCTGTTTTGTTCTGTGCAGGGCTGCAATAAGCAATAACTTGTTGTGTTACCACTTTTAGTGCAGGCAGAAGGCATTCCTGGCTCTTACATCTTCTGAAATGCATCATCTTCCCAGTTAATTATTTAATTTTATTGTGGGTTTTGATATCTTAACCAAACCCAGCCCTGCAGTGCTGCTTCGCTCTTCAAGCTGTGTCTACAAAGCTCTCTGAGCAAAGAAGCCTTGTAGAAAGGATTTATTTGGGAAAACTACTTCTTGTGTTCTGAATCTGACGGGAGAATGAGAAGTGAAAACCTAAAAATTTCAAGCTTCCATCATTATTTTTAAAGATCCAAATGCTCAGTGCTAGGAGGGCCGGTTACTCTGTTCACTGCGATTGAGGGCAAAGACCTGACTCAGCAGAATATAGAGGTCAGTAAGGGAATAGCTTATCTGCTCATATCTTGCCTTATCTGCTCATAAATACTGTTAAAAATACAGTGGCAAGACCACGCTGGATATTTTAAAATACTTATTATAAAAAATAAGTGCACAGGAAAGATGCACAGGAAATGATAAGGAAGACATTTAGGTCATCATCTTGCAGAGCCAAAAGCAGAATTGTGCGTAGCTGATGGTCGCTTTTGGTAAACACATTTGATTGCTCAGTATCGGGGAACCTTTACTAATTTTCTGTTTGGAGGCAGCAGAGCTAAGCAAAATGCAGCTTTTTTAGTCATGCTAGATCCTTAAAGCTGCTTTTTTAACACAGATGGTACAGAGGTGGAATAGGGTCTCATATTTCTTTCTAATAATAGCTATCATTCATAGGGCATGATATTTCCCAGGGTACTTGTCTACCTCTCATATACACGCATTTACATATATATGGACATATATAAAAAAAAGTATTTCTGTATATAAAAAAGACCATTCAAGACAGAGAGTTCGGTACCTCCTTTAGCAGGCTTCCTGGGGGATGCAAGCCACGCTTCAGGACAGAGCGTGTGGTGCACAGCCTCAGGGATTTATTTCAACTTGCATGGCAATCTACTGTGAAATTATGATTTTTCAGTGCTGAGTGGCTGTTCCTGGCAGGAAATGAGTTTTATGACTGCTAATGATATATGATCGGAGCCCACCACGCAGCTCTTTTCCTTCCACCGCAGAAGCAGGTTCATCTCTGCCAGCACCGTATGTCTCCTTCCCTGCTCTTTTTGAGAAATTCCCAGTGCCTGTGCAGGATTAGCCTTGGGACTAGCCATCTATGGAGCCTTCTGGGACAGAAATTCCCTTCTCCACCCCAAATACATCAGCACAGCCAGGGGGGTTGCAACAACAAGGGGAATGAATGCATCAGGAGGGAAGGGGGAGCAGCCAACCTGGGTTTGTGGTTCCTCGTTGTAGGAAAGCATGACGGCAGTGTGCAAAGCTGCTGGAAGTCTCCTCACCTTCCCCAGGACAGCTGTCACAGCCAGACATGCATGCAGGAAGGATCCTGTATTAGCACTGCACGTCTGTGTATGTACAAGGTATGTACAAGGTATGTACATGGTGCTGCGCCGCTCGCCTCTGGCCAGGAGAAGCCTGGCCTGCTAAGTCAAACCTTAGGAGAAGGGCTCAGCACCAAATTAAGTTGAGTAAAGGGAATCTAATCACCTCTGCTTCCACCCCAGGCAGAAAACCTGACTCAATATACAGAGATTCTGGACCATTAAGATCCTACCTGAAAAGGGATGGGTGTTGGATTCAAGTGAAAGCACCAAGATACCAAGTTTGTCTAGTTTTCCGCCCCAGAGCCTCTTATCTGCAGTCAAAGTGATGCCAGCAGATATAGAGCAAGTCAACACAAATATACACCAGGTGAACACAAATATACACCAGGTGAACAGGTGAAAAACTTGGGATTATGATAGGAAGACCTTGACCTTAGATGCCAATAATGCTACACTCGGCTGGGATCAGCTGTCACCTGCCATGCCCGGGCACTTGTGAGCGCACCCTCAGGGGAGAAAAGAAAAAGCAGCACTTGTGAGTTGAGCCATGGAGGAGGGAAATGTAGGGGGAAAAAAATCAAACCTTGGCAGCATCCTGTGGGTAGAGTTGTGTTCAGTCTAGTGCTGTTGATCTTTCATAAGTGTGTTGTGTACTTATTAACCTTATCTTAAAAAGTTCACCTGGGTTTTGACTGTATACTTGTTAAGTCTTGCATATAAAGAGAAAAGAGATAGCTAATTTTCTTTCCCTTGCCTTTTTTTTTTTTTTTTTTTTTTTT
>VXBH01006970.1:462492-494900 GCA_013400035.1 Rynchops niger | reverse complement strand
TCCTTTTTTTTTTTTTTTTTTTTTTTTTAACTAGATTGTTAAAACAGGTTTCACCCTCAGGAAATACTCATGGGAAAAGCAATTCCTGTTGAAGCAAATCACCTCTCCAGTTCTTCTCAGGGGACATTAAGATTCCGTTTGGTGATCCCTTTTCTTTTTTTCTTGCAAATGGTTTTGGAAACGAGTGGGAAAGATTGATCAGTGGCACAAACACCATGCCTGCTGCACTGCTGTGGGAAGATCGGAAATCAGGGTGCCACAGTATTGGAAAGGCAAGTGTGTCGTGTAGCCTTCAGCACAGACAGAGGAAGGTGGGTCTGTGCTACATCCTGCGCTCCCTCATCCTCAGGGCTGGTACCCTGTCCCGAAAACGGTACAGAGCAATCTCTCAACTTCCCTCTAGACTCATAACGATACCTAAAAGCATTAAGTGAATCGCCGGAGCTTTGCACTTCCCAGGTATCTCTGCCCACAACATCCCTCCTCCTCGCCCTGAGACGTGAGCTATCGCAGTGGTGGCATCCAGCCAGCGTCCCACGGGGACATCGCAGCATGGCTTAGTGTGCCCGGCTGAGCACACGGATCTCCCCTAGTGCTGTAAGGGGCCGGGTACACTTTCTGTCACGTCACAATTAATAATAAATAGTCATGTAGACAAATATTATGCTTGCCCTTTTATCATGGGGAAGAGAGGATGCAGAGGGAGCCTAACTAACTCATCCAAGCAGTCAGGAGCCTGTGACAAAACTGATAAGGGCACCCTGTGTGCCCTGACGCCCAGGTCAGCACATGGAGCGAAAGGACTTCTTCCCTCCCCGGTGTCAGAGTACAAGCTGCCAGCAAAAGGGCAGCATCCCTTTTAAAAAGCCCTCATGGAAACAACGTGAAGGAATGCCTCAGCAGTAAAACAAGACAGAAAACTCTGGGCTGCTGCTGCACTAAGCCCCTCTTGGTTTGCTTGATGATGAACAGTGGTATCTCCTTCCGGGGTGGAGCTGAGATACCCCTTAAAGATTCCTTTTCCCACAATGCTGTTAAAAGAAACACTGAATGGGTTGACTGCATTTTAGGAGCCTCTGTGTCTGTTTTGTGGGCAACTCTTCCTGCAATGAGTCCCACACAGGCTGAAAACATCCACACATTAGGTAGTGACAGCAAGTGGTCCCGTCAGATCATGGGAGCCCGATTCTCTTCTCATTTAAGCCATCAAAGCTATAAGCTAATCCTTATCCTGGACTGTATGAGACCGTCTCTGTTGCACAGACTGACAAATGGTGAGAGACCCGTCACTGGAGAATGAGATGTGGAGAAGAGGAAAGTGTTAGTCCTGCTGAAGGAGACAAAGAGGTTTTGTGTTTCGGAGACAAAGTTGGAGGGAGGAGGCTGGCATCAGCTCAGAGATGTTACATTTCACTCCATTATTCACTCCTTTCTTCCAAGTGAGTTCACCTTTTAGCTACTTCTGTGTAGCATTTTTTGATTTATGACTTTACACATGCTCCCCGGCTTTCAGAGCAGTGGTCTGGACCAGTGATGCTGTGATTCCCTGACCCACTGGCCTAGTTGTGACAAGGGCCTGTCCCTTTCAGCGTCAAAACAGGATCAATTCCACAGTCCATCTTTGCCTTCCTATCACCACTACACACGTAATGGGAGAGGATAAATATCGCTTCACTTTATACGTATGTATATGGTTGTGTACAGGAGACATTTCTAAGCCCTCCCACTGGTCGCCTGGGGCTCCTGCGCTATGAGTCCCGTCCCAAATGCAGGACACGCTGCTGTGACAGCGAGCAGCAGGGCTGGCACGTGGTGTGACGTTCCCTGTTAGCACGTGTGGCAAAAATAACAGGTTCTACTTTCAGCTGGCCTGATAATCATCTCATCTGCTTTTATACACACCGACCTCAGAGATACGTCAACTTGAATTCTGATTTGTGCCTCTGAGAGCAACAGTGACAAACACATGAAATTCTCACATGGCAACAAATTTTTCCCTTATTATGCACAAAATCCTCTTAGAACAATAGACTCTGAGAGCTGGAATTTATCTTGTGGAAAACAACAGGGTTTAATGACTTTCTTTCTAGGCTTTTGTATGTCACTGGAGTTTTGACAGATTTAACATCTCCGTGGCAGCCGGGTATGAAGGGTCTGTCAGAGTCCGTCGGGGTCAGAAGACAGCTATCACCGACTTAAATGAGACAGGATTGGGGATTACATTGCTCACATTTTTTGAAAGTATCTCCGGTTCGGACTCAAAAGATTCTGGACCACTGTATAAAAACTGTATGTTTTCTTTGTCTGATACTGATTTTAATTGCAGCTAATTAGTATTAGATTGTTTATGTACGCCGTCTGGTCTGAGGATGAGAGACTGATGATCTCTGGTAGATGATACATATTCCAGCTGTTGGAATGGTGCAGTGTTTGAAAGTTAATTAAAAAATAAATAGAACCAAAAAAAAAAAAAAGTAACAAATTACTTTTAGTTTAAAATGCTGTTAAAATGTCACAGTCATTAAGTTCAAACTGCACCGATCGAAAACATAATTTTATCATGTTCCTTTTCACCATCTGTACAAAAACTTTAGAACACAAATCTTATCCTTTTATTGTTAAATGACACTTTTAGAACCAGCCCTGACTACAGAGGGCTCTAACTTTGAATTGTCATGCTTGTTTGTTAAGTTGAGAGTACTAAGCAAAGTTTAAGCCCCATATAATTGAAAACATCAAACTATATAGCCATGAAAATGGGACTTACAATGGAAATGGCAGCTGATGCTCAACTGAAATAGACCTGTTGGAGTAACAATTTTATACCTGACTTTTAATTCTTCAGATGATTCATTTAGGCGGGAGCTGCCAGTGCTGTAATTTTGCAAAAGGTAAAGGCCAAATAGCTTATTTACCAAACCACGTTCCTTGGTTATTGAATATATCAGCTCAAATCAGCTTTAGGTGTAAGTAATAAACCTGAAAATATTTTAGGGCTGATTAAATTAAAGGGAATTTCATATTAAAACATGCTAAAACACACCTACAGAATAAATAACAAGCCCCTGAAGGAAATTTAAATATAAAGTGATTAATACCCTCAGCTGATGAATGACAGTTTTATAAAAAGCGCGCTCATGAGTCAGGCACCTATGCTTGCAATCAGCCCACGTGGGTGGGCCTTGCAGCTGGAAAGCACTCTGGGTCTCTGCGTGGGTGTAAAGGTCCGTACGCACCCACGTACGGATGGGACTGCAGAACAGGGACTAACCTTTTAGCCCTCTTTAGTCATTCGCATCGTAGCTGGAAAATGCCAAAGAAGGTCAAATATCATTGACCTCAGTGTTTGCGAAGAGTTTCCGCCAAGTACAAGACAAATCTATAAACAATAAACACGACTTTACTCATGTTCTCAGTCACTCCTTTAGCAGAACCAAGTAGTAACTATGACTTGCAACTATATTCTTATTTTGAGCACGTTTTATTTACCAAGCATTTGGCTTGTCACTTCTTTTAATTACACATTTTTGTAAGAAATATTGGGAAAACCGGAAAGGTCGAAACAAGGATCTTGGAGGATAAACTGTTGTCCTTAAAAGCAATCCCTACTGGAAGAAAATATGATGATTGAGAGGTCAGTGGTGCTAGGCTAAGCACAAGATAAGTCACAAGCTATTTGAAGTAAAGTTTCCTTTGATCTGCCAGGCCTTTTCATACATAAGGAAATCCAGTGGGGTGCTTTAGATTAGGCTTTGCTAATCTTCCTAATGATATGCTGAGGATGCTTAAGGTTGAGGTTAAAGAGGCCTTTCAGTGCAGCTTGACTTGTGAACTTTTGAAATACAGAACTGACCTTTCTCTCAAAGATATTGTCAAAGCATCTGGTCACATTAGCAAATGTGTGGGCAACTGTATGTATGAGCTGGGGCCAGAAAAGTCACATTAAAAAGAGAACCTTTAGATTAGCTCTGCCATTTATATTGTAGGGTTCCCACAGGGCTTTATAACAAAGTGTATTAAGAACAAGGATGGTTTAAAAGCCTTGAAGAAAATTGGAAATCAAAGAGCTGAGCTGGTCAAAATCTTTGACAAGTATTTTCAGACAGGTCAGTGGGCATAGAACAAATATTCTAGCACAAATACTAGCTCATATAGCACAAATACTCAAGCCCCACATTCTAACATCTGATTTTTAGGTCAACCTTTAACATTACCATGGCATTCACTTGAAATCACAGCCAAAGTCAGGCATGAGAGCAGAATTAACATTAACTAAAGAGCCTAAAAGTAAACTTGGGAGGCTTTAGTCATGAAAGTTCAAGAATCATCCAGGGTCAAAGAAAACAAAAAAAAAAAGAGAGAGAGAGAGAGAGAGATGTAAACCGTATTGGCACCACTGAGGTCTGAGGCAATTGGTTTTGCCTGATGTTCAGTGCTCTGCTCCTGGACATGCCCCACGGCCTGAACAGAGAGCAAACGGAGCAGGTCTATATCCCTCAATCCATTTGAGGTTCAGAAACAAAGACATCTACCAATCTAGTCCTGTAAGGTCACTGGTTAGTTAGATGTGTTCAGACTGTGCTCAATACATATAAACACCGCACTTTGTTTGGCAGTCATGGCAACTTTCTTTCCAAAAAGAAGACGTCATCATTTGCATTGCCACACAGGCAGGGCTCTGCACTAGCAGCCCACAGAGAATATGTAGCTCCCAAAGGACAACTAAGGGGCCTTTAGAGTGTCGTAGACTCTCCCATGTACAAGGCGATGCTGTTAGCACACAGATACAGATGAGTCCTGGGTCAACAGTTGCCTGGGATGTGCAATTGTGCGATGCTTTCATGCCAGGGTGGTATCAGAGATGGCCAGAGTACTGACAGAGGGAGCACAAGCCAGGGTGGAACCAGGGCACGGGTTGCAACGGGAATGAGACACTGCTGGTGGCCACTGAAACCAAAGAGGCAAAATGATACAGGTGGTTGGTTAGATCTACTCAGATGTGGTGACTGAGAGCTGGAGAGCAGCATCGTAGAGGTTTATTACTACAGCAAGAGGGTTGGGGTGAGTTCCCCCGCAGCTGGCTGAAGCCAGAGCAAACTCTCTTCTCCACGCAAGCTGGCTGGGGCAGCTCACTTACTCCCAAATTTCCTCCAAGCAGGCTTTCTTAATCAGCCGATTAAAAAAGGCCAATATGGGGCTTGTGGCTCAAATACTTGGTCAAGAAATAGAAAAGCACCTTCCTCTGTTAGCAACACCTGCAATCTACCTGCTAGCCTATGCTGTATGGGACAGCCACATCCCTCCGAGGAAGATTAATATCCTTAAACACAGGCTAAAGCATAATTTTGAAGTACTCTTAGTTGCTCAAGAACTATTTAGTTGTTCCATGTAAAGTGAAATACCTTTAACATGAGAAATTCCCCACTTCAGAAAACCATACGTTCTAGGGGTTAGGGTTAGAGCACGTCTGTGGGAGGTAAGGGTTGAGTCACCTCAACCAAAGGAAAAACGTATTCCTGGGGCTTTACATCACAGGTAAGTACTTTAACCAGTGGTCTATGGGCAATGACTTCAATACAAGTTTTGAAGCACTGCTTTGGAATTCAGGTGTCTTGAGCCTGTTATTGTTATTATTTATTGGGTTTTGTTTATTTAGGGACTTGAGTCATTACATTCCTGAGGAAAGTGCCAGCATTTCCACTTGAAATGACAGTGTGACTTTCAACTGGCCTATTTTTGTATATGATTGCACATGAAAGGAAGCATTTCTTCTTCTGGAAAATGGGTAAGTTTTGAGAAAATCTACCTGGGACTGACAAGCAAGGAGTCCTACAAAGCCCAATATGGCTGAAGGGTGAGAGAGGTACCAGCCTTCTCGACGTTAAGGCTCAGTTTCTGTGCAGAAGCGGGGATGGAGGTGTTCTGAAAACTTCATTGTCAGAAACCAAATAATTAGAAAAATTACACAACTGAAAATCTTACTTGGGTTTTGAGGGTCCAGACTTGGGATATGTAAATCAGTAAGTCCCTACCGTGGATTTGGTAAAGGCACCTAAGTGAAATTTGACAAATACAGATCCAGAGTTTATTCCGCCAGCATTTTGAGCATGTGCTAGTCAAAATACGTACTTGGGAGTTTTAGCAAAAAGAGAAAAAAAAAAATCACTGTTTGCTGCTTAGGGGAACCCCTCCTCATGAGCAAGCCTTTGTCTACAGTCAGTAAAATGACATCTCTTGAAACCATGGTGTAAGGTGGTGAAGGAGAAATATCCTTCCCTTTTCAGGCATCAGGGCTGGTGGATATACCTTTTGCTGGTATAGTCTACTGGATAAAACAGAGGAGAGGAAGTTCAGTGAGAACCCAAAAAGCATTTTCAAAAGACATGAAAGACCAGTTCTTATTTTTTTTTGCCTCACATCGAGCAGGTTTCTAAGGGCTAGTGCCATGTAAACAGTCACAGAGGCTAAACAGGGCAGCGAAGTCAAAAGGTGAGATCATGGAAACCACTAATCATTTATTGCCTCACCTCGGGGGCCTCTCAACTACACGCGGCTGTCACTTTCTGGCTTTAAAGTTTCCCCTGGTTTTGAGCCCTTCTGCAAACCCAGAATTGCCTCAGCCCTGATCCTGCCAAACAGCCTGGCACGTCATCTGCTCCACCGAGTCCCCAAAGGTACACACTCCCCACCTCATCCCAGGAGGCCTCCAGGAGGAAAACGTTCCCAGAGCATGTCTAGCACACACTGAAACATTAGTCTGCTTATAAAAAAGCGTGGTGGCTGCCACTGTCTTTCAAAAATTAATCAGAAAAGAAAAAAAGTTAGATTGGTATCTAAAAAAATAGAGCATTGGAGTTCTTCTGCTCGTGGTAGATGAAACTTAGACCATATCTCCTGGCTCTAAGTCACGACCAGCAGCCATGCTGGAGATCGTTCTGGGTTGCAGTTCCTCCCCGGCCACCTCGCTGAAGCTGTGAGTGTCAGACAGCGCTCACCTTTCCATGTGACTGAAGGGAGTGGAAGACAGAGACCTGGATATGTAAAATCGTGACATTACAAGTAGATAGAAGGAGTGATTTGAGTTCTTTGGTGCCTAACACTAAACGTCTAACATCAAGGAGACATAGGTGCATAAATACCTCGGAGGATGATAATCCGTCAGAGTGAACCTGTACCCACAGACACACATTGGTTGGAAGGTCAGAAAATCCCTTTTAACTTCTGAGTCCCATCCAGCCAGCGCTTCTTTTGTGATACTGGGAAGGCCCTAAGAAGCTCTTTTCCAAGCTCCAGCACTTCACATCACTGCTAAATGCTACTGCAAGATCTTTAATGGTGCTCAGTATCTAGCAGCTCACTTTGTCTTGGGAGTGGCGTCTCTGTATAAAACAGATCCTGAGCATTTCAGTTTGTCTATTTTTGTGCGCTGAACTGACAACACGATGAAAAATGAAACAAGACCTGCAGCAGCTAAATTTTACATTTGTAAAATGTTAATATTAAAGCTTATTAACACTTGAACTTCCCGGTCATTGTTGTCTGAGGTGCCTTTTGTGGCCCACAACATTTCAAAATAAGAAATGCCGCCCATGTGGTGGTACCAGAAATAGGATTTTATTATTTACTTAAACCAAAAGTAATCCTCAGAAATATATCTTCCTGCTGCGTATGTCAAAAACGAAGCGAGGAATGTGGTCATCATTCAGGGTCCACAGGCACACCAATGACATCAGCCTGCAAATTCTCTCAATGGTAGATCGCTGTCTTCCTCATGACAGTTTCTGGTACCAAGTGTCCATGTTTGATAGTCAACGTCATCACTTCTGCTGGCTCCCGCTTCCTCTGATGAGCGCATGGAGGTTCATATTGTCCATACGCCTGTTTCTCAGAGAAAGCAGTTGGCCACCACCCAGAAATATTTGGAAATGTTTATTTGTGTAGACGTGTATGAACACACAGATAAGTGTGTGGGTGCATGTTTATATATTTAGCTATGCAGGAGTAAACTTTCTGGGGGGAAGCTGATAAGGGTCCGATGAAAGTAAGCACTGCAATGATTGCTAGAATAATAAAAAGTCCTTTTCGTGTCCTCACAAAACAGTGCCTCACTGACACTGTTAAATATCAATGTTAAAACACGTAACTAGGGAATAGATATATATAGAGAATTATACTAGATACCCTAACCACTGGATAAAACAAAGAACATTAATTGGGCCAAATCTTGATGCTATTTTCATGAAGAAAAGCATTTAGTTGAATTTAAAGAGGTGCCGGTTTCATCCAGCGAGAAAAGAACAAAGAAAGAAGTAGAGCTGGAACAACACAGGTTATGTGCATTATCATAATGTAATGTGTAAGGCGGAACAACCATGGCCTATGCATGCAGAAAATTGAACAAAGCAGAAAAATCCAGAGTTTTATACTTATGAGGATATGTGGTTATGTGGTCAGATGGGAGGATGGAGTGCCAGGAGGCTGCCGGCACCTATCACTAGATGAGGGTCTGATTCACCCTGGGCCAGTCACATGGAAACCAAAATGAGCCAGGCAGAACCTCGCTGGAAACCAACACTGCGTCTAAGAAATGTTTTCCAAGTCAGGTCATGAACATAAGGATTCCTCTGGAAAGTACCTAATTTAGCAGGAAGACACGCTTTCAAAAAACCTCCAAAGAAAGAGTATCTGCAAAAGTAGTCCAATGCTGCTGTGAGCAGTTTGAGGGCTGCCCCACCACAAAAAACTCACTGTCCCCAGTAAACTTAAGCTTCCAAATTCCCATGAAACTGACCCTTTAGAGATACTGGAAATAAAGTGGCTATTTTCTGAGCTTCTCTGTATTTTGCTAAGCCTTGGACTTCAGTGGAGACCCAAAGAGGAAAGAAAATCCTGTGGGTGAACATTTAGTTCTACAGAAATCAATGGCCAATCAAGTTCTATGGGGCAAGATTTCTTCCTGTACTTTTAGATTTATAAAAATGCATTAGAATTAGAAATGACTTCACTGAGTTCTGCTAATAATAATAGCAATCTGATATATGTTTGAGAAGAATCAAACTTGCATGATTCATAGCTTCAATATTGATCTTCCCCATTAGTAGTTGGCCTGTGATCATGTGCAGTTGCTTAATTCTTTGTGTATTTATGGTAGTTGCACTGGCTGTTTTTTAAGTGCTGTGTGTTTTCATGCTCATTAATGTAGACTCACAGTTTATTTACACTGGGAAGTTTTGGGGAGTATGTAAATCTAAGCTGTGTAATGTGGAACAACTGTTGTGCAACCGCTGTATTGAGTACACAATTTCTTGTTTAGCTTCTTCCAGCTGAAATCCTCTGCCTATGCATTTAGGGATTTTTCTTGCTGTAGAGTACAAAATATCTGCCAAATCTGCTTGAATTCTGTGTCTTTGGGGTCACATTGAAAAAAAGCTCCCATCTCTCTACTCCATCCATATGGTTTTTTTGCAAGTCAGCGCTGTTTTGTAGCACTGGGTCAGTAGGGTGGAGAAAACGGTTGAGTGCTGAGAGCCAAACAGCTGCCACACAAAAGACAGGGCTGCAGAGCTGGGCTGGTAAGCAGCAGTGGACGCCAAAAGTACCCCTTCTCATAGAAAGGCCACCACTGTAACACAGATGGGGAGACCTCTTCCTGAGGCCAAAGGATGCACTTCCCAAGGACAAAGAGGAGCTGGTGTTGCATGTAGGGTTGATGCAGCAAACACAACAAACAAAGGGGCTGTAGGTACAAAGGAAAACGGCACTTCCCAAAGGAGCAGATAGAAAAGGAAACACAAGTGAAAAAGTCACCTTGAAATGGTGAAAGACATTAATGGAACGTGATGGAAAAGTGGAGGTCGTGTGCACATGGCAGTTGACAGGAGAAACCTGGTTTCCTTTCGGGTTTCTGTTGAGTAACAGATGTGGTAGGAAGTTCCAGTAGAATAAAAAAATCACGGAAACCACACCAGGAGTGTTGAGAGGTATGGGCAAGACGGTGTCTGTCACAGAAACAAAGGCAATATTTGTATGCTTTGAAAGGGCAACCGTTGACATACGTGACAAGAAATGTAAAACGGTCCTTTGATTTGAGCCACAGACAGCTTGACAGGTTTCGAAGTGTACAAGACTGTATCAGATCCTTTTTTGATATGAGGGGTCTCCTAAGTGAAAACAAATCTAGTTTGTGGTGTCTAAGCCAAAGCGTGCTCCAGGTGGAGGGGAGCCAAGGGGCTCCTTCCACCCCAGGCGGTGGCTGCAGAGGCAGGTCGGGACGCCTGCACGCTAGTATTGTGAGTGAGGATGGCTTACAGCACCAACAGCAATGTTGAATGTCACCAGCCCAAAACCTGAGAACAAACCAACTGAAACACAACCCACTTTGAAACAGAGGGAGATTAAGAGGAGCATGGTCGGCCTCTAGGCCCCTTTCCTCACCCAAAACCCCTTTACCTGACAGCAGGATGGCCGAGGCTGGTACAAAACTGAACTAGGGGTGCTGGTGGCTGAAAGCCAGCAAAATGGCCTAGTTCTTGGGCTACGCCATGATCAGTCTTGTATGCTGCTACTCAGTCTGGAGAAAAGAAGGCTCTGAGGAGACCTTATAGTGGCCTACCAGTATCTTAAGGGGGCCTACAAGAAAGCTGGTGAGGGACTTTTTAGGATGTTGGGTAACGGTAGGACTAGAGGGAACCAATTAAAACTAGAGATGGGTCGATTCAGACTGGACGTTAGGAGGAAGTTCTTCACCATGAGGGTGGTGAGACACTGGAACAGGTTGCCCAGGGAGGTGGTGGAAGCCCCATCCCTGTAAGTTTTTAAGGCCAGGCTGGACGGGGCTCTGAGCAGCCTGATCTAGTGGGAGATGTCCCTGCCATCTCTCTCCCTGCCACCATAGGGTCCCTTCCAGTCCTAACGATTCTATGATTCTATGATCAGTCGTGAAAACAGCAGAAGCGTTGGTAGTGTCTAGCACTGGGGGAAACAGCAAGCCGGTTTTAATTGCCCAGGGTGACATATGGTTATATTTAAACATTGCAAGGGACTCTGGCTGGGTGTTCCTCACCACTGTGACATGTCTGCAGTCTCCAGCTTCAGGCCTACAATCATCTAGTTTATATTTCTGCTTGTCAGACGTAAGCCTGAGTGTGTGCCCTAGCATTATGTGCCAGAGAGGGACAGGCATAAATACAGAGATAGAAATTTCCCAAGCACATTTGTCATAAGGTCAAATAAGTGGAGAGAAGCTTGATCCAGTTAATAATTAATGGCAGATTTTTAAAGTAAGAAAACTCATCTTGTTTGTTATAATTCATTGTTACAAAATGTGATTATGTTCTGCTGAATTTATGAGGGAAATCCTCAAAGCTCTGCTTATTTTTTTGGTGCCAGAGGACTCAATTTTGTTATCCTTAGCAATAATCTGTGATATAATGAAGAATTTGGTATGATTTATACAAAAGAGATTATGCCTTCATTGTAAATAAACACTCTTTATTTTGCGATATTAAGTCTTGAAAGTTAACCAAGAAATGCGTGGTTTATGATGCAGTTTAAAAGCTAGCGGAGATCAAAAATGATAAATAGCATGACAATCTTTTTGGAAAGGATGTAAGTCTTCATGCTTCCAGGACGTAAGATAACCTCTAATTAATGGGGGATAGTAAGAATTTTTTCCTGTCAGCAAGTTATTTCATAATTGCCTTCTGTAAGGCTTCCTTCACTTTTCTCTGAAGCAGCTGGTATGCTTCTGCAGGAACAGTGCGATAAAATCGATAAATCCCCGACCCAGTCCTATATCTCTGTGAACGTCTTTTTTACGGGAACTTTTCACCCTCCCAAGACCCAGGATCAGCTTGCTTTCTTTGTAAGGTAAAAACTGCTAAATCCCAAGGCAGAAGAAACAACTTGCCATCTTTAGTGATGTCTTCATTTGTGACAGGAAAAACAAAACCCAAATCCTTCAACTCGTGTGTTGGCATGTAGGAAGGAAGGTAAAAGCATTTTTTTCAATAACTTTGTCTTGAAAAGCAGCTACTTGCCTTGTTAATATGGACCCACAATACACAGTATCCTTCTAATAGGGTGAAATAAGTAGCTTATAACTTGTGGGGGTGTCTGGGTATCCGACCCCAACCACCACCTGAGCTTTGGAGCGGTGCGTAGCAAGCCTTCCCCTTTCCCCTCACCCTCAACTCTTGTTGCTTATCATTTTCCCCTAACGTTTCCACTTGTCTTCATCAAAACTGCTGTCGGGCTAAAAATCTCATTTTTGCTAAATAATAGGTAGGCCTCCAAAATTAACCTGGAGATTGCAGTCACTGAGTTCAAAGATAAATTGGAAGAATTGCCCTCTGGAAGTGCCTTTGCCCTTCTATGTCTTATGCAAAAAAGCTGAGGGAGTGGCATAGGCTTAGACTGGCTTAGCTTAACTTTAAGCTAGTTGAAAGTTTGTGCAATGAATCACGTCTCATGTATCTAATGTCTCATTGGAAAGGAGATTTTTTTGATCTCTTGTTGATAAAGTAGTCTAAAATAATAGCTCCGCTTTTTGAAATACAGAAAGTAGGCATGGGAAAGGGAACATTTCTCACGAGGGATGAAACTGTGCATCTACACACCTTGTTTTGGAAGATGGTCCCTCATGTAACTCAGAGTCTGAGCCAAATAAAAGGAGACTTCAGTGGACATGAATGAACGGTTGCTGGTCCTCGAGGCAATCCAACAGCAGGACACTTTACTGAGGTGTATTTGCAGTTCCCTCCCTCCCCTCCTTCTTCCATCAGTGTCAAAGCATGAATTTTGTCTTTTTTTTCCTGTTGTTACATGCACCAGGAAAAATGAATCTATTCATGCTTCAGATGCCTGTGACTTCTAGAGTCTGCGCTGATCATCAGGTACTAGCTATGAATAAAGCCTTCAAACCTTATTCTAACCATTACAGCACTAATTATAGTTTCCTTAAGTAAAATGCTCCTAAACTATAATTACTCATAAGATTATATGTTGGCACTTACACAAGAAATTGCATTGCAGGACTCTACCAAGGGGGCTGAGCTCACCCTACTCTCCCAGTCAATCCCATCTGTTGAGAAGAAAAGATGCAGTAGTTAGGGTTAACGCTGGAAAACCAGCTATGTATTCCCTCCAGCCCCGATATCTGCAGAAAACTCATTTCATATTCAATACAGGCCGTTCAGTTTACAGTGCAATTCTCAGTTCTCAGCTGACGTAAACAAATGTGGATCTGCTGAATATTGATTTCCATCACTTCAGGTTTTGGCTCACAGTACAGAGTTCTCCTCCCTTGGTATTTAATGTGAGGTGCACTGCTAACTGCCACCAAAAAGGAAAACAACTCTAACGCATTTTAAATTTTTTTTTTAAAGAAAGCACAAGGAATTTTGGAGGACAGCTCCAGTAAAAAAGACACTATTGCCTTTGCCCTGATGAATGTTCACTGTTCCGTTTGTATGCATGAAATACGTATAGTTCAGGGCTGTATCACAGCTTGCCCGAAATAAACGTGCGTTGGAGAGAAGATGATGTCTCGACTTTGTAGTGTGCACCCCTGTATTAATTTCCTGTGTCTGGTAGTCAACGATGCTGACACTTAACGGGAGAAAGTGATCCCTGGTGCAACTCCAGTGACCCCGGTGGAATTACCCCATGACAACTCTCATCTACTGAGTAGCAAGAGATAAATTAAACAGGACTGGAAATTTGGAACAAGTTCAGACTTTAGAATATATGGAGGATTGGGGCTAAAGCAGACGTTTTCTTATCATCCTCTGTAAATCCACACTCCCTTCCTGTACACAATCAGGTAGTTTCTTGCGATACAAAATACACGAGCAACATAAAAGCTCTTATTCCTGCTTATGTGAATATGATTTTATGTGACACGAGCCATTGGTCTTTGAATTGAATTTTGTTATTTGCCTGTAGAATCTAGTGGTTTGGCTGCATGGCATTGACTTGCAGATAAAACAATTTACTCCCCAATCGCTTTAACAGGCAACGTTTCAAGCAATTAAGAGAATTAATATTGTATTTTCATACTGTTAAAAAAGACATCTGTGAAGAGCTTTTAAAAAATGCAGCATAAGATTCTAAAGGTCACTTTGCTTCTCCTTAGATATTAGCTGGGAAAATTATCAGAAAGTTCCATTAAACGTTTTAAGCTCCCCCACTTACATACATAAGCCAGCTACCAGTATTGCAAATGGATTTAAATGGAAAACTACCCGCTTTTCTTCCCCAAAACTGTATTGTGGGATATTTTTTTTCTGTTAAATAATCCACTGCTCTCCACTGCTTCGATAAAAAAAAATATATATCTATTCCATGCACATTCCTGTTGGATTCCACGTGCCTGATGATGCTGCAATAGCACAGGGGATTTGTGTTTAGCCGTGCCTTCCCTCCGCTCTGCACAGCCCCTTCTTCCTTTGGACAGAAATCAGAACTAAAATTGCACATGCTGAGGGGTTGCTTGGAATTAAAACACACTTTGCATATGCATGGGACAGGGGTGGAAAAGGGCACGGTCACGTGGAAGTAGATGCAATTACATGGGAATGGGGCACACTAGAGCTCTGAAGCTGTAATTAGTGTGCACTGTACAATCCTGGCGTAAGAGATGCTTCCATTTAAGAGCAAATTAAAAAGTTTGAGAGGGGTGCCTTAAAATTACTAAAGCATTTCATGATTGCTAGGAGGACTTTAGGAGACAATTACTGGTATTCTCACATTCCTGAATATGGAGAAGCTGAAGGCATTATAATTTTTTGTCTACTTGTGCCCCTATTGTGCTTTTTAATAAGACCAAGCTCTGGATTCCAAACTTCAATGTTTGTTCTTGTTTTACAAAGGCTTTCTCTCTACTTGTGGCTTAAGTAGTTCTTATTACTTCCTAATTTTCATGGATTATATAAGAGGAATTAAAAAAAGCAGTGATGAACTCAGCCCTAGGATCTCAGACGTTGCTGTGACCTTGGTTGCATCCATTTAAAGCAAATATTTGGGTTCTGTGGGATTCTGAAAAAGTGTTCATTTTACTTCTAAGTACACAGTAGATGCAGTGTTGAGACCAGTTTTACACAGGCACAACCTCTTCAGTTTTGATAAAGTTTCTACAGGTTCATCGTCAGAGGGAGCGAATAGACTGCAGTGTGAAAATATAGCTACAAAAGGAATTCACAGAGGGCGAGTCTCTTCTCCTTATTGAAAACGGAACTAAAAATGAATTAAAAATGTATTTTCAGATAACTACACATACACACATATGGAAAAAAGACAGGAAGAAAGAGAAGATTCTTTGTTGCGGAGTCGAATTTCCTTTTGCAACCATGACAGTTATTAATTAGTATTAAGTCTGCAATTACAACAGTCATCACTTCTGCTCTCACATTAGGATTGAAGTGAGGATACTACGGAGCTGTCAGCCTGGGCTTCTCTTGGTAGACCTAAAGCTCAGTGCCTGGAGTGGTGAAGAGTCACATCACCTGTAGAATGAGCGAGGAAGGGGCACGGCAAGAGCTGAACTCTATGACCACAGGGTTAGCTCTTGGAAAGCTTTACACATAAGTGGTGGGACAGCATCACCACGAGCCTGGAATCTATTTTCAAAAAGCATCAAACAAGATCTCTAAATACTTTGGAAAATCTAGGCACTCGACTGCATAAAATCTCCCAGAAATCAGTGAGGTGCATTCATTTACATCACTTTGTTTCATGCCAGTCCGTCTTCTCCAAAGATTTTCACAAACATTTAGAAGATTAATATCCAAATATGAAAAAATGAGAACAAACTCAGCGTTGAACAGGACTGAGAGAAAAGGAAATACCTGATTTAATTAGGTCTTAAAGGATGATTCAGACCAACATAAATCTCAGTGAAAGGGCAAAAATAATTACAGGTAATTAATGCCAAACTATCTAAAGCTAAGGAATTTAGTTAGCCTTGAGCACAGTACATAACACACCCAGTTCTTCCTTTTGTAGATAATACTGTGCATCCACTAATTTAGATCATGGACTTTCTTTTACACTTGTAATTATTTTTAATGCTGACATTTCTGTTGCCATTAGGGAAGCACCGCTGATAGCATAACCAAGCAAATCTCTCTAAAACATAGAAGCTTTTCTATTTTGTTATTCCTGGAGCTAAAATGGCATCAGTCAAAAAAAAAAAAAAATGGCATCAATCATTCTGCCACTGGATAGAAGAGTAGAAAATTAGCAAGATGCAAACAGGGCTAGTTTCCATATTTTTTCTAGCTCTATCTGTGACTCAGTAGCGTTCCTCAGCCATGGCTTTATTTATGATGGTGTCAAAAGCCTTGCTCTTAAGTGCCCATTTCTTATATCAGTGTTACGACCAAAGCGAAGCTCTGATTTCAAAGGTTTAATTCTTTATGAAGATCTGTTTCACACCCCTGCCTTCCAGAGTAGTTTAAAAGACATTTCTTTCTTTTCAATGATTCCATTGAACATGCTAATACAAGCGTTGGAAAAATAAATAAAACAATTTGCCATTGACAGGACCTGCAGGACCACAATCTGGATGGACTGGACTGAAAGTATGCATTTTGTTAAATGATGCATTTTGGTAGTTCAGAAAGAAAAGCACCGTTTCGTGGGTCAGATCCCACTCCATGCATTTCAGTTTCTTTGGATTACAGGAGGTGAAAGCCAATGTCCATAGGTAGGCTTCCCCCTCACCATTTAGGGGGTGTTATAAGCCCTATTTTACAGGAAGCAAGTGATGGAAGTATGAATTAGATAACAGATAACCTGCGTTTATATTATATTTAGTTATCCTTATAGTGAAATTATGTATCTTTAGTAAAGTCAAATCCAATCTCGAGAAATGATACCAGCAAAATATCTTCTCTGTCTTACCATGAAAAAAACCAACCCAACAATGAGCATGCCAGCTCTTGGAGATATTCAACCACAGCGGAACAAAATGAGCCCCAGTAGCGATGAAAGGTAGATCCCATTTAATTGTGAATTAATCCTAAAGCAAAGTTTTACTGGGAAAGGGACAAAGTCAGCCTTAAGCTTTTGAGGAGTGCTAGCTGTGGAAGTATTTACTTCTATATTCCTCAAAATGAATGGACAAGCTTCTGGTCCCTGGAGCAGTGGGGTTACAAGAATATCCCTGTGTCCAAATGACAGGTGGCACAGACAGTGAATTGCCTAAAACCAAGAAACGGGGATATAGTTTTCCCATTTAAAAACATGCATGGCGCTACAGTTTAGTTTTTACGGCTGGAAAGGTCTCGTGGCAGTCATGCAAGTCCCAGCCTGTTTGGCATTTACAGGTGTGCTCCGCTGTTCTCCTTCATCGCACGGCCCCTGCTCCAGCCCCCGGCATGAAATGGAGCCAGAGCTTTCTATTCTGAGCTAGAGGAGGCTTTTGAGAAGCTCCGAAGGGAGGCAGGAGCATGACTGCCATTGGCAACCAACAGAATTAGCCCTGGCACATCTGAAAGACCACCCTAAACCATGCTGTGCGTTGCACTGGGACACAGCAGGAAACGCCTCCCGTGTTCGGGCGCTCATCGAATTCCCAGCTCTGCAATGTGGCCAATACTCACCGTGCCGCTGGGAGAGGTGGTGGAGGTTTGTTCCCAATTCCCAGCGAAGAAAAGGGTATGAGAATGCCCTAACACGTCATTCTTTCAGACCAGAAGCTATATAATTAAGCATATCCATTAAGCTGGCCTCTAAATATTAAATAATGAACTCCATTTCTCTGAAGACCAGTACTTCACACCGTAAAATTAATGGGACTGTGAGAGCAGCCATTGCCCGACAGGAGCAGCCATTCTACAGATGTGCATTGGGCAATCAGGAAAGCAGTTACTGATCTTTTCCTTCAACCTGCGGAAATGAATAGAGAAACTTGTATTTTGGGCAAATAAAAGTCAATGTCTACTTTTAAAATTTACTCTTCACCTTAGAAAATGGAAGTTAGATAAAGATGTTTCTCTTGCTTTGCTATTAATAAGATTTTTTAAAGCCTGCCCGCATCAGAATTTAGGCTCAAGCTGAGCAAAATACAAAACCTCTGAACGTGCAAATAAATCAATCACTCCTGTGTTATATGTCTTACTAAATATGACCCAAAAATAATTTTGGGTGTAGGTTTCAAACTTCAGCATTGCATAAACTAAATACCCCGCAGCACAATTGGACTGACTTGAGTTACAAAGTAAAATAAATACACACTGGGATGTGTCTTTTATTGCTGTTATTTTACTTTTCCTTTTGCCTTTGAAAAGTTGCATTATAGCTCATAATACTTGATAAGTGAAAATTAGAAATGTCATTTGCAAGAGTGAAATAATTTAATTTTGTGCTGTAGATTTCTGACATACGTCTGTGGAAATGTTCTTGCCTACCCCGGTTACTTTCCCCCCCTCAAATATTTGAGCAAGGGTCGGGCATGCCTGAGAGATGCATGTGAGAGCTTTTCTAAAAAAAAGAATTTATACCTCTGACTCTCACAAGCCGAGACTCGATTTCTAGATATGAGTTCTTTGCCTGCTTTTCAGTGCATTTTACTTTACAGTCATTTGGAAAACTGTACCCAAGTCTTTATTGTGCATGACACTTGGAGTTCTTTTTTATTGACTTAGGCTGTTTCTTGCCAAAGTCAAAACGTTGGAAGCAAGGTCGCTGGCATGTGGAGAAATGTATAAAGAATAAAATTACTTTGGGTGGAAATAAAAGAAATGAAACAAAATAAACATTTCCGTTTTTATGGTCATGTTTACTTCACAGACAGTAATAACAGAACCAAACGAAGCTCACTGTCATGGGAAGATGCAGGTATTTCCGTGCATCCAACACTTTTATTAGCTATAAGAGTCTTGTGATTCAGACACGTACTCCTGGATGTGGACTATGGGAAGAGCTTTATCACAGCACCCTTTATTTCTCAGACGTCTCTTCTGCACCTTTAATTCCTCACAGTTGTTTCCTTTCCCTTCATGAACTCCCGCCTTTTTATTTCCCTTTGCCTCTTTTGTGTTGGCTATCTGAAAGTATGAATTTTCTGAGGACTTGAATTATTATAGGATTATTTTTGTTCACCAGTACTTTTAAAGGGCTATTTTTACTTACCTATGTGAAGATACAATAAGTTTGTACCCGCTTAGTTCTATCTAAGCAGGAAAACACACAACAACTTTTCAGGAGATTTGCTTTTACCAGCTGCCGTTCTTTCCTTACGTAGACAAACATGGGGAATTTCAAGAAACAGGTTAGTCATCCGCCCTCCGATTTTTATGCTGCATTTGTCTGAACTCGGAGTTTCAGCAAGGGCGAGAGGGACTTCTCTACGGGTCGTGCACCATCTCTATATTACCTGGAGCACTGAAGCTTTAGCTCTGCGCTCACCCCGGTCTGGTCCCCAGTATGTAACGTTTTACACCCTCTGTCAGTGGGAAGAAGCGCCCAGTAGATGAGCTGATGAGATGCTTTGCAGCAATGGGCTTTTCTTAGATGGGGACAATCCCCACAGGCAGATGAAGGCTGCGCTCTGCCACTGAGCTCCACCTGCGTGACACAAGCTGTTGAAGTAAAAACGAAATATTTTAGTGGTTGCTACTTCTGCTAAAACAAATAGTGGGTTTTTTTTCACTAGGATTTTGGCCCCTGTTGTAGAGGAACACGAGTGTATGAGTTTAACCCTTTGTTCTCAAATCCAACCATCGACTCCTAGGTAAAAGCATCCTTACATTTAAAGCTGCCCTGCGCTTTCTACCCCTCCTGCGCAAACATGCCCTCAGGAGGCTCGGGCTTCGCGAGGGAGGAAGGAAGGGGGCCAGCTGAGATGAGGGAGATCTGGTGACTTCCCAGCACTGCCAACAATCTCAGCCTGTGTTTGCTGATTTTTTCCTAGCATGGCCTGAGGTTTGCAAATGCACCAGACCGCAAACCCACAGCTCAGTTTGCAAAGGCCAGGGCCCAAGATTTAATATTTACAGTCACAGAAGCAAATATTTTACACATTTCTACTATGCCTTCACTTGGCATAGGGAAAAAAAAACCCACAAGCCACTAGCTTTCAAGGCAAAATTGAGTCAAATCCAGCAAGGCTCACCTGTGTTCATACTGAAATCAAATTAGACTATGAGTTTCACATTGTTTTAAAGCAAGATCAGAAGAATCTTTGGTTCATTAGCTAAGAAGCATGAATTCACCTGAGGTTCTGGGGTTACAGTGTGGAGCCAGTTCAGTGGTTGTCTACTCCTGTGTCCGTGCTGCTAGCAGTAACCCAGCCAGCTGGGTCAAAGCTCACAAGGGCAGCTTAGTCCAGCTTACACCATCAAGGTATGTGCTGCTTTAGAATCACACAGATAAAAAGGTTGGGTTAGTTCTCAGATGTCTGTAAGATAACCCATCCATGTAAGTCCATCTTCATGGTTTTCACCGCCTTAGAATATACTCGGTCTAGTAAACGTAAAAAGAAACAACGTAAACAGACATACAGAGGATTTGTGTTTTCAAATCATTACCATCTGTGTTTTGAGAGTGTTTCCCATCTATAGAAACACCTGTACATTCTTAGAAATAAGTGTACCTGGACCAATTATTCCAGGTGAAGCTGCACGTCTCTACAGTTAAGATATTTTTGGCATACAGGTTGGTAGGAAAGGAGTTCCCCCAAGTGCCTCTGCACTGAACTATCCAGTCTGGCCACGGCCCACCAGAATTAATTTTAAGAGGGCAAAATAAAGATCATTTTTGACACTGACTACCTCTCTCCTGTGAAAGCCTCACCCGCTGTTCAGAATGGCATTTTCCTTGGGCCAACAACTGAGGAGTAGTCTCCGTTCCCCCTCCCCTCATATGCAGGCTTCTTGGGGGCGGCAGGAAAAGCAGAAATAGTTGCTGTGAAGCTTGAAAGCATCCTGATGGCACTTACACATTTAAAACGATTATATGCCCTTCTCAGGCTGTGCAAGGAAAGATGCTCATCAACCTGTCAAATAGGTCTGCATAGGAAGGCAGGGCCCATTCAGCTGAGCAAAGACCTGGACAGAGCTAAGAAAACCTACGGCTCAGCAGTGGCCACAGAACTTTGAGAACAAGGTCAGAAGTGGCCACAGGAACATCAGATAGCAGAACAAAGCACCTTACAGGGAACTAATTAGGCTGGCTTCTGAACTAAAACACTTGTGACCAGCAGATAAAAACACAATTGTGTTTCCTGAATAAAAAATAAGAGGTTTAGAAGGAGTCATGTTCTTTAGCTGAGTAATGCCAGGTGCTTTGGCTGGGTTCTNTCTCCCTGGAGCCTTCTCCAGGCTGAACAACCCCAGCTCTCTCAGCCTGTCTTCATAGGAGAGGTGCTCCAGCCCTCAGATCATCTTCATGGCCCTCCTCTGGACCCGCTCCAACAGGTCCATGTCCTTCTTGTGCTGAGGGCTCCAGAGCTGGACACAGTACTCCAGGTGGGGTCTCACAAGAGCAGAGTAGAGCGGGAGCTGCTTCTTGCTTATTGAGAATGAGACCCAGCAGCCTATCAGTGCTACTGGAGCAGAGCTGCTGGGCAACTAAGAGAGGGCATTGGGGCAACGAAGAGAGGGCATCAGGGCACTGCATGCTCCGATGGCTCTGCAGGACCTCTCCTGGATGCTGCTGGTGCACCGAGACCAGCTGACCCGTCCCTGAGGACAGGATGAAGATGACAGCATGCTATCTGAGATAAACGCTGGGGAGAAAGTCTGCCCAAATGAATACAAAGATACAAAGATAAGTTTTCTTGTCCTTTTGTAGTGGTTGAGGGTAAGAATGGATATCATGTCTTGTATCAAGAAATATTAGCACGTGTCATTTCAGCTTTTTAAGCCGCATAGGGTAAGAAAAATAATAAGGCAGTGAAAAAGGACAAAAACACAGTGAGAAAAGAAGAAATCCAATGGGATGAAATCTAATGGGAATTCTGCCTAACAGAAGTCTTTCCAATGCCCTCGTGGGGGATTTCGTGCTTCAGCAATGTGGCACTGTCTGCACTGGCTTTTGCTATGCTACATTATGCGGTGATCGTGAGTGTTCATCCAGGAGTGAATCCTTCACTAGCAAGGTCTAAGAAGTAATACAAAAGTTTATTTGATCATAAATAACACTGCAAGGTCTAAACCTAAAGGGTTTATAGCCAGCAGAAATCAGAACTCCTCTGTCAGACAGTTTGGACTGGTAAAACTATAATACCTCGCAAACAGCTACCCTGTTTTTCCTTTTTTTTTTTTTTTTTCCCCAAAATGAAAACAGTCAGTTTAAAATTAACTTGTTTTGACTGAGCAATACAAAGGCAAAACACAAAAACAAAATAGTCCGCATTTGACGCTCATGTTTCTAGCCAAAACTCCTGTAAATATTGCCTGAGCTTATGTGCTCATTCTTCCTGGATTTGGGGGGCCAGCTCCAAGAGGTTTGTCTTTGTGAGCTCTGAGCGAGCTCCCGCAGCAGTGGTGGCTGCTGGAAAAACAAACTGGACGTACTGTACACAGGCACCCAGCCAACAGTACCTGGAAAATGAAAATAATATTTTAAAGGGGAAATACACGCAATCCACGTGCACAGGACTAGTTCCTTCTGCAAGCAACCCTCATTAAAGATTAGATGGTAAAATGTGTGTAGAAGAGAGCGGAAAAAAATAGCGTTTGCCGTTAAGTACATAGTTTGCCATATACTGAAGAATAACATCCACCATCACCACCAGTCTCCCCCAGAAGCTTTTGGAATAAGAAAATTCCTTTAGTGAGTCATTAAGTTCATGGTGTACCTGATGCTATTTTTGACTGCTGGTACTGTGCCAGCCTCCTGACAGGTTCAGATGCAATTGGGCCACATTCAACGCTGTGTGGATCCTACTGATCTTCCACCCAGCAGGAGAGGAGGACCTAGGTGATGGTCCTAAGGGGAGCTGCAATGAATAGGAAGGTTCTCGTGCTAAACTGATTGTGGAGTTATGGGGATAGTGCGTCATTTGCTCTTCAGAACATGAATGATATGTCGTTGCTTACGAAGCATTTACTGTCTAACTCTGCAAAAACTCAAGACAAAGAAAAGGGGGCAGAGGAAATGAGGTCTGCTGCCTTTTGCATAACCATTATGGACCTGGGTGAAGTCCTGCTAAAGACAGTGAGATGAGATACCTCCACGGATTTCAGAGCAGGTTCCATGTGTCTGTACTTTCTTTATGTTGCTGAAGCCTGCTATTCTGCTAGATCACCATGGAGATATATGGATTTCCTCTACAAACTACTTTTGTTTTATGGGCAGCAGTTAAATGATGTCAGGCCACTAGAGGCATGTCTATATAAACCTCACATCCCACACCAGGACCCTTCCTGTGAGTACACACAGTCGCCCTGCTGCTGGTAAGCATGGTGAAAAAAAAAAAAAAGAACAAATTACACATTCTAAATTGGCGTCTACTGATTTTTCTCTTTACCCAATGTACTCCTTTTCCTTCCTTCTTTCCATCCTTCCTTCTCTTGCTTGTTTTCTTTTCTTCATTTCCTTCCCACTTGCTTTTTCCCTCTCTGCCTCTTCCTCTTTCCTTCATATAGACCAGATTTGATTCCCCAAGGCTTTAAGAGGTGGAGACTGGTTCCTGCCATCCTCATGCAGTAATAGAGGAGTAATATCACTATTTAACTACAGTGAAGAGCTTCACCCTGAAAGGTCTGTGGTGCCATAAGATGTGATTAATATTAATATCATTAAGGAAGATCTGTGTCTTTCAAGATTGGAATTCATGCCCTTACAACTGTAGCTTTAGGATTTTGATAGAAAAATGAAAGACTGAATGTATAATGACTTATGCGAAGACTCTTTTGTTCAAGCCAGTGACATCTAATAGCCCAAGGAAGAATGAAATCTACTTAATAATGAGAAATAATTTATCATATAAGACAGTGGAAAAGAGGAAATAAATCTTTAAGAAAGAGAACCATGCAAATAATAATAATTAAAAAAAAAATTAAATGCATGGGATTTCCTGGAAGAAAATCAAACTGTGTTTGCTTGTTTGTTTGCTTGGATATTTTGATTTTTAAAATGGGGGTTAATTGCATAATTTTACATTTTAACATGGATTAGTTCTCCGTGTCTCAAGCAAGTGGTTGTATTACTGCATGGTTAAATCCTGTAACGTGACTGAAATGAAAGGGTGCATTCTTACAGAGACATAGTTGTATGGGTTTATTGGGTGGTTTTGGGGTTTTTTTTTGCTAAAGGAGTGATAAAAAGTAAAGTGAATACACAAAGAATAAATGAAAGTGAAGAAAGGTCTTTTGTTCCTTTGACTAATCTCTACATTAAATCTTTTTATCCAAGAAGCGGATGTAGCATCAGTTACAGCTCTATCTGAATATTCTCACATTTTTGTAGAAGAGCCAAAGAATATAGAGTTTATAGAAATCTTGAGAACTGCTTCAGGTGAGATGACAGATACAGCAACAACTTCCTACCCCGAGTTCCCCCTCGGCCTGACAGCCAAACCAAGCAATGCAACATGTGAAACAAAATAAAACAAAACAAACCAACAGATGTATTCACAGCTGCACTTTGTATTCAAGAAGACAGTATGGCAAGAAATGCTGGCTAGTCAATGCTAAAACTCCCACTACATTAAATTGAGACACAATTTCATCCACTATGTCAAGTGTAGTCTAAGCTTTCATACTGTAGTAACAAAAATATTTATTATTGGTTCAAAAAATCTAAAAAAAACCCAGATAAATCTTTCTTTAGAAAGAGTAGACATTTGTTCTGAATGCCAAATTTAGACCTATAATTCTTTCAGACAGCTGTATAGTTAGGTTCCAGATTTTGAGCTGGTCCGCTTTAGCTGCCGGCCAGGCGAGCTTCCCCTTTTGCCTTTCTCCTTGTGGAGATATGGCAGTGACTTTATCTCCTCTATCAAACTAGTAAGTTTTCATGCTATATGGAAATTTTCTAGCTTGGAGATTTTTAGTCTTGTGTCAAGTTTTGTGATGATCGGGCAATGGTTTGAAATATTATTGGGTAGATTGATGGATGAAGAGATATACAGGCACGGGACTGTATAAACTGATTTTTAGGGAGTTGGGTTAGATTTCCTTAAGCAAACATTCATCCAGAGACTGGAATCCAAACCTCCTCTCTCCCTGCTGAGTGGTTCTTTGCCTGTAGCAAATATTTTTTTTCCAGGCATGAATCTGGAAACTGCAAACATCACAGTATACGTTGTATTCATGTCAGCGTTATTCAATTCAGGACACTCCAATGCATAAAAAGAAATACTGCCTTCTCATTTTAGTCTCAGCATAAAATTCAGGTGTAGGTAGCATGATTGAACCCCTCCTGAAAAGTACCGAGACTTCTTGCAAGAAGCCAAGACAGGGAGCTATGAGACAGCTCTACAATGAATGGTGAATTAGATGAGAACCTTTAAAGATTCTCTCATTTCCATATAAACCTGCTGGTTTTGGCCCAACTGCTGCACAGCAGTTAAAGCATGTGGTAAAATAAGAGCACATGAGAAGCCTAGCTAAATTGCTTACCTGCCTCCAAGGAGGAAAGATCTACAGGAACTGTAACCTTTAAATTTAACAACATGAATGTTTTCTCATGAGAAAAATATGAGTTTGTGTCTAAATGAAATGGTGTACGGGATTGGCAATAATAATCTGGTTTATAGAAAGAATGGCATTGTAAATAGCTATAAGGAACTTGTTTTCCTGGCAGAACTGTACTTACTCACGTAAGTAAACAGCAGATAACACCTTCAGAACATTTCAGGTTTCTCTTCTTTGATTTCAAATCAGTTCTGTGGAAATTGGATAAAAAAGTAGCTCATTGTTTCTGAAAATTTGATGGTTTCATGGAGAAGTGCTGCACAATGCTATCAGCACTGACATAAATAAATCTTTAGTGCTTTCCAAGGAGGCACAAAAAGTCACTTTTCACCTACAGTTTGCAATCTGTGTTAGGTGAACATCGCAGTAGTGGGAGCAGCCTACCACTGCCATGATCCAGTGACTGAAAATGATTCAAAGTCTCCAATCCAGTTAAGATGCCCACCCAGAAGATATATTTAATCCAAGCTTAAGTGAGCAAGCTCCGTGGAGGTAGAAGTGGTACGCCTATTTTACGGAATGGCTTAAACAAGACAATCCAGGCAACAAGACAGTCTCCTCTGAGAGCTGGGGTATAAAAGACCCCTTGTCCCACTGTCATTTTATGTGCCTGCTGGCTTAATTTCTCTCTGACTGGTATAAAAGAGCACCCACCACGTGGCACACGGCCACTATTTTTGTGGAAACTATGATAATATCGATGTATTGTGGTTCTGTCACTGGCTTCGCAGCAGGAGTAGAGAACTGTCCTGTTCTCATAGGGCTTGATCCAAAGCCTACTAGAAGATGGTGGGAATAGGTTTGTTGACTTCAGCAGGTTTTGGAGCAAGCCATTAAGAAAAATACAGGATGGTGGTGAGGAACAAGCTTACGGAGCCCTTGACTTGCAGCACAGATAGGTTGAAGGTTTTTGCTAAACCAAACAACCATTTTAATTTAATCTCCACTAGAAAAATAGGAAAAATTAAATGCTTGCCATATGGTGAAAGTATGTTAAGCTTCAAAGAGGCCGAAATAATTAAATACGACTATGAAAAGTTTTTGAGGTTTGAATAGTATGCCAGTTTCAATATTATAAAATATACATATATAATCCTATTAAAGCTCATTTGGAAAAAAAAAAGGAGCCCTTTGAATAATGCAAACTCTTAGGTCACATTTTTCACCTGTATTTATTTTCATTTTAATCAAGACTGCTGTAATCCAGAAACTTGGTAAGATTTTGTGTAGCTTTCAATGCACATCAACTACTTCAATTTCTTCTACAGGTAACTTCAACATGAACCAGCCTTTGAGGATAAAGGAATGAAAAGTGAAAAACAAATAAATATCCTCAGAAAGGGTGGGTTACTCTATAATCAAAAGGAATATTAAAACCAAAGCTGCACCAAGGACCTCAGGAAGAAAATATCCTCATCTAGAAGCTCATCCCTGTGCTGTGCTAGGTAGGGTCCGACAGAAATGATGGACTCAGATGTTTTTCCCACCAGGTTTCAAGCACAGCAGTTTCTGAAAGCATGAGCCACATTTTCTCTGCCTCTGTGTACTCCTCTGTCCCTGAAGGTAGCGCAGGGATTTTGGGTTAAAAAAGGCAGCTTTAGGCTTCCCTTAATCTCTGCTCCTTTGCCCTGCCATGGAGAACTCATGCGTTTTTCAGCGTGGCGCTGGCACCACAGAGGGACGCGGAGGCTGGCAAACCCAGAACACCCAAATGCAGAAAGGTTTTAGATGCAGGAGAGAGCCCGGAGCCGCTGCTGTGCAGTGGGCACTGCTGCCTCGCAGCCTGGGGCTGTCCCAGCGCACACCCCGGTTGTGTCTAATTCTTTTGCTACAGCTCTGAATCAGGTAACGTCATGCTGGCGCATGCCTCCTTTACTTGCCTTATTTTCCACATCTACACTGTACAAAACAGCAATTGCTGAAATCAAAGCAATTAAAAGAGAAAACCCAAGCCTCTCACTCCCTTTCCAGTTCTACCTGTTTCACAAAGAAAACCGATAATCCAGATCAAGGATCTTTATGAATAAATCTGGTATAAATACTGTAAATGGCTTAGCAAAGTGCAGTCACACGCTTTAAATACCCACGTTCCCACACTTACAATCTACCTCCTAAAATCTCTCTAATAAGGAGGCGTCAGATGTGTGAATGAGCATTCACATGTCTGACGACTGCTTATTACACATGGAAAATCTAACCCAAAGAGCAAGGAAAACAGCTATGTGAATTTCCTCACAGATGTTCTTCCCCAGACACAAAGAGCTATCATACAGTCCTAGATCTTTCAGTAAATGCTTGCCCAGCAGAAGAGCCACTATCACTTTAGGTCCCAGGGTGGATGGTGGGTCACATCTGATGGCAGAGAGGGGTTGTAGCACCGCGCAACACTTTGAATGTTTTCTTATAGGGTCCCTTTCAGTGTGGGACCTTTTTAGGCTTGCAGTCATACTTTTTCCAGCAGTAAAACCCAAACCCAATGCTTACCATTTACCTTTTCTCCTTGATTATTCCTGTTATTTATTTCCATGGGGTGAGGCAGAGAGACCTCAAACAGAACACCATTGCCCTAATAGATCTCACCAAGATACAAAAATGTCAGTTCTGTCCCAATTAAAACTAGTTTGTAAACTAATTTCTCATTTGCACTGAAGGATTCACCTTTCCTTTACATTATCTGCAGAAGTGGACAGCATGGCAGTTGTTCAAACTGCTAGAGAGGTTACTGCCTATGGAATTTCAAAGCCTTTCCCTTTTTCAACATTTATTCCGTAATAAACATAATAAATAGACCTCAAGATCAAGCTGTCCCTTCCTTTTTTATTCCTATCAGCTCTGTCAGTAATTCCGTCACTAAGGCCACATTCCTGCTGCTGCTTTTCCTCGGGTTTGGGTCTCTGTTGATTTCAGTTAAGACATTTGCACAGAAGTACATGCTCTCTGCTGAGGGCAGTGGACTCAGTCCAGCTTGTCCTAGTTGGGGAAAACCTGCCCTTTGCAGCTTTTTCTAGAGGAATCTCTTTGAGCACATTTGGTGCTCTTTGGGTTAAAGTGACTGCAGAAGTGCAAAATGCTATCATTTATTATTGCTGTTAAATAACAGCACTGACAGTTAAGAAAAATCCTTCAGGAAAGAGCATCTGTGCATCTCTCCCTCAGCATGCACCAAACAAAGAGCCGCACTCTTTTTCCCAGCCGCGCAAAAAGTCGAGTTCATAAAAGCTCAGTCAAAATTTGGGCTTTCCAAAGGAATTTTCAAATGTGTCTCTCAAATATTCATTTGGGTGGTCTACCTCCCACAGGATGTGCAGTGCTAGCTGGTTTGTTTATATGAGTAAGTGCAATCACAAGGCTTGCGTACATGCTGTTGTTTTGGGGCCGGTGGTTTGGGGTTTTTTGATGGGGGAAAAATGAACTGTAACTGAAAATTTCTTTCCTTGTGAAAACAGGTCAATTCGTCATATAAAAATTATTATTTCAAAGTACTCAGGACTTTTCCTCTAGTAAAGAATATTCTCCTCTTTGACAATATTAAACACATACATTTACGTGGTAAGCTGCACCAACTTCAGTAGGAGAAATACAAACTACTCTGGAAGAGCATGTAAGCTTCTAAGACTGAATTAAGTATGATCTTTTGATCTAGTGGCTGCTCACAAGTAAATACCAACAGTCAAACACTGCTCTGCATCAATGACCTGATGAGACGTAAATATAGAAAGCTTGAGTCTGAGAGGCTTTGCAGTTTGTGTCACTATTGACAGCAAAGTCAAGAGGATTTTACACTTGCTATTCTACCAGTCTAGATAGCTACAAAGATTGCAAAACTGTCCACAAGCTTTGGCATTTTAAAAAAAATCTTGCATTCTATTATCATCTTATATCACTATAGAATCATAGAATGGTTTAGATTGGAAGGGACTTTAAAGACCAACTAGTTCCACCCCCCTGCCCTGGGCAGGGACACCTCCCACCAGCCCAGGTGGCTCCAAGCCCCGTCCAGCCTGGCCTTGAACCCCTCCAGGGATGGGGCAGCCACAGCTTCTCTGGGCAACCTGGGCCAGGGGCTCACCACCCTCACAGGAAAGAATTTATTCCTAATATCTAATCTAAATCTCCCCTCTTCTGGTTTAAAAATGTTACCCCTTATCCTATCACTCCACTCCCTGGATCAAGAGTCCCACCCCAGCTTTCCTGTAGCCCACTGTTTAAACCTTTTGCTGACACCTGCCTTCATGCACAACAATTTCCTTTGATCAATTTGGAGCTGAGCATTTTACACAAGAACTAATGCTTTTGTCTGTGTTTGGTACTCTGCGCATCATTTTAACCAGACAGGGGAAAGACTGAATATCCACAGCTGATGGAGGTATCTAAAAGGTGAACTTAATCAGGAACGGTTGGATAAATATTAGCTGAGTGTCACAACCATACTCCTATGTGTTTCATACCATTAGGTTTTCTTATTCAAAGAAACCTTAAAAGTGTAAATTCTCCATAGCAGTGCGTAGGGTCATGTTTTCCAGAGCAGGTGAAAAGAGCTATCCTTTTCTATATTGTCCTTTGTGATTAATAACCTTAAGCTGTAATCACTGAAGAATACTTAACTCTTCATAAATGTCGTTAGTAAAGTCCCTGGAAAAAAAAAATCAATATTCACTTGGATGGAGACATGCATACAAAACCGTCAGTCAGTGACCACAATTGTGCTGAACAACAGTTTTCCCACAAGGGTTAAAGAAGCTCTAACAAGCACTGGTTAAACCTTATGACACTCTTATTAATTTGTTCCTTCTGTCAGCACAGGTCATATGAATTTTTTAAGGTCATACAACAAATACGGATAAAAACTCAAGAGTTTCAGCTAGCCAGCTCATTGTGATTTACTCACTAGCAAAGCAGAAAATCAGTGGAGTTTGCTTTTTGGGGAACTTCACGTGTGTCTGCTCCAGCTCCCATTTTGCTTCACTAGTGGTTTCGAATAAGGAAAGAACACCATGAGTTTCTAGGTAAAGCATGTAAACTACTCACCTAACTATATGAAACAACCTCTCAGGGAATTAGCAGATTAGAGGGAAAAGATAGCCAGAAGTTAACATTAGCAGCCAAACATGGATGGAAATTAGTGGTAAAGACTAAATAAAGCTAAGTAAGAGGAAGAAACTGTGCTGATATTCTGGACTACTACTTTTGTTTCCTACAGACTCCACTGTTGGTGGGAAACTCCTCCATTAGCTTATAAATGCACTCTCCGGTAACCTTGATAATACAGACAGTAAACACTGAAATCCATTGTTTCTTTGAGGATCAAAACTTCTAAGAAAAGGCCCAAAATGTGCCTCATTTTTTTCTTCCTTTTAAAATACTGTGAATTATTTAACTTCACGTTTTGGGGAAAAAAGAGAAAAGTTTTGAAAACTTGTTCTTCAGTGAAAGGTTAATTTCAGAGCCGGTCTATAAACAAAGACTCCTGATAACGTCCCATGTTTCGCGTGGTGCTAGGAAGATTCTCTCCATAGCTGGAGTGATTAGCTGGACCTCCAACAAGAAACAGGACCTGTAACCCTTGTGCAGCTGGGCTGTGTTGAGGCAACCAGAAATCGGGGACAGATACAGATTGTATCTTGGTTTATAATGGAAAACAGACATAGAAATAAACTAGAAGTCAAGATGGCTAACTTCAACTAGGGGTTTGGAGGCTGAATTAGGTCTGTCTCTCTTAATGGAGCAGGGAAAAGTGTACATTCATGCTCAAGTGCAGCTTCCATTAATGGTAAAGGACACTGGAAATACTTTCTACCAAAATACAGCCTACAACTACCTCAAAAAAAGTCTTAAGTAGTGGGCTTGAGGCCATTCAAGAATGCGATTTGGAGATCAGAATAGAAAGTTCTATGAAAATAGCTCAGTATTCAGCAGCTCTTGAAAAAAACCAAAAACTGAATGTTAGAATGTTAGGAAGGGAATAGAGAACAAAACAAAGAAAGAATGTCAACTTATGTCAACTTATCAATCGGCAGTGTGCATGAATCTTGAATGCTATCTGTAGTTTTAGTGTCCCCCTGCCTCAGGAAGGATGGAACAGAAGAGAAAAGGTCCTTATACATGTAGCAAGGATAATCAAGGCGAGGCTGGATTCTGCACAGACAGATCAGGATGATTCAACCTGGAAAGTAGATAGCTGAAGAGTGGCATGAGGGAGTAGCTCAGGAGAGCTCACCAAGCCTCTCTCCATCATTTATCAACAATCCTGGTCAACAGGGCACGTACCAGATGACTGGAGGGTGGCTAATGTGACGGCCATCTACAAGAAGGGTCAGAAGGAGGATCCGGGGAACTACAGGCCTGTCAGCCTGACCTCAGTACCAGGAAAGATCATGGAGAGGATCACCTTGAGTGAGCTCTCACGGCAAGTGCAGGGCGGCCAAGGGATCAGGGCCAGCCAGCATGGGTTTAGGAAAGGGAGGTCCTGCTTAACCAACCTGATCTCTTTCTGTGACGATGTGACCCGCCTTCTGGATGCGGGGAAGGCTGTGGACATTGTCTATCTGAACTTTGGTAAGGCCTTTGACACCGTCCCCATAGCATTCTCCTGGAGAAGCTGGCGAATCATGGCATAGACATGTGTGCTCTTCGCTGGGCTAAAAACTGGCTGGATGGCCGTGCCCAGGGAGTTGTGATTAATGGGGTGAAATCCTCTTGGCGGACGATCACCAGTGGTGTCCCTCAGGGCTCAGTTTTGGGGCTGGTTTTGTTTAATATCTT
>VXBH01006970.1:418168-462455 GCA_013400035.1 Rynchops niger | reverse complement strand
CTGGTGAGGCCTCACCTCGAGTGCTGTGTTCAGTTCTGGGCCCCTCTGTACAAGAGGGACATTGAAGTGCTGGAGCGTGTCCAGAGGAGAGCTACCAGGCTGGTGAGGGGTCTGGAGACCAGGTCATATGAGGAGAGGCTGAGGGAGCTGGGCATGTTTAGCTTGGAGAAGAGGAGGCTGAGGGGAGACCTCATTGCCCTCTACAACTCCCTGAAAGGAGGTTGGAGAGAGGTGGGGGTTGGCCTCTTCTCCCAGGTGAATAATGACAGGACCAGAGGAAACGGTCTGAAGCTGCGGCAGGGGAGGTTTAGGTTAGATATTAGGAGGGATGACTTTACTGACAGAGTGGTCAGGCCCTGGAACAGCCTGCCCAGGGAGGGGGTTGGGTCACCATCCCTAGAGGCGTTTAAGAAACGTTTAGATGTGGTACTCGAGGGCATGCTCTAGTGGCAGAGATTGTAAGTTGTTTGGTTGGACTCGATGATCTCAAAGATCCTTTCCAACCATGAAGATTCTGTGATTCTGAGTACACCTGCTGCAGGCTGGATACTCATTGTCGTTCTCTGTTCATGACATTAAACGAGCAGGCAGCAGCAAAAGGAAATGCTTCTCCATGCAGGGTGCAGGGCGGCTGTGGAAGCCCTTGCACCAGGATGTCAAAAGTCTTCCTGTGATAAGAAAAGTGGCTGCTTGGATTCAGAGAAGAAAAATCAGAGGAGAGCTTAGGAAGCCCAGAGGAACTAGATCTGATTTCTGGGAAGTCCCTAGGCATCAAATTGTTGGAAGTTAGGAAAGTACTTCTAAGAAGTACCACCACAGTCTTGCTCTGCTCATTAAGTCTTTTAATTCAGCCATAGTTGGAGACAAGGTACTGGGTTAACTGGACCCCTAACCTACTGCAGCTGTTCTCATGTTACGCTAGATTCCCTTCAGTCCTGTAACAACCACCTCAACTGCTTACATAAAGAAGTAACATTAAAATAATTTGACATAGCATATATTTTTAAACTGAAATTTAGCAGCTGTAAATATGGCGCACCATAAACTGATACTCTGGGGTTTACTGTCCGGTATTCTTCATGCAGTAATGATCACAGAATTAACTGCAAAAATGTGTTATGAGAGAAGGGCTGTAATATCCAGGCGTAGGAATACAGTTCGGAAAATGAGCCGCAGAGATCATCAATTTCAGTCCCCTTAATATTCTAAGGACCATGTCATATAATCCCTTTTATAAACTATTCAGGCTTCATTACGGTTAAATTTATTGGCCTCCATTTTTCCTGGAAGGCTGTTCCAGAACTTCACTGCTCTGCTGATTAGAAACCTTTTAATTTCCAAGTGAAATTTAATATGACAAGTTTATACCGTTCTGGAGAAGTGTTACAGTTGCTCTCCACACATACATCATAGAGCAAATACCAACAAGGGAAAAGAGCAATTCAAGTTAAAAACAATAATAGCACTAAAGCGTTTCTGGCCAAGCAGTTTCCTCCAATTTTAGACGCAGATCCCACTGCAACCTTTAATTCTTTGGTAATAAGCTACTACTGAGGGAACTCAATCTGTTCTGATCAGCTCTGGTTTATATCTACAAATGCATATTAACCTCTTTCCAACTAGTGAATCACTAGGCCTGTCATAACTCTAATGAGCAGATTTCTTTCTGAGCGTGGATAATCTAACAGTGCTTATTTGTTTTTCCTGCCTTGAATTACACTGTAAGCGCATCTCCAGAGAGTTTATCCATAGAGATTGAACCAGAGACCTCTGGATCTGAAAAGCTTGAGCCTTTCCATTGGCAGCCTAAGGAGCGGCTGCGTTAGTTCAAAGGGAGAACGTGCTCACACGCTCCTGGGTTTGTGACCTGCTGGAGAGCTTCAGCCTGCACCTATGTTGGTAGGGGTTGCCCCAAGGCACGGCTGCTCGGCCACGGTTGTGCCACTTCTATTTTGTGTCTGACTCAAGTCAACCACATCTTGTGGGACAAGGACGGTGCCGTCCTTGTACGGCACGTAGCCTGGTAGGGTGGTGGTCTTGACCGAAACTTTTGGTCACTACAAAAATATAAATGTAAGTGGTGCTTGCAGGTCATTTGCCTGGATTTAAAAAAATATGCCTTTATTGTAGGCACTTTTGATGTTCTCACAGCAATTACATTTGGTCCTTCACCTGCTTTCCAATCTCGTTTTCTATCATTTGTGCTTTATTTGTGTCCCACAGCTCTATCAGCCCTCCAAAATCATTCGTCTTTGGTTACTGTCTTGCAGATGGTGGCCGGACTCAGTCCTACAGGACATTCAATCAGGCTATGAGAGGTTCTCCTAAAGACAGTTCTTTCGGATGGTGATGCATTGAAAGAACATCACCTAAGTCATCCCTCTCCCAGCTATCAATGCATGGAGAGAGGGTGATCAGGGCCTATGATAAATCTCTCCCACCTCCTCAGGTGTGTTGAAAACTGTTCAGTCGCCGCTGAAGCTCTGGCACATCATTTCTGTGGTGTCACAGGGACGGTGACCAGGTATCCTGCACGTTTCACCTCCCTGACACAACACAAACCCCTGTTCCATAGGGTGAGTCTTCCCTTTTATTGGTGTGTAAAACCAGCACATTGTTTTACAGCCTCACCCAACAGAGGAGGCTACAAGCCTCCGTGTTTCCTATTTTGATACCCCAAAAAATGGTACCCACAGTAATGGTAGTTGCAGGCAACATTCCACCTCCTTCTAGAGAGAGATTTTCTAGGCTCAGACCCTGATCCTAAGAGAAGTAGATTATAGCAGTGTCTTTCATTAGCTAAGCTAAGGGAATAAGAATAGGCAAGTGCTACCAATTATATTTCAACACAAAGCAGTACCCACTTAAGCATAAGCTAAAGGCCACAACTCCATTGTTAACAGGGGTGTTCTCACGGAAAAGCTTTGAACACACTGGGAACATTAAAGAGAAGATGTCTCGCATGTGCAATTACTCAACACATCTTTAAAACTGCAAACACTTGTTCACATGTGGTGAAAATTAGAGCTGTGAGCACTTGGGAAAAAAAAATCCCACCTGGCAGGCACGCTCTTTTTTACTTTAGAGTTTTATAGGAGCTCTCAGAGCTTGTTGGTCCAGTGAGAGCTGAACGAAAGTCAATGGAGGAAACTGTGAGAGAAGAAAAAGAAAATGCAGAGAAATGTGCTATTTTTGTTCTAAGCTTAACAAGGTTTTGACTCTCCTAGTCTGCTTCCCCCGCATAAAAAAAAAAGAAAAAAAAAGAAAGAAAAATATGCCTCTCTAGGTCTAAATATAAATATTGACAGCTCCTTGGCTTCTTTCTCTACTGGCTTGAAACGACGAGGAGTTTGCAAGCTTTTCCACCCTGTCTTACAGGTGGGTTTGCTCAGAAGCATTCAGCAGGTCTGACCTACTCTAGGAAAAATGGAGCAGGATCCAAGAATTCTCTGAGAATTCACTTCTTCTGTGTCACATAAGGAATAAACATCGGTCATGATCTCCAATAGTTGCAAAGAGCTAATATCCACCTCGGACAAGCACCATAGTGGCTACCAAACAGCACCTATAGCTCACATTCAGAATATTATTTCCAGAGGAAAATAACTTAACAAATTAACCAATGAGCTTAGACAAGACCACAGCTTTGTAATAGATCCTTCAGACCATCTTTAAATACACCAAGAACCAGAGACATCTAGCAATCTCCTAGGACACTATGCCATGTCTAATAGCTATCGCTGTAACTTTTCTGAATTTCGTTGCAGTGTTCCCCACTATAAGTCTCCTGCTACCATCTCAGAGAACATTTATGTCCTTATTTTATATCACATATGGATATTCAATATTTTGTATGTTCCTAATACTATCTTGGCTCTCCATGTCTTGATTTAAGTGCTTAGCGTAACATAAGGATACCAAATAACATGGAAAAAAAAAACAACAAATGGACAGTTGGACGGTGCAATTGTCCTTTTCCCAAGTTAGCTCTAGAAACTTGGGCTTAGATGTCTTAGCAGACCCCTAAAAGAACACACCTAGAACAGGAAACCATCTTGATTCCATCAAAGGGAGATATCTTTATTTCACTGACTATTTGAACTGGAAAATATTTTGTGACTGGAGACAGAGTTATTTAAATAGTCATTAAAATTAAGACTTCCATTTTCCTGTAGCAAAATAAAATGCAAAACTGTCCATGATGAAATCATACATTTGATCCCTTTTTTTAGCTGTTGTTCAATATTCACCACCTTAAACAAAGGACCCATTCCTAGTGTCAGCTGTCAGATGTTTTCCGTAGAAAGGCATTAGTCAGGTAGAAATACCAAGCTCTCGGTTTTGGCTGGTACTTCCACATTAGAGATGCACAGGTTACAGCGTGAACTTTTCCCCCACATCTCTTCCTTATAAATACCCTGACAAATTCATTAGTGCATCCAGTTCAGCTGGATTTACTACCACATACAAAATGACACTTTAAGAAGCCTCTTAAGCTTTTTGAAAACTTTGCAAGGAAGTAAAAAGCTACATGGAGCTTAGCTGAGATGAAGACAGGCATTTTGAGCCAAACAGCATGGAAAGTGTTGACAGTTTAAAGAAAGAAGGAAGTTGGAGAAGAGACGAGATTTGACTAATATTTTTTTGGTCCATCCAGAGGCTTGTTACAATTACCCCTTAAATTTTCCTTAGGGACTCATTACAGTCTAGATAGTAATATCTGTCTACCATTGGTCTTCCTTTCTCTCCTCTAATGACAAAATGCTGATAGCCAGACATCATTCCAAACACATTTACTTGTAATACAATAATGCTGGAATGGCGTCTGTGGCAGATAGAGGTAATTTGACGGGCTATGTTAGCCAGAGAAACTAAAAGCACTGGTCCTGTTTAGTATTTCCAGTCTGGAGTGGCAATAACCACAGTGGTAGGAGAGCTCTAACAGCTACCATCAACCTACACGACTTGTGTATTGGGACTAATTAAGTGACAGAAAAGTTCAGGTTTGTGCTGTTACTTCTCCACAGTTTGCCGCTGTTTAATATACGGTATAGCACACTTAGCTGTATAAAAGGCAGGTACGGAGGCGTTTTTGCAAGGCAACAAGACACAAATGCTTGTCCCATGTGAAAGTGCGCTTGTAGTAGTAAAACAAGGCTATATCGGGTCCCTGGGAAATAGCAAGTCCCAACTATAAGCTTTTTTATCTGAGACGTCCGTATAGAAAGAAGAGCTTTAAGCCCTGATTCTTTACTGTGGAAATTTCAAAAGCGATGACATACAGAGGGAGTCATGTTACTTCCCCTGAGACTTGTTTGTAATGCCAACTTACCAAATAATGTGGCCATTACATTGAGTTCGGTCACACACAAGACGTGTTCTTGAATGTGGGTATATTGCTAACATCTGTTGTTAGTATTAAGAAAAATTCGCATTGCTGAAAACTATATCCCAGTTAAAACTGAACACTCACAGTCTTTAAAAATTAAATAAGAAAATCAGGGCAATTCATAAATTCTGCAAACAGACAAGGAGCCTCTGTGTTGGTTCATTCATTAATTTTACAAGTTTTAAATGTAAATAGATCACAAGACTTGATATTATGCAATGCCAGGAGAAAACCCATGCCTAACCAGCAACAACTTCTTTTCCCGTGTGACATTTGAAGATTTTGTCTCAGAACCTAATATCAGTCATGCTGAAAGGTTTTGGAATCATATCTCTGCAAAATAAATTGCACCACAAAATATTTGTTCCTCTGTCTTTGTAAGAACCTCAGAAATGGATCTTTTCAAATAAAAAAACAGGGAAATCTCTGCATCAGCAGTGGCCACATTTCATTGCTTTTATTTCTCTTCTGGTTTTTTTTTTTTCCCATGTCCCACTCTGTTCTTCTACATTACTCTTTGCAAACAGCATCTCTTGAATCACAGAATCACACACGGAATCACAGAATGGCAGGGGTTGGAAGGGACCTCTGGAGATCATCTAGTCCAACCCCCCTGCCAGAGCAGGGTCACCCAGAGCAGGTGGCACAGGAACGCGTCCTGGCGGGTTTGGAATGTCTCCAGAGACGGAGACTCCACCACCTCTCTTTTGCAACGGATCGAATTAATTTCTGGTAATGACGCATTACAGATATTCCTTCTAACTGTGGCAATTAACTTTTTGGTCACCTAACTTGTCTTTTAGTTGTCCTTAGCTTCCGAACAAATTCTGAAAAAAGCGGCACAGTGCAGTTTACCGAACACAGGATGGGACTGGCATCCTAACTGTCACTACAAGAGCGGGGCACGGCAGGAGCAGGTATATGTCGTGCAGGGGAGGGCGATGCTGGTTGCATCGGCCACTGTGTGTCCTGCAATCCTTCCTCTCTTTCCCAGAACATGAGCTGCTGCACATACCCCTTACAACAAGCAGGATGGGTTAAGGAAAGTTAGGCTAAGGCTTGCCACGTGGTTTTATCCCTACCTTGGTTATGCCCATCAGGAAGCCACTCTTGGCACACTATAAATTTTCTGCTTCTGGATACTACATGATCCCTGGCATTCATAACTTAATGAGAGGATTATCATTATTTGCTGCCAAGAACAAAGAGCACTCCTGATACTTCATGTTGGTTCAGGACAATTATAGCAGGAAGCGATAGCTGTTTTTCTAAGACTGACAGCAGTCTCCCCAGTGGACCCGGGAGCCCAAATCACTGCTACTATTGCACAATTACTATTGTGCAAACCTTTGGGATACCTTTGACAAAACATTTAATCATTTAAATGTATTGTAAAGAGGTTTTGAATTATACTTTCACAAATTTTTAAATTTCTTCGCTCAAGCATTTATTCAAACCCCGCTGGAATAACTGAGTTCAGAACTGCTGCCAGCATCCCATCTGGGTACCAACTCCTACCGCTGTGCTGGTGCATTTCATTCAGGCTGTTCATCCTGAGCCAGCAAAATGATGGTCTGTCTCCCTAAACCACATCCCTGCAAAGGTACAGCTCCCAGTTTGAAATGCACACCGCTCTGGAGCTGCAAGGCAACCACACAGGTTATTACAACAGCACAAAATGGAATCTGGGGCAGGGAGAGACACACCAGTGGCAGGAAAAAGACCCGCTGTGCAAATTTTGTTCATGAAGTCAAAGAGAAATGAATCATTCTCAAACAGTAGACATCTAAAGGTTGGATGGAACAATTTCTAAATATTAGTCAGGCCAGAAACAACACACCGCTGAAATAATGAGGGCATATAAGAAACCAACAAAAGCCAGGAAATTCAAAGCTGAGGCTAAAATTCCACTCTTAATTTAGGACTGTTTTCTTTTTTAAAGAATACTGTTCAACTCAGTTGGGGCCTTATAAGGTTGTTTTCTTAAGGTTTTACAAAATACACACAGGTTGAAACTTTTTGCCCTTTCTTTGAATTGTTTTTTTATTCCTCTGCAAATAAGAAAGGAATAAACTATTAGGGCTTTGGTTTTCAGATGTGTTACTTGTGTAACTCAAAGTTTCAGACACAGACCAAACCTGCATTATGCCAGGTTGCAAAACGCAACCAAAGACTCCTGTCCCTGAAGTTTATAATGGGAACAAAAGGCGGCTGATGAAAGCAGAACAGGGAGAACCAGAGCTAACGGTGGTGTCGCAGTAATGATGCATCGGCAATAGAGTTGCCTGCACAGGGGATTTAAATGCCAGCAGTGATTCTCAAGAGGGGCGGGAAGAAATGCAGGTTATAGCAGCAGGCATGTAACCTTTCTTTGAAGAAAGATAAGGGCTTTCTTGCTAGTACAGATCCAGGGTTTAGTAGAAATAGGCGCTATATAATGCTCTGTAAACTCCAGAGGGGTACTTATATGTTAGCTGAGAGGGGGGAAAGAAAACAGTTGAACCATTCTCCATTCCTCTTTTTGCTCCTGGGCTGGAGTGAAGGAATTTTGTTTGTATATACTTTACAGTCTCCAGGCTGATTTGTATATATATAAGGCCAGACACAGGCATGTTTACTCATGTTGAGCAGTACATTAGTTTGCAAACAGTCCAAATGAATTCAGCAGGGCTGCTTGTGAACAGCATGAATTACACCAGCAGAACCTGACTCCAGCAGGATATTGCAGACATCTAACAAGAAAAAAAGTGATTTCCCTTTCTTCTCCCCAGACATAATCACCACTTGGTATGGCCGTACCGATTACAGAAGCTGGGGTTTTGCTGAAGCACAAGGGTGCTTTTCACCCAGCAGCATTACAAGATCAAATCCCTGAATGCCAGAGAACGACTGTGGGGGACCACAGCAAGCTCTGAGCATCCCCTCGGCAGCCCCTCTCCTCCCTGGAGAGCATCTCTCTGCTTGGAGGGGCTACAAAACCCTGCAAGAACGGGGTCCCTTCCCTTCTGGGCACAATCACTGCCCCAGCCTGGTCCCTCAGAGCTTTATTCTTCTTTATTCTGCTTTTTTTCTGCTCCTACCTGGCTGCTGCCGCTGGCTGAGGCTGTTTGCTTTCTCTGAGCACGGAGGGCGGTGCTGGAGAGCTGTCAGCCGCCTGCCCGGGGAAAAGATTTAGGAGAAGGAGAGAAGTTTGTCATCCAGCTCTGTATTTTTGCAGTGGGGCAACTAACAACACCAGGAAAGCCGCGACGAAAGCCAGTAAGATAGTAAGGCTAGTATGGCAGATTAACCCATCTTTAATATTGCCTTTTTTCTTCTTTCTTTTTTCTTTTTTTCCTTCCCAAATAGAAAGTTGTTGAAGCGTAAATTTTGGTAAGAACAAAAATTTTGCATCACTGACACTGTTATTGGACTGAATTGACAATGACATTGAAAAACATCAAATCTTTGACATTTTAGAAAAAGAAACAATTTAGAAAAAGAACAGGGAGTTTGCAATTAAGTTTCATTTTTAATTACAGAAAGGTTTTGGAATAAAAGAATATATGATGTGTCCTGAGGCTACCTGCATATTTTACTATCAAGTTACCTCTAATTTAGCCATTGAAATGCAAGAAGAGAGCTCTTGCATATAACAACATGAAACGTCTGTCTTTTAGTCTATCATTCATTTGGCTCTGCCCCACAGAACAAGAAGTACTTTTCATTCAGGTGTGTTTATGATGAGTAAACTTGACCAGATGTTAAGTCTCCTTTGTATTATAAAGTGTTTTATGGTGCACATTAGTCAGCTGGAAAAGGGCAGATCATTTATACTCCCCCGTACGTTTTTTCAGGTTCAAGCTTCCCCAAAGGACTATGGGACTATATGAAAACATATAGAAGGAAGAAATGAAATATTGCAAACGTAACAATGGATAGCACAGAACCGAATACACTGCTCTGATTTACAGGAGGAATTCCGTAAATATTGAATGTCATGAGACTACAGGTCCAACGGTTTATGTGTAAAAGCAAACTTCTCCCACTCTCTTGCTCACATGGGAGATTAGAGCAATAATTGAAAGCATATTCTCTTCCTTGTAGAAACAGCTCTGAGGGTACACATAGGTGAGAAAAGAGCCACTGGCTTCTCACACACACTAACACGCCAATATTGCGATATTTGAAGGTTCAGCTCTCTAGATGCCACTGTTAAAGAATATTAGAATACACATCTCTAAGGGAGTCGTCTTTTTTTCCCCTACAGAATATACCACTGATATTACAAAAGTAGTTTGGGAATGGCTGGCAAATACAAAAATTTGAGCTACAGTTTTCAGAGGAATTTTGACACCCAGATGCTCTAAAAATTATTGGTGGCCCTGAAATTTCATCCTTACTTCTGAGCTGGAACGTTCCGTTGCTCTGGGAGCGCTGGCACAACGGAGCTCGGAGCAGGCCCTACATCTTACCTCCGTGAGACCTTAAACCGTGAGACCTTGTTGTGCCCATGCTGCAAGCTGCCCAAAGCCCGTGAGGATGCTTGCCCAGTGCCAAGCAGAGGTAAGGTGCTTCCCCTCACCCCGCGGTGTCAGCGCGGGCTCAGCACCACCCTAACCATAGTTACGTGGCACTTGGTCAGCTCAGACCGTGGGTGAAGTGAGTGCAGCCCTGCTCACAACGTGCCGAGTGAGCATGTCCTGCGACTCGGTTCCACAATACGCAAAACGTCCCGCTTCCAGTAAGTTTACCATGTGGCTGTGGGACACAGAGACCCTCATAGCCACACTTACCGGGAAGGTCTAAGGCCTCAGTTCCATGAAACTTTACAGATTTCTATCGGGCAAAGCAGATTTCCACCATGCGGAGGCAAGGAACAAGGTATTTTTCTGTATTGCTGTGAAAATCATGCCAGCAATACAATATTTAAAATATTTTTCTCATTACAACTGTCGGGACCCATGACTAACTCAGATCCCTTTGTACCTTAGCGCTTGAGAAATCAGCACAACTAATGGGATTAGTACTTAATTATTGCTAGTGGAATTTCTTCAGTACTGTGGCTGGAGAGACACTTTTGAGTCTCCAAACAATTTGCATTTTAGACCCTTCATTGTTACAAGAAGAAGTTGAGGGTAGAAAGACTCCCTTTGAAGTTAAAGGCAATCTTTTTCTCACCCTATGTATACAAACTACTGTAAAAATAGTCTTAAAAAGAACTCGAATGGTAGGAGGCAAACCTTTCCTCCAGGTCATTTTGAGAGAGTTTTGTTTTGCTAGTGTCTTTTCTAGCCACTGGCCTCTTAGAAACACAAATTGGTTTACCTCTCACCTCAGCTGGGACCAGAAACACCCCAAGAAAAAGCAGGCATCCACAACAATATGTTGAAAGGACCTTTACCTACATCCTAACCACATGGATCAATCAATAAATAAAGAATAATGTAATGCAAATAAGGAATAATGGATTATAAATTAATTTACACAGATTAAATAACTATGTAAAGAGAAATTAAATGAAAGGAATACTAATCTGTATCTAAGGCAATAATAACAGGTGTTCCATCTATTAGAGGGAAATCTGATTTAGCTTACGCAAATTGCAGAAACTAAATGATTTGCAAGCATCTCTGGGTATCTAAAACCCAGCGTGACTTTGTTGAGGTAAGACATGGGTGTTTTATTGTTCTAGTACGTATGATACCCTAAGTGCTACATCAGCTAAAATTTACAGCATCTTTTCTATTATTATTATTTAGCATCTTAAAGATCTTAGGACTGATCTATCCCCAAGGGCTAGAATTTTCAGATTCACTCTAGTATTTTATCTCTTTCTATTCCTAAAATTGTTTAATCACCAGTAAAGCAATAGAGAGAGAAAAACTTCTAGGGAAGAAGCCATCAGATTGCTGCAAATTGTATTACTGACAAGGAGTAACCTTAGGGGATGTTTTATCCAGTAAATAAACAAAACCAATTCTGGTACGGCAATCCAAACACTCCCAGAAAAATTTCCACCCTGGCAGTAGTACAGGTGATGATACACAGAAAGATGAAAGAAGATTTTTAACTTGAAGTATTGCAATAGTTACCCATACTGCAGAAACATTTTGACAATTTAATCGTATAGTTTCTTTTTCCTTTAATCTTAGAAAGGTTGACTCTCAAATTAGGGCTTTATTGTTCTCTTTTTGTCTGCTGTTGAGGAAAAGTTATGCAAATTACAGGGTCTTAAAAGCTTGGTAGATCCAAGGTTATTACTAGACAAAAAGCGAAATTAGCATCCCTAGTTGCTCTCATGCAGGCGTCAAGAACTTTTGAACCTGAGGAGAGCGAGAACAAAGAATTAAGAAATGATGAGTTAATCCCTGAAAACATCTCAAGGAGAGAATAAAACGCAGCTATCTAATAACCCCACATTTCTCTGGGTTTTTTAAGATGGTTCTAAAAGGCCTTTAGCTGTTTCCTCATGCAGAGGAATCCTTTCTGGAAGGGTCTTCTGGCGAGAAGCTGCTGCGAATGCCCCTGTGTCAGGTGCTCTGAGGCAGGCTCTGTAAATGGCTGTTTTGAATCCATCAGAAAAGTAGTAGCAAAGATCAAGGACTAGAGAAAAGCGGTGTACTTTCCCGTCCGATTCAGACATCTAGAGAAGCATTTAGAAGTTGTTACACTGCATCTTACATCAACGGCCAGGGGTTTGAGCAATCTTTTGCCTGCATTAACGCTGCAGACGTTCGGGAGCTGCTCAGTCACGAGCTGGTACTGCTGTCACCCACAACATACATGGTGCCACTACCTTGCTCAGAAACGCGGTAGCATTCCCTAGGGCACTGTATGAGAAAAACAGCACTGTTTTCCAGCCAGCCACCTCTGAATCCCAAACTCAGGCCTCATGGCTTTGGCAAACGTGTTGCAACATTCTTCTGATTTGTTTCTTCTGTTTATTCCGTGAGGGATTAAATCTCTTCAAAGGAAACAAAAAATAATAAATACCCTCAAACTAGAATTTACTGGTCTTACTGCTCTTAATTTTCTACAGTTTGCATGAGGTTTTGAGATCTATGATTGCTATTAAATGTAACAAAGGTGACCTGGCAGAAGGTCCGCCCACCAATCTGCACAATAGAGCTATAACACTGAGAATAGGTTATTATTTTCCTTTATTATTATAATTCTATTAACTTACAGAACATGCTTTGAAATGATGCCAGGAATTTGCATTAAATCCCTAAAATGAATAAAATGAGCAAGACGGAGATGCAGCTCTTAAGTAGTTCTGTGTTGCCCCAAGATGAAAGCATTGAAACCTTGGACCCTTTGGAGACTGCTTGCCTCCAGCCTGTATGCGAGGCATTATGGGAGAAAAGCGCTTTGCTTATTCCCACTGGTCTATAAGTTGTTGGAAAGGGAGAAAAACTTGTGATGTGGTTCAGCACAAATGCTTTTGAGATGACTGCGGGTCATTTTTAGGTCGTGGACTCGCTGAGGTAGTTTCACGTTCGTTAGAAGGCTAACTCGGAGATATAGACGTTATAAGAATAGAGTGAAGCTCATAGCTGGTATTTATTAGTGGTATTCGCATAAAACCAATACCAAGGGAAGCTACTGGATCCAGCAAGTTCAGATGTCAGTAAGATTAATATGCCCTGTTAGAAATATAAAACCTGCATGTGGCTGAGTGGATATCCACGTAAGGTAAAAGAAAAGTAACCCCAGTGTAGATGTGAAGGATTCAGAAGATGCACTAGAATACCCTGGATCAAGACACACTTTCCAGCTATCTATTATTAGTCAGAAAGGTGGGGAACATCTGCTAGGTTAAAGCCATTCTGCTCAAAGGGAGATCAACTATACAAGTTTGATATAAATTCCTCTTGCTGCGGCTGGTATAACAGTGCTTTGTGCACAGTCCATACTTCATAACGTAACATAGACTTTGTCTGTGCTGAGTATTGAGGGTGCGCTGCCACGTTCTCCTCATGGAGACTTGTTCTCCAACAGGTCAGACTGGGACTTGGTCAGATCATACTGTGGCTCAGTTATAAGACACATGCTGGGGCTTCCTTTTTGTGGAACCCAACATATTGTGAAAAAACTGGTCTGTAAACAGATTTGCCTCTGGCGTGAAGTCAGGACACGTCAGGATGCTGTAGGTTCTACTGATCTTAGCAGCCAGAAGAATTCTTCTACTCAAGAACAGTTCAAATAAGCAGCAAACGAAATTAATTAATAAATTCCCAAATCAATCAAAGTAGCAAATTAGATGAGAAAACAATTTCTTAGACTGGAATGTGCACTTCAACACGTAGATACCAGTTCACCGACATTTCCACAGTATTTGGTACTACAAGCTCCACGAAACCTGAAACCATCCAAGTTTGCGCTGCTCTTTGCACGTCTCATCAGACAAGGCCAAAACTAAGTCACTTTGTATTCATTTGCAGTATAACACAGGTACTATGACATCTGTCACGAACGCAAAATAGCAAAATACATCTCTTACTCCTATTAGATATTTAAACTTGTACAAGGCTGATATTGTGAGAGCAAGAGTGATAATAATTTGTGATGTAAACTGATACGAATGTTAACATACGTGCAAAACCCCAAATCCTTAACAGTAACACCTATATTAATGGCTCAGAAAAGAGAAAAAAATGGTCTGACTGATTCTCCTGAGATGTGGCTAACACAGAATTACCGACTCGTCTGTTCTGGGACATCGCTGTCTCACAGGAGGCACGACGAATAGAACAACCATAAGCAAGTAATGAGTGTGTGTCTCTTAATTCAGCTATTTTTTCCCAGTAGCTTCTTCTGGAAAATGTTGACAGAAAGGGAAAATACATTTATTATTTACAGATTATGAAAATATGATTTGGTAAAAGCACAAATTATTTAACTCATAGTCCAGTGTAGTGATTTTCCCGTTTTGCACCCGTATCATGGGTTGGTATCTGAGCAGGATATATACATATATTTTCCAAACATTCGGCCGTACTAGTTTCTAAACATTTGGTCATACTTTCTAGGAAAACTAGGTCCTAAATATTTGGTCATACTTTCTAAGAAAAGTAGGGACAAAATGGGAGGTTGTCAGTAGCTACACTGGCTTCAGTGTTTTATTCCGACAGGAATGCAACTCGAATCTCTTCCTTTGAAGCCTACAAGAATGAAAAGCAGAGCTGACATTTTTATGGAAGTTACTTTTGTGGTTGATCTGCAACATTATTTCTATAGTAACATAATGGAAAGATAAACTTCTAGTAATTGTCTGTAGGACTGAATTCTGTAAATCTACTATTGAACTCAGGAGAAAATCTAAACAGTTTGAGCTGACTTTTGAATTACTATGATTTTGCCACCAGTTTTAACCACTGTCCATGTGCCATCCATTTGGAGTGTAAATAAAATTCATATCCTAAAAAGCCTATTTGCATTCTATTCTTTTACAGCAGACTTTAAAATTATGCGATCATTAATTTTTAAGTGTTCATTAATGAAATACATCCTTGTCCAAAGTTAATAAACGGATTAATAGCTGGGATAATGAGAATTCTGGCAAGACAAGAAAATATCAGGAGGGAGAAATGAGAAGGGGGAACTTGACAAGTTAATGATCCATTAAAGTAAATCCTGGGTCGGTTTAGATCCTGCATGGTTCATTACTGCATAATAAATTTAATTGATAGCCATAAAAACCTAGGAGGAAGCAAGAGAGCTTTTTGGTTAAATTTACTGGGTAGACATTTAAGATGCTTCTTAAAGGTTTTCAGTTGTATCTTATTGGAATAGAAGTTTCTAGTTAAAAGAATTTAAGTACACAAATGAAAGCAAAGCACCATCTTTTAAGCTAGTGTGTGGCTGGGTATGTCACAAGCAGCCGTCTATTCGTGTTCAAGATCCCGAGAAAAGAAAAGTAAGAAATGGGAATCGAAAGTGCCATTATGCCACTGATTATGTTTAAAACAATAGCATGGTAAGGATTGATGCACAAAATATAATTGCATGTTGGGAAAATAAATGGTGGTGTTAGGGATGGAGAGAAAAGGCTGGGTACTTCTCTAGGTGAGGTCTTGGCTGGAAGGTTACTGGACGCTTTACAAACCTGCAGCACAGACTGCTGACGACGTCGTTCACGGGCCGAATGTGCAGGTCAGGCTGGGACTTAGATTTGGTCATGTAGCTTTTCCCATGGGTAGCTCTACTGGAGAATGTGTTTGTGTCTAAATAAGGTTTCCACAGCACAGAGATTGCTGAGCAACCACCACCAACATCTTCCTAGAGATGACAGTAGCACAGCCGAACTGCGCATCGCACAAGATGGGCATACTGCACCAACCCCAGTGCCCGCCGGTGAAGTGCACTCCACAGATGCACTGAGCTGTGTACCAAACACTAAAGCCAGCTCACGCGTGTCTAGCCTTACAGGAACAGAGACACAATCGCATTGAGATCTCCTGACCTTGCATCCGTTTTCAAATTCTCCTCTTCTATCCAAAGCTCAAAGTTTAGGAGCTGTTTTCCAGGTCCAGGACTCAGACAGGTCCGGAGTTGCCATCAACAAGCATCCACTATAGGTCTGTTGCTGACACAGTGAAGTTTAATCAAAACTATATTCCCAAACACCACGAGTTAAACAACACTAAAAAAGCCAGATTTTTTTTACAGCTGCAGATTGTTCTTGTGGACGTTTACCTAGCATTATTAAAACCATACTTGGTTAAATTCCTTTTCTTTCCACAACCACATTAAATTATTTATGTATTTACAAATAAAGATGCTTTTCCTTTGTTGCAGATGCAAGTCTTATCCAACAACGGACTACGCAATCAGAAAAGAGCTAACCAACATGACCTTGAATATGTGGAGCATATATTTGTTTAACATAATGGTTTTGTTACACAGACATCCAGCAGGACTGAAAGACAGCTAAGGGTATGGTAATGAGGACCTATTTTTAAGCATCCAATTTTCTTTTAAGAGATGCTGCTTGGCATGAATTGTGGGACTAACTAAAAAGAGTCAGTTTGGAAGAGGGACCCGATAAAGTGAGCTCTGAATAACAGGAAAGGATGGGATAAGATTTTAAGGACTTCGTCCCCATGGACTCCAGGCAGGCAGACGGGTACAAAAACAGCCTGTGGAAGGGTAAGATTGCAAGTCACTTCAGCAAGGAATAGTAAGACAACAGAGAAAATAGCCTTGGTCAAAGAGAAGGGAGGAAAATCAGCGGTCATGACTTACACCCACATAATTGCTTAGGAAATGATCAAGGAACTTGTGAAGCTGGGGACTAAAACTGGCCCACAGCTCCATTCATCTACCCCATGTCCTCGTGATTATTTTTTCCTCTTGGTACATGTGTGTATTACTGTGAGGTCCGCCAAGAGTGTCTGAAAGGCTCATTCAGCCCTTAGCAAGGAAACCTTGGCTCCGGGCCACATGGCTGGTTTTGCAGGAAAGGAAAAGCATAAGCTCTCCTGGAAGGCTGCAGTAGACCTGTAGACAGCTAAAACTGGAATTTCAGATCCGAGCCCCAAAATCCATGTCCTGAACTCAGATTGAGAACATCCCACTCCCAACTAATTTCAATGCACCTAATTAGGAGGGAAGATAAATTAAATTCTAATTTTTACAGTTTTTGAAAAAAGATGTATTTATTATACATAGGGTCAGTTATGAATCATGTCTGCCAATTGACTGAGGATCAGAACAAAAATTCTCTCTCTGCTCCCCAGAGCTTATCTACCCCCTGCACAACGCATTATGTTGGAGGTGGGAGAGGTCAAAGTAGAAAATGAGTGGAAGTTGAGTTCTGACTCCCAGTGTACCAGGAAGCACATCCGAGCTGGTGGAAGAGCTGCTGCAGGGTTCTGCAATTACAGGATCCAAACCAAATTGAAATGAAATGCGACTTTCTACACCAGGATGTTCTTGGGGCTTTGCTCATACCTGGACCTACCACCACAGTCTCAAGTGGTTGTACTGAAATACAATCCCAAGGAAGATAAAGTGTATAATTTTTCAGTCTTTAAATCAAACTGCTCAGATTGATACTCTCAGAATACACTCTGATCCAAAAATCATTCATATTTCAAATTCAAAATTATAGGAAATACTAGTGTTTAATAATTAATAAACACAGTGCTTAAAAGTACTGGGTATGATAATAGGTTTTACATTTTGATGAACAAAAATATTACTCGTGACACACAACACTCAGCAATTCAGTGTGTTCTCTTGTACTGTTTCTCCTCATAAAGAAGTGGCAAAAGCTATTTTTAGCATAAGTATACAGATAGAATATGATTTTTACACATATCGAGAGGTTTTGTAAGACATATTTCAAAATTTTATATGTATATAACAGGGTTGCTTTCCTGCTCATATCCTTATTGATCGGGGCACATGATCACACAACACAGCCTTTGTTATATTTTCAGCGAGAGCTATTTATATCTCAGACACCTCACTAGGTAGCACTTTCTTTGTGACTCTTTCCCCAACTTCTTGTGAAGCACTACATACTTCGCACCTTCGGTATAACATCCTTACCTACATATACACACACTACATGTTTTATAGAGGCATATAAATTTGCAAGTGTGTATATATTCTATCAGTATAGATTATTGTGACACCCTTATGATCGCTCTGCAATGAATATTTTGCATTAAACTCAGCAACAAAAGTTCAGAATAAAGCCCAAAGTAATGAAGAGGTTTTGTATTGATCTCAATACCACCAGAATTTTACTGAATGTCTACCGTTTTTTATTGGTGTAGGTCACATCAGCTTTGACCCTTTTTTTTTTTCCCTTTTCAATAATTTGTATTCAGTACAGGCTGTGCTAAAACAAACCCAAAAAGTACAATGATTGCTTTAATATATTATTTCCAAAGCTGGAATTTAGGGAAAAGAAAACGAGCCAACGAGCAAACAACTTTTTCCTGGGTTTTTTTTTTTTTTTGTTCTACTACATAATGTGCATTAACTTAACTGGCCTTAGTTAAATATAACCTACTGCAGTTCCAACACACTGAATCGGCCTGTTGATTTTTAACAATCAGCTTTTTGAACGATTTCTTCCCTTAGAATGGTGGGATCAGTATTCAGAAATCAAGGTGGAGGAAACACTAATTGCCATAAGCAATTCCAGCAAACTCCATTACAGTCATAACTCTGTATTCAAACATTCCATTACCAATTAGAAAGGTACATTTGAAAATAAAAAATGTAAATAAAGATAATTATAGGTTTAATACCACTTTCATTACCTCCCATTAATTTCTTCTGAATATGACTAGTATACAGTTACTTTAAGCTTTTACACCTCTTGCTCTTAAGATAATTCAAGCCTCTCCCCAAGCCACAATATCTCTACAAAGGATGATGAACAGGTGAGGAGATGTGTGGTGACGGAGTCCTTCATCCTCCCCCTCTCATGCTCCATCACTGTTCAGGTTTAAGAACTCTTGGCTGGCACAACCCAACCACCCTGCTCCTCTGTCACATCCATGACAAGCATGCGAAGACCCTGATCTTGGTGTCTCTGTAGTGCACAGGGGACCCTACTCTTGTTTTCTCCCTTTCCAGCCCATGCCAGTCCCACTTTGGGAACTGCCTGCCCAGGGGGAATCAGGGGACGCCTTTCCTGCTCTTTCCACACCTGCTATGAGAAGCACAGGTACCTAATTCAGAACCAACTGGAAGGGGTTTGCATACATTTTAATTTATCCTTTGTTGCTGCCCAAATGGGATAAAGGTTTTTAACTGCTTTATTTCCCATGGGTGCTTTCATGATAAATATGTTACAGATAGTAAAACATGCAGATACTACAGCAAGAGGAACAATAAAAGAATTTACATTAACATTTCTATCTGTGTAACTAGAATTCATGTGGAGGGTTCATACACACGAAGAAACCTGGTAAAGAAGAAATTATTTGTGAAAAATTATCTTATTTTTCCCAAATGAAGTGTTCATTGAAAAGTACACGATGGTTGCATCATTATGGTACCACATGTGCACACAGTGTTTGCACTAGTGAAGTCTTGGAAGTGTCTCCAGAGCATAAGATCACTGTTGGTTACGTAGTCAAGTTCTAGCTGTGCTGCCAGAATTCCGTTTCACAACAATTTACCAAATTCTGGGGGCCTGAGAAAGTACATCAAAAGCAAATTCAGACCTTCCCTGAACTGAAACTTGCTTTAAATAACGCGGTGGTATAAGTATTCACAGACATCACCAAGCAATGCAGAACCTAAACTAATGGGGAGATTGCAATATGATAAAATGTTTGATCCTATCTGCTGGTTGGCTCTTTTGTTCTTTGTTGAAAGAAGGTCTCATTACTTTCCTCCTTCAACAGAGTGTATTAAGCACAGGGAAATTGTGCAGGCCTACAGCAATTTTCATTTAGCTCAGGTATCAGAGGTTTAATAAACTGGTGAACCCACCAGTATTCCCACTGGCCCGTGGCAAGGACCTGTCCTGCCGGTCAGCCTCAGCCCTGGGCTGGCCCATACGCTCGTACATCCTACAGTACTAAACTTCTCCAAGGATGTATGGAAGGATGCAGAATGCCCTTCTTTTATCAAACATTCAGCCTGTTGTATCCCCGGAGCAGGCAACCTCACCTTGGCCCGTAAGATCCACACTTCATATCCCTTGACTTTAATGAAATAAGAAGGCTCGTTGTATAAAATAGTGTTAAACATTCCTTTCTTTCCAACTACGCTTCTATGAAAGATGAAAAAAAGGTACTGCCAGCTCTTAGATAATTGCCCGAGTTATGAGCCTTCAGCCCCTTTTTAAACAGGAATTTCACCATTATCAAAGGTCAGCTTTCAGGCTTTCCACTGAGAAGTTTATAAAATACTTATAAAGCCAAATTTTAGTTTCTGCTAAATCTATGTTAGGCAAATTTAATAAGAAACATTTTGAACAGTCATGTACTGCTGGGTCCCAGATGATTTTCTTATGGGACTAATGCAAAAAAATGATTGCCTCTTAAAATCCTTCTTGGGCACGTCATTCGTGCTGGTATTTAAGCCATTTATTGAGAAAAGGTTAATGTTAATCATTTATCAAATGTGGATCATGGTTATTTTCACTGCATCACTGTTCTTTTATTAGAAAAATACCACACTAGACTATAGCTAGATGTGTACGTCATTGCTGTACGACATAAGGAAGAATAACTCCAAACAGAAGATTATTACATTGCCATAAACAACACCAGGATGGAACTGTGAGGCCGAAGGATGTAGAATGAGTATTCATTTTAATGGTATTCGGGTGCCTAATGTCCCAAGCTGGCGTTAAAAACCTGAAGCCAGGAAGTTGCAGAGAGATCAAACTAGTACATGGCTTGTAAGAGGGAAAAGTTTGAGCAGCCTGCTCTGATCTGAGCTTCTCTCAAGTCTGCCGTTCAAATTCAGCTCGAAGGTTTTCACTTCTGTCCTTTTATAGGGTTTTTATTTTTGCATTTAGTTACCTTTACTGTCAATATATTGCAACCTGTGCAGGCTTTGCAGCTCTCTGGTACGTACAAGCTAGCCATGTATATTGTTGTGTTGCTGTGGGTGTTGCTATGATGCAACAATAATTTTGAAATTATTTTTATTAAAACTTCCACTCAGTGAAATATAACACAGATGAAAATTACTCTGAATTATGGCAATATAGGCAGTATCCAAAGGGATAAATAATAGCTGTTTCCTAGAAACTGGATAACCCTGGCTCCACTGGAACAGCAGTATAAACATGCTAAACTGGGAATTAATGAGCGGGTATGAATCCAGACCAATACATATGACAACAATCAAAAGTAACAAGGCTCACAGGAGCCCTGAGAAGGGCAGTGGGCAGAACAAAGTGCCGGAAGGGCACCCAGCCGCAATGCCAAAGCCCCAAAAGCCCAGCAGATACAGCCACGGTTACGTGGAGAGGAAAAATAGGAAAATCCATAGAATAGGTTGTGGATACACAGCGTGCTGAGAAAGCATTTTCAACATATTTTCCATGCAAGGACTATTAATTGAAAATATTCTACATAGCTGTAGAGGTGGAGTGAACAGGTCTGGAAAATTTCCAGGACCTCTAACCACGGAGTGCCCATAAACACAGAGGTCTTTGGAGACCCTGGATGTGGCTGCTGTTCTGCTGACTGTGCCCTTCCTGAGTACCTCATTTTAAAAAGTTGAGGCTGTAATTATCCCTCATCCTCTTTCCTCCTAATAGTGTAAATTCTGGCTGTACGGTTGGGAAGTAATATTATTTCACATTTTTATATGGCATTTTAACATGTCTCAGGCACTGAGAAGACGTTGATTCAGCCTGACAGGACCGCAGGGAAGTAGGTGGGTAATTATTACTCTTATCCCCTTGCAAAATACCAGAGAATTGAGGACACTTGTCCTCAGAGAGTATCCAAGCAGGAATGAGGACTCTGGGCTGTGGGGAACCACCTATGTTCATCCAGGCAAACCAGTTCTCGGACTAAGCAGGGAAGGAGTGGGGCTGCAGAGAGTGAAAGCTCTGGTGGAAGGGCTGAAATATTTTTCTTACAGCAATTTAAGGATAATTTTTCAAACTTCTGTTTTCTTTTTTCTCACATTTATGACTCACGCAAGGCTAATTGCATGGTGATGTTCTGTTATTATACAGTTATTGGACTGTTTAGTGTGTCTTTTTAAAAAAGAATATATCATAAATGTGTGTTGAACCTGGAAAACCCTGTAAGCTATAAAGTTCACAAAACTACTCCTTTATGTGAGAGGGGTCTGCCCATAGCTTGATGAATGTATTGCCAGATTGAAAAGGAAAAAATCTTTAGTATGGCAAAAACTATGAAGGTTCATATGATTTGAATTAAATTCAGATAATAACCATACTTGGCTCACTGGTGTTTGGAAAGAGAGTTTGAAATTCTCCTCAGAGACATTTCTTAGCTTAACTTTAAATGAGAGCTATGACTGACTACTCCTTTCAAAGAGGAAAAAAAAGAGTTCAACGTATTTAAATCCTTTACTAGAGCCTCTTGCCTCTTTCAAAGTCTATTTCCTTTTAAAATGATATTTATAGATAAAAGGGGGAGATGAGAGCAAGGGAGATATACATCTGCACAGAAATGCTCATCTATCTGTGTATCACACTCTATAAATACACACATTATAAATAAAGATATATTACTCTGTGTGTGTCTGTGGACAAGGCATTTCATTTTGTCTGTATTTACCCAACCATTTGAGCAGGCAAATTCCTGAGCACATACAAAGGCACTGTATTATGGCAATTGGGCTACTTGCACTTCCTCAGGTAATAAAAATCTTTCTAAATCCATAGCAAAATATTAAAATCTGATTTCAAACAGTATCACTTGTTAGTCAGTTCATGTGAACACATTTCATTGCAGTGGTAGCAATATTAATTGTTTTCTGTAATTAAGGTCTGGCAGCTGAGAAGAGCACAGTGGGAAGGAAGAGCCAAACCAATGTGACGCTATAAACACACTCCCCACCACCCCGGTATAACTTAGAGCCGCCTCCAGAAGCTGTAATTAATGTTGCCAACAACAATTTTGGATCAGAAACATGCCATGTGCCTGATCAGCCCCTTCCACCATTGATATTCCCTCTTTTCTTGAAGTTCTCCACAAGAAGTTGGTCTATCCAAGGATTTTCAAGTGAAGAAAATCTTCAGCTCCCCTGTTTGACAGCCCCAAAGCTGGTTTGTGGTAGAGGCAAGCTATTAAGATTTGCTTCTAACATTAAAATGCACCGCTGGCACCAAATTGGTCACAGATCACAATGTCTGTTATAGTTACAAAGGCTCTAGAAACAGTGAGAAAAACAAACTACTTATAATGGAAGACATTGTTTGTCCACAATCACACTATTTTCCTGTTTTACATGTGTGGAAATGCATAGTTTCCCTTACTACATTTCACCAGATCCTGCCAAAATAATTTACAAGCAAGCAAATTAAAACAAACCATGAATAAGAATATAATTCCTTTAAAAACAAAGGCAATTGTGTTAGAATTTTTATAGATATTTGTGTGTGTGTGCATGCGTACCTCTTATACAATACATCCAGTGTTAAATAAACAGCTTGTACTGCTGGTGTTTTGAAGTGCTAAGTTATGAACACAAAACCAACCCCTCAAATTTGTGCACGTTTTCTTCTCTTTTTATTTTTACTAGATAACCCTTCCACAACCCCCAAATGGTCCAGATGTGTTTCAGCAGCTGTCCTTGCTTCCTCTGTAGTGTAAGTTTAATGGATGAGCATGCGTATGAATGTCCTATCATCAACTCATTAAACAGTACCTTCCAGATTACTGAAATGCACTTAAAAATTATGATCTGCCCTTAATACCTGGGTGCAACACCACTAAGCAATGTGTTTCCTTTTCAGAAGATGTTTTCTGATGTGTTACTAACCATTTAGTGACATTACTGATTAGATTACCCGTTAGAAATAAACCAGTTCCATATTTGTCCTGTCAGGAGGCAGAATACGTTCTCTTTATCCAATGAATTTGAGTTTTCTTCTCATATTTTTTTCCTAAAACACCATTTTATCAGTGATTCATCTTGCGTTATTCAGCCTAAGGTTGGAGGAAGGAAGAAATAAAGGACATGTGCCAACGTGGTGGAGGTAATAAGGGACACATGCAAGCAAAATGGGTTTGAGTTGTGCTGAAACAAAACTCACTGTGGATATGGGACTAATTCTTCCTCCAGATGCGTTTGGAAGCAGCAGGACCTGCATGTGTGTGCTTGAGGGTAGGCTTTAGTCACAAGGACCAGAAACCACCGAAGGGAAGCGGCAGTGGGACACAGGGGTTTTGGAATTTACGGAGCCCAGATCCAAAATTTCCATCTTCAGAGAACTCCAGTAGCGATGGACTCAAATCATCCTGGCTCTGACTGCCCCATGTTCAGGAATGCCTTATATCAGCTATAACTGATGATAGTACATACATGTGAATGAGACAACAAATGTAAAACTGAGGAAAACTAGCAAACCAGCCCTTAAGGGCACCCTGGAGAGACGCTGTGACAGCAGACCATCATGGCTTTCTCCAGCTGGAGCTGAATGAAATGTCTGAGTAAATTGTTTATGTCTGTACGTTAAAGCCAAAACCACCTCACAGGGATCTGCAACCCTCAGAAATAATAAAACCAGCAGCACGCTGCGGTATGGTACAAAAAAAGTAGGAAGGGGCAAAGATCTGTGAAAGAACAGTGGTTGTAGAAGGCTGCGTTTAGAAAAGAAGAAAGGATGGTGTCATCAGAGAAGCACAACGGCGTTGAGCACAGAAGCTGGGTAGAAACGGGACAGAGGGAAGGTGGAGGAAAGGGAGATTATCTGAAAGAAAAAGTAGTATAAACCTGGAACGCCACCACAGGCAGGATAAAAGGAACCTGGGGCTTGGGGAAGCACAAGGAAAGGAAAGTATCTGACAGCGCAGAGCTTCCCAGGGGAGAGGGCAGAGCGAGCCCCGAGTGCCGCAATGCTGCTCTCAGCGACATGGCTGGGCCTCCTTCATCTTCAAACGGTTCCTCACACGCTTTCCATGGATTCTTACGCTGTTTCCCAAAATACAACTGAACTGCCCTGTTTCTCCTAAAAAGAAAGCCTTTGTCTCCGGTATTACGTGCGTGGTCTGGTTCAATTACAAGTTCCTTTACACGACAGCTTCTTTGTGCTTTATCTGTTGCGCTGAAAAGTCTATGAAAAAAGCAATGCGCGTGTGCAATACTGCTGTCACCCTGAAAAGCTTGCTCACACCCCTAATTTTACTTTTTCTCTGCTGAGTTTCTTCTGCCTCTTGCTAAATGTACTCTTTGGGTAATTAAGTTAATATTTATAAGTCTTAACAGAGCAAACAGCTTAATTTTAGTTCCAACAAGATTTAAACATGTTTGGTGCTCCACAGGAATAGATTCAAGCACCTGCTTCAGTCTGTCCTACTGAAGTGAAAGGACACAAGGGTGAAAGGGCCCTTTATGGGCTCACTGGGCATTTTTTTGTTACTCTCCAGAAAACAATATTCTTGGGAAAATATCCCAGACACGCATTACTGGTCCCTGGCTGGGCATACTCTGTTATTCTAGAGGAAGTGGAAATACAACAGAATACAGATAGTGGCATTCAAAATGAAGAGAAGGTAGCTTACGTAGTGCTGATACAAAAAACCCCAACTAGAATCAAATAAAAAAAATAAACAAGGAATACACTAGCCTGCAGTTTATCCAAATCTATGAATAAGATTCTACATTTCCCATCTTCTTTGCTAAGAAAGCTACGCAAGGTGTCTCAGGTCTGCAGTGAGAAACCCTAGCAGTAGCATTACCAGTGAGAAGACAGCAGTCTGCTTCCTTGCCAGCAATGAAAACAAAACCAATCCTACAGTTTTGTTGCGGAAAAGGCTCGTCTGAGACGAATGAGGAATATGCCCCATCACACGGTGGGTGTAGGAGGGACTGAAACACTGCTGAGCAGGCACTGCTCTCTGGGTCTAGCAACACAGAAAAATTCACTTCTGCACTAAATAGAAGAAATATAACGAAACTGAACATGTGCTGAACCCAAGAAAACTCTTCTTATTTCCTTTGTGGGCACTAGCAATATTTCATTTCAACCGTTGTTATGCCTCGCACAATTTGAATATTAATTTTACATGATATATACTGGTTCCCATTATGGTGACTCAGACTTGTGGGTGGGTTAGGACTCTGTGTAGGACCAGAAGCAGCTTTACGTTACCTGCCATCCCGCTAAAAGGCTACAAACCTCCCAGTGAAAGTTAGAGCAGTCTCACAGCTGGCTGGAATCCTTCCCACATTTTCTCCTTGCCTGCTATAGTTCCCCAAAAGAATATAGTCGTTGTTAAATATCAGCTTGGCTCCCTTTCCCCTACCCTAGTGAGGATTAGAAATAAGTCTAATATAATGGTCTTGCACAAGCCAGGGTTGTCTCTTATGCCATATCTCCATGGGTTATTTTGGATTTCAAGAACAGCCCTGAGAGCTGTAAGTAACTGTGTAATTAACTACGGGGTTCTGTGTTTGAGTTCTTCAAAACATTTCTCACCTTACAGGTTCATTAGAATATACTATGTGGTTTTCACTTGTACATTGAAGGCATAACAAGCCTTTCTTGCAAACAGGGCAGGCAGTCCTTTCCATCCTCCAGCTACGACGCCTAGCAAGGTGTTGGGCAGATCTGGAAAAGGCCCCAAAGACCCTTTTCTTCAGATGAATGAAATGTTAGCTCACAACCAAGAGCAGCAATTGGCAACCTCTGCAGCCATCCTTAGAGTGATGCTTTGCTGGCATTAGAAGCAACATAAATCCTAATAGATTAGAGTTCCCATTTTTACCCTGTATTATTTCCTTTTAATATTCAGAATTATACTGTTCGCACAATGTCCTAGTTTGAGGTAAAAGGGAACCAACTTTCTGTTCAGTAATTTTATTTCTTAGCTAGGCCTCTTCTAACTCTCTGAAATTAACAGCATGTTGTGTCTGAAATGGTTCGTTCAGGGTGATAAGACAGTTTGTGCCAAGGAATGGTATGCAGTGTGCAGTGAGGCTCTTGCTTCTACTCATTGCTATAACAACCAAGGTCAGCTAATTTCGTTATTTGCCCCATTAGAGGGTCAGAAGCGGAAAAGCGTAGAGGGGTCCCACCTGCGGGGAGGAGCAGACAGGAGAGGTGACCAAAAATTGACCAACAAGGTATTCCATCCCATCTGCCCCATGCTCAGTATAAAAGCTGAGGGATCAAAGGGTCAACGATCTTCCTCCAATGGCTGACGTCTGAGGAGGACCCTTCTGTTCATCCGCCTTTGATCCCGATTGGTGTGTTCCTGATTCCAACTCTGGAACCCACTTCCCACCCATCACTGAGTCCAGCCTAGGGCTTCCTCAGTGCCTGCTGGGGACATCATCCTGGGAGCTTAATACGGTTTTGTACATACTGTATCTATTTAATTATTTTCCTTTTTAACTTATTATTAATATTTAATTAGTTTAGTTTCTTCTAAACTTGTAAATCTCTTTATCTCTCCTCCTCCTCTCTGTGCACGAGAGGCTGGGGGGGAGCATCTGTCGCCGGCCATTGGCCGATTCGGCCAAAAACATGACACACAACTTTCTACGTCCATCCTTATCTAATATTCTTTAACCCTCTTGAAAAATCTAAATCAAATCTGACAAAGGGACATATGTTCTCAAAATTTATGAGAAGATGTCTAGGCTGAGGCAGGGGGGGAAGAAAGAGACATTGCATTACAAAGGCTTGTAGTGATAGGATGAGGGGTAATGTCTTCAAACTGGAAGAGGGGAGATTTAGATGAGATCTGAGGAAGAAATTCTTGACTGTGAGGGCGGTGAGCCCCTGGCCCAGGTTGCCCAGAGAAGCTGTGGCTGCCCCATCCCTGGAGGGGTTCAAGGCCAGGCTGGACGGGGCTTGGAGCCACCTGGGCTGGTGGGAGGTGTCCCTGCCCAGGGCAGGGGGGCGGAACTGGATGAGCTTTAAGGTCCCTTCTAACCCAAACCGGTTTATGATTCCATGATTGATGTCTCTGATGGGAAGGGGGCCAGACCAAAATGTAAAGGTATGTAAGTCAAGAGTCAAGAGTGAGATCCCCAGTGCTGTCGCTTTAGGGATAATAAGTCAGGTACGTGGATGTGCACGTGTATAGCAGGAGTTTTGCTGTGCAAGATGGAGCAACTCATCTCTGAAAGTCTGCTTGGTTGCTCAGCTGGAGCACACAGAGCCGTTGGATACCACTGGCTGCTTCCAGTGGCTGTGCTGCCTGGAGACTCACTTTTTTTTGGTTGGTTGGTTTAATTAGGAGTCTTATGCACAAGAGACAAGGACCATCCACATGCACATGTGGATACAATCTGGCAGGAATATTGATTATTCTATTAGCTGTCCAGCAGACTAGTTGTTTTAGGCAAATTTGTAGAACATCTCCCAGTTAATTTTGACAGGTTTTGTAACATGCAATGGCAAGAGACTAGACCAGAGCAAAAAATACAAAGGGAAATGAAGTATATTTTGTTCATAACACACAATGCTTCCATTTGAAAGAATTTTTCCTACCTGCATTACCAAGACCCTGGCTTCCATAAATAATATGCCATAATTTTGCACCGAAAAGTTAATTTTACAGACCTAAAAGGGCAAACGTATCACCAATTATTAGATTCTTTCTTCTTTGTGTATTTTTACATCTCCCATAAATTAACATACCGTTTCTTTGGGTGTGAAATCTATCATAAGGCTATGTTTAAAGATTCTTCCAACTATTTGTGAAATTTAACACTCAAAAATATTACAATAGGCAGAATCACACTGCTCTGATAAACAGTATTACATGTTTAGTTTTGTGTCCAATGACAATTTGGCATTTTGGAACATCCCACTTTAGTTCAACAGTCATTGAAATCTTACAAAACTTGTCTAATAATAGTTTGAGCTCTTGTTTGGCCAAAAAATGAGGCTTATTACAGAGTATTTCTGTAACTATATTGCTACCTAGAAGCTAAAATGACAATAAAGTAATTCTTTTGGATATATGAAAAGATACCAAACGTATTGAGAAACAGGCTGTATTTTCTATAGTTGGGTTCTCCTCTACCTAACATCATCTTTCAAGAGAACCTTGAAAAATCAATTTAAAGCATATTTATTTAAACAGACCCCAATTTACCATTTTGATGAGTGCATTATTAATGCTATAGGTTACATCAGAAAAGATTTGGCAGTTGCTTCCTATTGCAAATCAGTATATTTTCCCTGGAATGAGATTTTTTTTTTTTTTCCCCCTTCCTATTTATAATCACACATACACATACAGAAGGTTCCCTTGTTTCCAGTAATTTCCAGTAGTATTGATGGTGCATGTGTGTGCATAACGAGAGGAAAAAGACAAATTATGGCAGGCTTTAAAGGTTTTATTGTCTTTGATACACACACGCTGCTCCTATTGAGGTAGCGAATGGAGGCTTTGCAGGAATATCTACAGTAGAACAGACCCTGCAGCTGTTAGCCTGAAATTATTCTCATTTATCATTTGAAGAAAGGAAAAAGAGACCTATTTAAATTTCTCATGGTAAAAATACTATAAAAGTTTTTACTGTGTATATGTAAGCAATCATTACCTATTTCCACCTACCACCATTCTCACTGAGAACATTATAGTTTTTCTTCGTGAGCTCTTTCCAGTTCAGGGTGGGCACTACAAGATCAGTCTGATCTGATTTGGGGAGCAGATGACAAATATTGTCCTGGGGCTCCAGAGGCAGAATTGGCCCCTCCAAGATTTTCCTGCTGACTCTGAGTCCATTTTAGGGAATTTTAGTGTCCACGTCTATCAGAGGCGTGGATGGGATATGGGCTGTGCTGAAGAAATGGGCTGAAAGAAGAATGTCAGCAAGAGAGAAGTGACTTCTGGTCAAAGAAAGCAAACACCTGTGCTACACAGTATGGTCAGATCCAAAATCTGAGAGGGAATAATGCACTGTAGTCTTTTTATGATCCGTTAACGTGACTGGGTGTGGCACATTGAAGGAGCTGTGTAGAAACACAGATATGCAGATACTTCATACCTTGCCAGGGATCCCTTGTGCAGCCATCACCTTTCAGGTGTAAAGTTCAAAAGCTTTAGCAAGATAAGTACTACCACTGCAGCCTTACAATATAAAAGCCATTTAAGTAATTAAGGAAGAAGTTTCCTAGATAACTGATTTGATTATCATAAGATGAACTTTAATACACTTTAATAAAGCCGATAGCTCCATGTGCTGCTGAAGCTTGCTGAGTTGGACAGTACGATGGCAGACAGAACTCAAATGAAAGCATCTGCCTGGTGGGCAATGGCCAATTCATTCAGGAGGAAGAGTCCATCAGACTCATTATCTTTTCCATCTCCATCAAATGGAGATGAAGAGGATGAGCGGGGGTAGAAGAACACCAGCAAATGCCTAGAAGCCGCTGCCTTCAAGGTTTGCATGAGACCCTCAAAACTGTTTCCCACCACTGACGACCTGTCCCTACCAATGAACCTGTTTCCTGATTTGTTAGCAAAATGGGCAGGGAAGTCTTTGAACAATGAGAAAATATCGGCTTGTGCTCTGTCTCTAAAACAGAACATAAAAAGTATATTCTCTGCTACAAATGGATTTGTTTTATAAACCTACCCACCCACACCCAGAGCAAAAGCAGAACCTGCATGAGAATTAATACCTCGTGTTTGTAATCAGACATTATTTTCTTCTGCATAAACCACAAACAAGTGTTAACTGGAAAGTCTTAATGAAGCGTAATGATTTGGCTGAGGGGAGAAGTCAGCAGGGGCCAGGCACACAGCCCCAGCGCACACACACACAGAGGTCTAACGGTTCCCAGCGCTTGTTTGGTTTTGTTCCTCCTGCTTTTATCCCCCTCTCTTCCATTTCTCCCAGCAGCAAAAAAGATGTATAAAGTCCATGCGCCACACTACATCCTGAGCGGGTGGATGTGTGACATTCCCAGGCTCCGTGCAGTCACCGGTGTTGACAACTCTTTCCCTTCTGCAAAACTACAGTCTGAAGCAGCTGCTGGCTGGGACCTTGTGCATGGTGATAGACCTGGGCAGGCAGACAGAGAGCTGCTTTTCTTTAATTGCCCTAAGGGGTGGCACAGAGCTTGAGCTTCTAAAGGAAGTCACAAGAAAATATTTTTTGGCGATTTATCAGTTTCAGAATGCCTGTCTCATCGAAGTTTTTTTTGCCACCGCGTTGAGAGATTCAAAAAATCGTTTTAAAGAGAAACATCAAAACTTGTTTTAAAACTTGAGACTGACTCAACAATATATATATTTTTCTAAATAAACACATGTTTGCTAGAGCTGACAGAGTGAAAATTAAGGACCACACTCTCTTTTGCAGGACTAATAGTAGGCAGGCTTGGGAAAATTATGTTCTGTATTTCATTTAGCCTAAGTCAAACTAAATGATCATCAAGGCAAGATTATGGATAGCTAGCTTGTATTCTTTAACCCAGATATATCTCACTTCAAGCTCTGAAGAATGTTAAAAACACATTAAGTAGAAAATTACTAAGATGGCTAATTAAGCGTTATCGAAGAACACATCTGCAAGTATACATGCACTGGCAGCTCTTCCATCATAAATTGCTCTTATTACAAAAAGTAGAAACTAGTCCTTGTGGGGAAAATCAGGCAGTTACTTCAAGAAGAAAATATTTATACATTATTAAAGGACTGATTTTTCAAATACCTGACGTTAATTTAATGAAGATGGAAATCATGCCTATATTCACCCATCTGTTTGATGAAGGCTTTGCTGAATATTTCAGAAAGGAGAAATTGGCTTCTTTCAACAGCATTAGCGAGACTTAGTCAAAAGCAGGTGCTGCAGAAAATTATTTTAGTGGATTACTATCCCCCATTTTCCCCTTGGATTCAAATAACATAGGGTGAAATAAACGCAGATTTAGTTCACCTCACGAAATGCCTGTACCACAAAGAAGGTTCATTTGTCCTTTCATCCAGAGGTTGAGATCCAGGTTCCTCTTTTCCCCTGCATTTCTGAATGAGCTTTAATCAATCTCTTGAACTCTTCTGGCTGTACTAACCAAACCCTGGGGTTAGCGGACACCTACAGAAGCATTACAGTCGGGGAAGAGTTGTCTCATATATATTACAGAAGATTCTGAGTTCTCTATTGTTGTTGTTGTTACAATTACTGTTATTATTATTATCACCTGCAGCTTTCCCATGGGATTAGCTAGGACAAGGAGCAGTCCCAGTCTCACGGGAGAGCCTGTGTACCTGTAACCACTGCCGTTCACGCGACGCATCTGCAGCACATGTGTGTTCCCTGCGGTCGACGCCAAGGTCAGATCCTCTGCCTCACGTCCAACATGGGAACCTCACCTTTCACACGGGGGTTGAGAGCTGCGAGGATTAACTTGCGCTCTTTCATACCGACCATTGCTCTGAACGATACAGCCAGGATTTGCAAAACCTTTCAAGGCTTATTTAAGAGAGGAATTATCTGCATTTAGCTAGCTGGAAAGTACCAGTGACTGGAATTCCTCCAAGAATTCTTTTTACAAAGTAAAATATTTGGAAAGTACATTTGCAATCAATTTAAAGGAAAGGCGCATTTTATATTAAAACCCTCATACTCCGGTTAAAACACTCACTTTGACTATTATTTTCTAAAATGGAGTGTTACAAGATCCAAGCACAATATACTGTGGCTCGCAGAGCAGAGTTAATAAACAGGATAAAGTTTCACCGATGCAAGTTGAGATTCTGCTTCTCTTTGATTATTCCCCTTTTCATCCTGACCCATGCCACTACGAAGTAAAAAGAGCATGCATCACAGTAAATTTTGAAGATGAAAGTTAGGGTCATAGTTATGAAAAACAGAAACTGAGACTGATTTTTCCCAAGGCAGGTCTANAAAAAAAAAAAAAAAATAGGAGGCGGTTTCCAAAGCTGTTTATCAGACTAGTATTTGAAAACTACTGGGCACGTAGCCTTTCAGAAATTTCTGGCTATTTAGGAGGTTAATGCCTATGAGGACACATCCCACAGTGAAAAACTCCTCCCCTAAATCACATAATCTCTTTAAAAATGTATCTCTTATTAGACTGCTTGGACTAGATCAACTCAGTGGCAGGTTTCAGTGAAAAAGCGCTGGCTGATGGCCATGCCTGACCCCAGTATCGCTTTCAGCGATGCTTCTTGTGCAGGGCTGACAGTTTCAAACGAAACCATAACTTTACCCCTTATGACAGAGGGCAGAAACTGTTACCGCTAGAGTTATAAATCCAGAAAAGGCTTTAAATATTTTTAAAAGCAAGTAAAATGAATCTGATTGTTTATTTTACCCTTTCTTGTCTTACATATGCTGTACTGGATCTATCTGAAACATACGAGAAGAAAATAAACCATGCCAGGCTTTGGCAGTGCTAAGCCTGGGGTGTTACGGTTTTCTGAAGTGTGCTACATTCAACATGCTAAGCGAAGGGAAGATACAGCATTGTTATTGTAGAGGACATTTTGATTCTTTGAAATGGCCAAAGGGTAGATAGAAATAATAAGACCTCCTTACATCTCACATCATGGAGGATCTTAACGCACTTTAAAAATTGCTCTCAAGAGAATGACCTCACCCAGCACTGGTACATGCTGATCCAACGGGTGCTGGCACAGCCCTTATTAACCACAGCACTGTGTTTGTAAAGAGTAGAACAAGAAATAACATATCCAGTTGAAAATGCAGTGGGAATTTAGACAAAGGCACTGGGGACTCCAGCCAGAACACAGGGACTAACACCCAAACTCTTGCGAAACGTGCTTGTGGGGTCTTTTAATGACCGCAAGCAGTTGTAGCAGAACAGTAGCTCTATATTTGAGCACAGCCAGAAACACAGCACCATCCAGTTATTAGTTGAGTCATGACTCAAAAAACTAGTCCGTTCACAGGTTATTCACTGGCAGAGAGCACTGGGTTCGGAGTCAGACCTGCACAGCCAGCCCCCGAGCTTTTACCTTGTGTACCGAGAACATTTCAGCCCATTTAACCTCCATACTCCTTTCAGCTACTGAGGCACTTGCAAGACTGCCAGCAAGACTAAAAATTAGTTCCAGTGTCTGTGGCAAGGTACCAGACATTTCTTACATAGCATGGGCTGAATTCTTCCAGACTTAGTGGTGACTGAGGTATGTCTAGGTGAGTGGCACACCTAACACCCAGGGTAACCTCCTTTCTGGCTTGCTTGGCTTCCAAACTTGTGGCTGAGACAGGCACTACTTGTTAGAGCCCAGCTCTCCTCAAGACAAGTCCGTTTGCAGAAAACACTCTGCTGTTTGCCACCACCTGCACCACGTCATTCAAGTCAATGCGTTTTTCAAAACAGCTTTCCAAAGTGAAATATTACAAGGTACGAAAAGTACAATTTGGCTTGGCAGGCCCTGGTACCATCTCGCAGTGCCACAAAGCCTGCAGTGCCTTGGTCCAGAACCTATGATCCCTCATGTGAATTCCCTGCTTTGTTCTTTTATTGGTTGTACCAGAGCTTTGACATAGAAATCCACTCAGAGGGGTGTGAAATCATCAGTGACACGCGAGAGGAGAGCCAAAAACCTTGGGTCTGCTTGTTCCTCTCTCTATGCCAGCCTTCTTTGGAAAGATATGCTTGCTCTTGGCAAAGTCACCAGGGCAAATGCGTATAGCCCTTTCCTGGAACAAGTACAATCAGTCCTGGGAAGACTTAGAAAAAGTAGTAGCTACTTGTCCTGCCTTTTGCAGTATATCTTGCTCGATTTCTTCCAAAAGGATCCAGCATAAGCTCTTTTATCATGAGAATTGCCGCTAAGGGGTATGGTCCCATTTAGAGATAAGACTAGGACTAACTTAGGTAGAGATAGGAAAAAGGAAGTTAACTTCTAAGTTCCATAGAGCTAGACAATCAAACCTGATAATGGGTTTTCCACAGAGGTAAATCGGGATTTGGGGAGCAAGAAAGCTTGGTAGAAAGACCCTGTGTGTGGAGGACACACAGAGAGGACAGCTGTCCATTATTCTGAGGTATGTAGAGCTACGAACACTGGGATGTCTTGGGTGAGCAGATCTCATTTTGTCCAAAGGATGAACCTCCACTTTCCACATTGCCATGCTCTGACAGAGAGCTTTCCCTTGGGAGACAGGGGGCAAGTCAAGTTCATTTCATAGCCCGAGCCTGCAGCCTTCTCCCACTGCAAAACTAAAATTTCCTGATCACTGAAGCTGGCAGTTCCAGGTAGACCATCATTTTAGATCTCTGCAATCAAGAAATAATGCCCCAAAAGTTTTGTAGAGCTGGGGGTTTAATCCTGAATGAAGGCAGAGATGCAGATCAAACTGTCTCTAGCATTCCCACAGCCCTTACGGTGGTGCTGGTCCATGCCCCAGGCATCACCTACTGCCAAAGGGTGCTGAAGCCCAGCCAGGAGTAGTCAGACCCCCCTGCCAGACAGGCAGGCAGCCCCCAGGCCAGCCACAGGAGCCCCATCTAACAGCAAAATATTGCTCCCCAAGCCCAAGGCAAGCAGAAGTCAGCTTTTGGCACATGTAATGTGATCCAGACCCCACCTTGTCTAGGACAAGGAACAAGCAGAGGCAGAGCCTCAAAAGAGCCAAGCTGGCTTCAAGCCCAGAGAGGTAAATGTGCCTGCCAGGAACCCAGCAAATCCTGTGCTCCCAAAGCATCCACCGTGTTCCACTGCCTTTAGATGCCTGTAATGAGAATAAAAATGCAGATGCATAGTCAAACAAACTGCAGGTTAGATCAAAATAAAATTTACATGAACTCTGGACCATTAATATTACCAGGTATACAGGCAGGTTTGAGAAGATAGGATAAAACCTTTAGCTGTGGAGAACCTGAGAGTAAACCGAAATAACTTCTGTGTTGTCAGTACTGGCAGATGCCGTAGATAATAGGAACTTTGTAGGAGTATTTGTGATCACCTTGATTAAAACCAACAGAGTTGCACTAAGGACAATTTTGCCCTTAAAAACAGCGTAAGTGGCTTCCAAACCGTAGAAATGAAAATCTGAGCTCAGTTTCAATCTTTAACACTTTAAGTCTTTGTGGCATCTCGCTCACCACATTTCTTGCACCCTCACACAGTAAGATGTGAAACTCCGGAGGCCATTGCAGGCAGACGAGATTGTAAATTATAATAGTATATATGCATATTCTAGATATGTATGTATTCCCACATGCCTGCCTCTGAAACTCCATATTGATATCCAAGCTCTTCATCAATGAAGAAATTGTTAATGATACCTTCTTTCTCCCTCTCTACCATTAACCAAGTTTTTCTCGGATAACATACAGAAAAGTATGCTATCTTTGCCATGAAAATGGCAAAGCCCCCAAGATGGCAAAGCCTCCAATCCCCCAGTGAGCACTGAGGACACACAGAACCTGCAGGACACGCTGAGCAATTAACGGAAGGGCAAAAAGCCACCGCATCAAACTGAAGAGAAAGCCCAGCTTGCATTCTGACATTTGCAGTGAGCGCTGAACCCAAGCTAAGCCTGAGCTGGTTCAGGGTTTGTTGTGAACATCTCACACAGCCACATAAACAACCCAATACAGGCAGAACTTCGCATTCAGTTTAGGAAGTCTGCGGAGCTCCAAGAAAAGCAATTTATGCTTTGCCAACTATGTCTTAAATGGAGCTAACAATTATCAAGGTTTGAAATTATTTTATTTCCCTTAAACATCAGAATTAGTGCTGCAATGGAGATTCAAACACCTTAACAGCACAGCAGTTAAGAACAACAGCTATGAAATAGTCACTGGAATTTAAATCATCGGCTAATAATACCAGGTTTGTAACATGTTGCCTTTTTATAAAATCAGAATATTCAAGAGTGTCTTAATGTTTTAAGGAAAGTTTTGGCCACATTTCGTTTTCCTTTTACAAATGCTCCCAGTCACCAGAAATGTATGACTGTTTACTTCTTAATGTTTTTGGGGGGTTTATGTCAAACTGTCAAAACAATTACCTCATTGGAAGCCACGTCTTGGCATAGAGACAGTGGAATGAAGAGTGATTCTCCTCCATGGACAACAAAGTGAGCTGTTCAAGCTGGCTACCCTTGGAGAGCAGCTTGCTCCAAGATAATGTGGGAGATAAGTGATTGCACCAACTCTTTTTCACGTTACAAAACAGTTTGATACTTGTGAAGGGATCAACCTGCTCTTTTGAATTAGACACAACAGAAGGGAGACAGTAACTTCTGGGAATAGCGGCAAACTGGGAAAACACATTTCTGCGAGGTTTTTATTTCCTCCCACTGGTGTCCTTGAAACAGAGAAAAGTGAATTTTAACACCTATGCCAAAATACGTGATTTTATAAGAGGCACATGTTACCTTGGAGTGCATGAGGTACGAGTCCAGGCTTATTTCAGTGTGAAACAGGCAACAGATTTGATGAAGAGTGCCCTTGAGAATGTACCCATCTTTTACACCATTTCTGTGGGATTGTTTTCCCCCAATCTTGTGAAAGTATTGTACAAGGGGCTCATAGGTGAATTAACCCTTGGCTGAAATTTAAAAGCTTGCAATCTCTCTCTTCCTCTCCTCACAGGAGGAAGTAAAGCAATTGCTTTACCATACTTAATTGCTGCAAAACTCTCAGACTAGTAGAATGGCAAGGTTACGCAAGAATAACGCCCAGGGCCTGATTCTGCAGGCCAGAGGCACAGCGACTGCCCCAGCCTCCATCTATACTGTGTGTGCTCCAAGCGTGAGTGCTGGCATTACCCCAGTCGAGCCTCCTGTCTCACCGCAGTTATGCCCAAATTAGGATGCAGGCAGATGTACGTCTCAGCTGGGAGATGGCAAACATTGGAGTCATGTCTTGGTTTAATTGATAGATCTCTGACAGACAAGATCCCTGAGAGCTGCTTTTCGGCTTCTCCTAAATTCTGCTCCAACCTATAGTCAAGCAGGCAGGTGTAAAGTCACACAGGGTTTAAGGTAACCTGTTATACATTGAGTTGGAATGGAGAAGCGCCCATAAAATCAGCACTAGTCTGTGCCTGAACGTGATCTCTAATAGCACAGCTGCAACCAGGGTCTGCCTGTGCAAGCACTTTTTCACCACCCCTCTCCCCTGACGGGGTTAAGCTGTCCCGTCTTCCCTCCAGCTGGTGGGGAAGATGTAGCAGAAGTCGAGGTAGGTGTTGGTCTCTACCGATACCTTTACTAGCAGTTGCTTTCCTGACCACATCTGTCTGACTGCTTTTCTTCCTGTGAAGCAGTTCAAAGACATGTACGCCAGGATGATAGCTAATGCAACATGAGATTACAAGATTGAGCAATAGGTCTACATAAATACTTTGTCTAAGCTTGGATTGCAGTTAGCTGTTGCTGAATACCTGCCTAGAGCTACCTCAGATGGAAAACATCTTTTAAAAGTCTTATTTAAGTGAACTTCAGTATTTGCCTTGAAGGAAGTGGTTCTTCAGGGTATTTACATGAGGCCAAATCCTGTTACAGAGCCATTTGCCTCTTGGTACAAACGTCACCAAGGTTATGTTTAAGGAAATGCAACCGTAAAGAGGAAAGCTTGAACAGTATGACTCAGCAACATTAAAGAGCTTGCAAACCATAATTAATGGACTGGAAATTGTTTTGAAACAACATTAGATGAAGCAGAATGTTTTTAGATGTATTTTACATGATTGCATGGTAGGTAACTCAAGTGTGCCCACAAAGGTCAACAAAAACATTTCCACTGACCTCCAAGAGACAGCACCTTACGGCAAATAGACCAGGAGTCCCAAAGAAACGCATATCGGAAACAACATTTTATGCATACATATTTGAACTTCCTACCACAGTTGTTCATGATCCATATTAAGTACAAGCATTTCATCTTCAGAAGTGCCAGGCGCTGAGGAAGTGTGAGGATCCCTCACAGGATTTAGTGACCTGTGCTCCTGGCAGCTTAGGTTGAAAATGTTGGTCTTAATCATTCAAACCCATGCATAGATAGCCTTCATCAGAGCAAATGTCTGCTCATCTGTACGCAAACACAGGTGTATACATAAAGAGATCGTGTAACAGAAAGGTGAGCAGTCATTTTTTGCAGTGGTTAAAAGGCTTCAATTCCGTCTGTCCTTAGTAAATCCATCTTTCTGGTGTTTTTTAGCAAGTCTCCATAAAAAGCCACGTTAATGTCGCTTGTTTCATATTGGCTTGTTCCATGTTCTTTTTACAGAATGAAATAAATATGGACTTTGCCTTAGAAAACTGCATTACTAGCATTGTTTACCAATAAACTTTATTATTGAAGTGCCTTTAGAAAAGAGCCAATGCCAGGCAGGCTAAGCCATCACTTTTAATGTTTGTCTTGGATTTCTCATATCCTAAAGCCAAGCATTCTGGGATAATGGAGGTAAACACCTATCAAAGTCAACACCACCAAAAGCACCTAAGAGCTGAGCTCAGCCCTCGAAAAGGTAAATTGTCGCTATGCTTTCATCTCCCTTGAGACACTGGAAACATTCCAGGTCAGGTTGGACGGGGCTCTGAGCAACCTGATCTAGTTGAAGATGTGCCTGTGTATTACAGGGGAGGTTGGAATCAGTGACCTTTAAAGGTCCTTCTGACTCAAACTATTACATGTTTCTATGACTCTATACTCAGAGGGGGAAGAAATTAAGAAGACAAGTGAAGAGTGTCCCAATGAGTTCTGCATCCTCTTGTGACCAAGGGTTGCTCTGGGTGTGAACAGCAGTAGTGATCTGGTGCTCAGAGAAAAAATACATGGCAAGGGCACCGTCATGGTTCACAGTATCCAGAAGGACCTTTACCAGCTACAGCTGACACCTATATTACAGTCACCATCTGTGAAGATTTTTAAAGTGTTTTCCAACTCAGGAAAAGCTTGGACAGACTCAAGCTTGAGGCTCCTTGTGAATCGTTGTGTCTTCCACTATCAGTCCCCAGGATTTTGATCACCACCTTGTCCACAGGACACAAAAAAGCACGTGGCTGAGCACAGGCCAGTGTGTTCAAACACCGGAGCTCAGCACCAAGCAGAAATAACCTGGATCTCAAAGCAGTATACGTGTATGAAACCCACATTTTACCAAGCTTATACAATTCTGAGCTTTTTAAAGTCTTCCTGAGTTTGGATATGTGCAGTGGATAGTGAAGAAAATCTGTTCTTACAGTAGTTGTTAAGATACTATTAAAATATAAATACAGACAAGGGAGAGAGAGAGATCTGAATAAGTCTTTTCCAGAAATTAAACGTTAAATTTCTTCTTTTTCTTTACCAGGTGATCCAAAGACCAACAGTTTGGAATTACTGAAGATTAAAAAATACTGAAGATAAAATAAAATAGACAGAAACTATTACAAATTGTATAAAAATGAATCTTTATCTGCAAAAAGCTGTATTTCCACAGTTCTCATGGTCATTTTTTTCTAGTTCAAAGGCAAAGCCTGTGTTTGTAAATACGTAGTTTCAGTTGTACGTGTTGCTAGAATGTAAATCAGCCTGAAGAGATGACACTGAAACAGCTGCCAGTCCTGCTAGGATACACAGTGACCATGATGTCCTATGATTGGAACAAATTCAAGATACAATAGATAATTTTTAACCTAAAGTACAAAACTGTCCGATTAGGAACATCCCTTAAATCAAGCATTGGCAACTTTTCTGAATGTTATAGAACACCAGCCTTTCTGACCAGAAATGTAAATACTATCCTTGAAATGAGGGGGGTGGGTAGGGTGCATTTTTGTTAAAGCTATCTTAATTAAATGTAGCATCCGGCAAGGAAGATATTTACATAGACTGAATTTCACTGCAAAATATAATAATTCTTTATCCCTTCTTCAGCTACAGAACTGTCCTTCCCTATCATGCCACATACCATCAGTTTTTTCCTCCATGTCTCTGAATACTGTACACAAGATATTTTTGGCTATGTAATTAGAGGATTTCATCATTTTGCTTTGCCTTTTTTTTTCTTTACACACAGACTCTAACTGGGTTCAGAACCTAGCAAAGACCCTTAAGAACCTAAGGTCATTTGGTAAAAAGAAATCACCCTTTATAGTTTCAGCTCTTTTATATCTTCTTTGTTATCCAAATTCTTTTCATGTTTTATATAGCAAATTACTATAGATTAGGGCAATTGCCGTTTTATATTAAACCTAGTCTGACAGAGAAGGGAAATCGTCCTGAAAGACTTCCTGAAGATGGATTAAAGGCCTCTCTAAAAAGACACAGGATCTCAGCTTGCGTTACCATCCTATCTTAGAGCCTCAGATCATCATCTAAATGGACACGATAGCTGGTCAATTTTTAGATGGGAAGTCATGGCATGAAGGGAAATTGGGTTAGCGATTCAGTAGGAGGCACTCTTAACCCTGAAGAAGCACTGATCTAGTGCCCTGGTAACGTATTGCTAAACGGAAGCGTGCCGTTGGAAAGTTTGACTGTTGGCTGGGGTGGAAAACCTCATGACCACTTGTGGTGATTAATGGAAATGGAATGGAAAAATTAAAGATCTTATTCCACTTTTCACAAGAGCAGGGCTGTTAAGCTGAGTCCTGTGGCCAAATTCCAGGTAGCTACATTCAGCCTACCTAAATACTCCTAAAAGTTATATTTGAATATACTGTATTATTCTTAACTTCCTACCCTCCACTGGTATGTAGCATTTCTACATGCAACTGAACAACAGCTTCATTGTACCTTTGAGCAGCACTGTGACTACATGGGGTGGAGAGATTTTGGTGTACTTTAAGTGCTCTGAGATCCTTGAAGGTGAAAGACTGTATGCACACAGTGTATTTTATTCTTAGTTTTAACTGACACGGCCCACGCTTAGCTAAAATTAAACACACGATATTATTTGCACATAGTTTTCTCCCCCTTTCCTGAATGTAACAGGGAAAAAATATCCTCCACCTAGCCTACTTTTCATGATTTTCATCTTAAATGAAAGAATAGAGGTGCTTTTTAAAAATTAACCTAGTGAATTAAACTGTTGCAAATACGGCAGCAATATCCTAGCTAGGAATACATTTCTGAACTCTCTATATATCTACTGATAGGTTTTATCTATCGAAGACAAAGAAAGAATGTAGTGGTATTCTTGGACATATGCTTTCAGTCTCTCATTCAGTGTAGCTAAAGGTACGACTTCCTTTGTTTAACTTCCACAAAACAGAGAGGACAGTACCTTGAACAATGACCCAAAGAAATGAGGTGATAATTAAAGCTGTCCAGGAAGCAATATAAGCTGATGGTCTTTAAATTAAATTTAAGCCAAAGAAATCTGTATTTTGACCCAATTCTATATTTTGCCATACCTCACCTATTCTATATTATATAACCCAGTATGGGGAAGACTCGATGTACACATAATTTCTGATTCTCGATCTAATTCCAGAGCTCAGAGTAGTGTTGTTATTTTTATGGGTTTTTTGAGATAACTTCATTTCAAAGCATGCAAACACTAAGCAGTAGTTGGAAAGGTTAAAAAACTAGGACTAAATGTATTAATTAATTGTTGGGAACGTATGATTTGTCTGTGTGGGCCTCCCACAGCTTTCAGTCTCTCACACCTTTTGCAATCCACCTCTCTCTGGGTCTCCCACACATTTGTGGCCTCAACTTCTGTCAGGGCCTCCCACATTTTTTTTAGCTTTCCACACCTTTTTGGCCTCCACCTTTTTGACCCTTACCTCTGTCTGGGCCTCCTACATCTTTTTGGCCTCCACCTTCTGCCTGGGCCTCCCACACCTTTTTGTCTTCCACCACTGTCTGGACCTCACACACCCCTTTGTGGCCTCCTCACACATTTTGACCTCCACTTCTGCCGGCGCCTCCTGTACATTTTGGGCCTCCCACACTTTTTTACCTCTACTTCTGATAGGGCCTTCCATGCCTATTTGGCTTCCCGGACTTTTTGTGCCTCCCAGACTTTTTGGGCTTTACACCGCTTCCTTGGCCATCCACCTCTGTCTTGGCCTCCCTGTTAATTCCTTCCATCAGAGACACTGGAATGCCTTTGTAATGCTACAGCTCTGAGCTCAGATGGTTTGTATCAGCTCCTGAGATCCTTCTTAAATTTGTAATGACACCATACTTCAGAAAATTAGCAGATTTGGCCCAAGGCTAGGCCATACTAATTCTCCTTTTGTGTTATTTAGAAACGCTAGGATTTTAACACAGCTACTGCCACTTCTGTTTATTGGTTTTGGCAAAATCTTCTACTGAACCTTATTTGTTCCTCATTTGGAAAAGACCACACGGACATTTTGATTCTTTGGAGGAGAGGAGAACAAAGAGAATCAAATAAGGGTGATTAGAGGATAAAAAGAAAGTATGTTTGGAATGAGTCCACACTTACTTGTGTTAGGCTTGTCTCTATCTCCTACTTCTTGAGGTACTGTTTGTAAGGTACCTTATCTCTCCAGGGCCTCGGGTTTTGTTATCTGAGATAATGACCGCACTGAGACCAGGCTCATTTTCACTACTGATGTGTTCTTCCTGAGAAGGCAGAGCCACTGTGAATAGGTCCAACTTGTCCAAAACGAAGAAGAACACGTCAGAATGCTGGCCATTATCAAGACACCAACTATGCCAGAACAAATTTTACCTCGTAATTGTGCTCCTTTTGAAACGTGACTTTGCAACACACATCAACGGAACAGAAAAATACAGGATATGGACTAAGGAGACCGAATGTCAAACCTCCTGGGATTTCTACAACCTGCCCTTCTATGCACTGCATTAAGTAAAATTAAGTGCACTGCCTTGTTACCACAAAGAAGGTAATTTTGTTGTGAAATTTAACTAGTGCTTAACCATTTTGTTATTACTTTATTACATTTCTAATATGTATATGGTACAAAATTGCATTTACTCTCCTGATCATGTTTCTGTTCATGCACAAAATATTAAGACATGCCAAGCATTTCAAAAGACTCCATTTTAATGGAGTCTAATTGTTTTGGTAATTTTTTTTTTTTTTTTTTTGATGCCAAGTACTTTACATGTCATAGCAACCCAGTGCAATTTAAACAGTGCACGTCCCAATCCACAACCACTATTTTTTTCAGTCAAATACTGGAACATTTATTTGGATGCTGCATTTGATCTTGCTAGCTCCTTATACTAACTTCAATATTGCCAATCAAAGCCGCTATGGGGACAAGGAGTGTTTCCTACAACTATCAGTCCAGCGCACAGTATATCAATCGTTTGTTCCAGCTGCTCAGTAATGCTTTCTTTTACTTTAATCATTTCATTGTGTTCACATTTACCATATTTCT
>VXBH01006970.1:391924-418132 GCA_013400035.1 Rynchops niger | reverse complement strand
CCCCCACCCCTCCTACAGCAGCTCATGCTCTCTGTTTTTCATGAAACTTTTATCAGCACCCCTGGAAAATGGGAGGATACAATCAATCACAAATTTGGTAATATAATTAATTCTTTTTTTCTTAATCTCCCATGTTTTCTACAACCAGGAGGTTTAGAACTGTCCTTAAAATAATGGTAATCTCAAAACAGGGCAGGTTATGAAGGAAGGTACCCCCCCAAGGTTTTTCTACGCTATGAAATTTTTAGTCAAATTTTTCACATTTTAGTTAAACATTTTTGGTCTGATAGAAAGAAATTAAAAGAGTTCCGTTTGACACAGGAAATTTTAAAAAGCTAACAAAGGGATTTTCAGTGGCAGGCAGCCAGCAAGGAAACTTGATCTTGGTCAGTTTTATTAAAGTAACTTTACACTTTTGACATTTGCCATTCCCCAATAAAACTTCTTGAACACTCGCAAGGATAAGGAAGTTAATATACATAAGCACAAGGGCAGATGGGCAAAAGCCTTGCTCGTTAGTCAAATATCAACCTTCATTCAAAATAGAGAAAACCTACATTAGCTGCATCAGGCAAGTAATAAATTACAACACACTTGAAGTTCATAGGCAAAGCCTGGGCTTGAAGTCCTAACTTCTGTGACACAGCCTGACAAATCAGGTCTCCCTTTACAATATGGAAACCTGACCCTCTAAATAGTATTATGACCGCCCTAATGGCTAAGACTGTTCAGAGATTACCTCCTAGAGTTTTATAAATTATTTAGATGCGCTAAAGCCTGCAGGCTGCACACAAATATTCTTTCACAAAAGCTTTCTCTCCAGCAGAAACTAGGAGAACCGGGTGGATAATGACTGCAGTCCAAACTTTCTCCAGTCTTTGCTGAGTTTCCTAGAAATCACATGCGTGTTGCTGCATGCTGTGCTTTTCCATTTATGAAAACATATGTCGTGCAGTGGAACTAATTCTGGAATCCTGTATAGCTTGTGCCTAATTCTGTCCAGCTTAACAGCAGAGCACTTTGTTTGCAGCCTATAAAGGAGACAATCAGTGGAACCTTATTAAACAAAGTATTTCAGATGGTCAGAATATGATTTCATGAAACATTTAGAGTCATTTTAGTAAAAAAAGTGCACAGTTTAATAAGCAACTAAAAAGCATTAAGCAGCTTTTGATTTAAAGCTGACTCCTGCTGTTTCAGATAACAAACAAGTGTTAAAATGTAAAATAATTTTAGTTACTGTTTAGAACTTTTTAGGAATCTCACTGGCCTTTTTTTTACCTTTGGCCTCTGTGTTGCCCTTCAAAGTAACTGCTGCTTACAGTATTATTCTTCAATAATAAAAAACGGTTTTATTTATAAGGTCTTTATAAGAAAGGGATTATAACTGAGACTTTTTGATACCATAATTATTAAGCACTGCTATCACAATAAATATAGTAATAACATTGCCAGTTGCACTCAGGAGTGTAGCAGTAAATTCTGTTGCACTTTCTGGAAATGAAATGCGAAGCCATGAAAACAGAGTATAAAAGAATGTTAATTTTTTTGTTTATGAATTTTTCTAATAGCTACTTTAAGCCCTTACATTGCAAAGAAGCTGCAATTGAAAAGATTTTTGTGTGGTAGTAAGACATAAGAAGAAAACCTAGGCCCAGGGACTAGTTAGGGAAAGAAAGATCATGGTACTATGCTTGTGGCTCTCAACTGAAAGGATGGTTTCGCAGATAAATTATGTCTCTCATTATTTGTGGATATCCACTGAAACTTTCTGCTTTTACATATGGACCTTCAAACAACCAAATGCGTTCTTTTTTCAGTTAACTGCAGTCCTGCTTTCCCTCCATCAGTTTTCACTTAACTCTCTCTGTTAGGATCATCATAATTCAAAAAAGGTCAGCTCTGGTAGCCCTCATCCGTTTTACATCCAGCCCAAGTTCAAAGTATTCCTCTACCTTCTGTCTAATGGGACTTATCTCACAAAAAACTCTGCTTCCCCATCACTGAGCAATTCATTTTAGCTGCAAATTCTCACTTCTTACACCTTGTGATTGGCTCTTTTTCCAGTTTCTAAACATTATTTTCCCGGCTTCATTCATCGCCTGGCAGGAGGGGGAAGGTGGGAGCAACCCTCTTGGAAAACAGGGCTGCACAACACGTCAACGTGTTTGAGAGCATTTCTGCGTTTTGCATGTAAAAGAGAACATGCCACTAACGACTTTCTCGGCGTGCATCAGAAACGGAGGGGGGAAAGGAAATTAGTTATAGCTGGCAGTCCTGTGAGACTGAAGAGCAGTGTAATCTGGTCAAAACTTGGAAAAACTTTTTTGTTCAACAATTTGGAAGTTTTTTTCCCTATGCAAGACTCTAGAAAAATTCATCTTGGGGTCGGAGGGCAGAAAAGGAGGAAGAGAAGACAGAAATAAAGTTCATTTATTTATTGCTATGTTGATTCTTTTTTATTTTCTCTTTTTACCTCTAGCTATAAAGAATAAAAGTTTCATTTTTAAAATAACTAGACAAAAGGAATGTAGGTGAATATCTGATGTACATCTTTGTTCTGAAAACAAGGCACTTACTATGAAAAAGCATCTTATTTTAAAATGTTGAGAGAATCTAAAAGCTGCTTTTGATATCTTTGTGGCATTAATAGAATGATGCACATGAATTTCTTCCCAGAAGTATTAGGATACAGGGTGGGTTTTTTAAAATGTTAGAGCGGCGAGAAACTGAGGCTAATGACTGACTATGATGAATTTTTCCTATATTTATCCCTTATTGTCACATTGGGTATTGCATATTTTTAATTGAGGGAAGAACCGGATTCAGCGTTAGTAGTGTTAGTTAAATAATATGCCCTGTTACTACATTTTTAGAATCTATTACTCTTTTTGTGTGTGTGTGGTATATAATCCCTACTATAATGAATGTTCATTTAATAAAGGTGGAACAAGTTACTAAATACTGTTACTTTTTCCATGTCTGGATTTGTAACTTTCCACAATAAAAGGGTGAAGAATTGAGGAGCACGTAGTTACACAAACCTCAAAAATGCAGAGTCAGGGGAAAAAATATGCTTTGTTCTTTGCTAAATGCTGATTGCTACACAGTCAGAAAATGAAATCACTTTTGCGGCACAAGGTAGCAGTCAGGGAAAAAAATGTACAAGATGACATCAGCATTAATTTCTCTCCAACCCCCAACAACGTTCATGGCTCATCTTTTTCTGAACGTTGTTAGGTTTATTTTCACAAATGCTGTTTTGCATGAGAGTTCATAAACTGATTAGTTGGCTGGGTTTTAGCCGAATAGATATCCTGCTCGTTGGAGCTATTTGGGGTGGTTCTCGAATGAAGGCTTAGAGCTCCGTCAGCATTAAAATTAGAACGTATGACAGCCTCAGAGACGGCTATATATCACAAAGGCAGCGCAGCTCTGCAGTATTCAGCCTTTGAACTCTGAGGGGGAAAAAAGCCTACATGGAATGAGAACAGATGGAAATTTGTCAAAAGCGTATAAATCACCACTGCTAATTTCTGAAGCTTCAGTATAGAAGAAACTTATATGAACCCAGATTTGACTCCATACCAACTCCACAGTGCTTTCCCCTTGATCCTGCTGTCACCATCCCTATGCCAGTTAATACAATTGGTCTAACATGAAATCCTAAATTGTCTTTTTTGTTTACAGATGTTGGTATCTGACAAAAAAAAGTAAGAAAAGTGTCCCAGGAACAGTACAACCATCTATACCATTAATCTCAAATAGCGCCCGTACAGACCCTCACAAGTTTGCATGAACAGTCGCGCTGTCAAAAATTATGTTTGAATAATGCTGTTTGAAATATATAAATAATAAGTTATTACAAAGCAGTGATAAGGCTCATGTTGATAGCCATGCTGTCAGGGAGGAGCAAAACAGAGTAATTTATATGCCAAGGTTTCAAAAATATTGCGTTGTAAGTTTTTAAATATAATTGAATTGACTTCTTGAAAGAAGAGGTAAATGAAAGCCAGGGTATTCGAGGTCCTACTTTAGTCATCAGAGAAGTTTATTTTTAAAACGTATGAAAATATTTAGCTTAAAGTCTTGCAAATACTGAGCAGTGAGAGGTCAGGTCACTACATCCAGAGACCAAAAAATTGTAGACAAATAGGAAGAGTCTGTCCTTGAAACCGCATGGGCAACCACACAAACTCCAAAGACATCCTTTGATACTTCCTTTGCATCCTTTGGCTGTTTACATAAAAGAAGAAAATAAATAAGAAGCTGAAAACAGAGCGTGAATAGCTCTGAAGCATCATTCTGTCCAGGCGAGTGCTGTCTAGAGCATGGCCTTGGGTTTAGCACTAGGCAAGGAAATCCTGCACACCTCTTTCTTTTGGGAAATAACCTCTAGAGGTACCTGTAGAGGTTCCTATTAGCTGGGACGTCTAGAAACGCCAGCTGCTGGATGGAGACTTTCAGGAGAGATAAATTCTCATGATCAGCTTTCTAAGACCTTTTGCTTTGACAGCCAGAAGGACAAGAAAATAGCAAGCCCATAAACTGACTGCCAGCACTTATTTGCACTCCCCTTTCCCTCTTCCTTCTCTTCCTGCGTGTTTACTGCAGGAAGGAAATGTTCGGTCCCCAGCTTAAAAATAACCTCTGGGTCACGCCAGCGCTATTCTGCTTGCCTGCTATATTTGCAATACTCCACTTCCATTCCTGGATCGCATCTATAGCTCTCCTCACCTCTATGCCTTAATATTTCAATTATTCACTGTCATTCTGAAGCACTTATTATTTTTCTCCTGCATCGTGTACAATAACAAGTCCAAGATATGGTTCATTACTATTGTTAGCAGCAACTGTGTTTCTGAAAGTGTTAACTGCTCCCGGCTTCCTCTCCTGATGGTTAGCAGACTAGCAGGTCATTAACTGCTAGAAGTGACCGGTGTTTTAGGGATTAGGTTTTAACCTTTTGAATTCGCACAGTCCACACAGGAGTCATTCTGATGAGCATATTGCTTTTGTCCCTCTTATCACTCTTGGGCTTCTCTCACGGTGTTCTAGCTTTTGGTGTATCACAAGGAAGGGTTTTCTCTCTGTCTATTTTTGGTGAAGACCTATTTGGTCAGTGAAAGGGGTGTGTGGGTAGCACAGACCAAGGGGAAAAAAGTGTACGGGGATATCCAGTTAACGCTTTTCGTACTGGTGTTGCCCTGTGGACATTTCCAAGCCAGATACCAAACTTTTGGAGATGGCCTTTTTTTTTTTGCAAGTTGTAGTGTAAAGTAGCTTTATTTGTCTATTTTTAGCGAAAGAGAGATAATCAGGACTTGTTTCAACCATTGTTAAAAGTGGAAGTCACCTTTCTAGCCCAGGTATGGAGGAGGCTGCCCTCACCCAGAAGCTCAGTTGGCGTGTCAGCTTCTGGGCAGGGAGGAGACACATCTTTGCCACCTGCCTGCTTTTCCCCAGCCAGCCAAGAGGTGACCTGCTGCTATAGCTCAAAGAGAGAGAGAGAGAACAAAAGATAGATTAAGTATTACCTGGCCCTCTCCTCCCCTTTTCTTGCATATCTGAGGAGAAGGAACAGCCTCAGCATCGCTCCTCCCTCCACCACCCTTGGTTCCTTCTAAATGGGGAAATGACACAAAAAATGCTGAGTCCAGAGAAAATATTCTCTGGTGATCAAGTCACCATTCAGCAAACAGCATCCATTATCAACCACTGCCCACCGCAGCTCTTGTGATACTTGCAGGTTTCTGCAATCAAGAGATTGCTTGAATAACAAGCCAGGCAATTTCCCTTTATAATTTTCGTTATGAAAGTAAGCCTTGACACTTGACACAACTCAACAATGTGAAGCATATGCGACAAGTTCAGAAAAAAAGGCAAAGTAAGAGAGCCCAACATACAAAATTTTTTTAAAAAATCTCAAAAGTTTTAAATCACTCCTGATTTTTTTTCAGGCCTAATTCAGGATTTTTAAATGCTTGAGAGTGACAACACAGAGATACAATTGGGATTCTATGACACTACTGGATTGTCACTTCATACGTAGCATACTATAATCACATTTGATGACCCTTCCATGCAATTTTCTTCCTGCTTATCACTTACAGCAATAGTCTTTAATGGTGTGGAACAGAAAGATGTCATTAAAATGCACATGGTACCTCAAAGGTAGAGGATGTATTGCGACATTGAGCATATATGTGAGATTAACAAATTTATAAAGCTTTTAGTTAAATATGAGCTGAAGTGAGTAACGTTAAGCAGAGAGAAGATTAATTTCTTGTAGAGAAATTCTGCAGTCTGAACCTTTCAGCACGTTATAAAATCTGTGGATTGATTTTTACTTTTAAGCACCAGTCACGTGGGAGATCTAGCTGATAGCACTGGAGAGCTGGACTTCAGGACAACTCCAAAATGGGACTCACCGTTAAGTTTACACAGAATCTACAAAGAATACAGGCTCTTAAATCCAAACCTATGATCCTGTAATCAATTGATCTTGGGGGAATATGACCTCCAGAAGTGCCTTCCTTTTCCAATGCAGTGTTTGCTATATACCAGGAGGTGTTTCTGGGCAAGCCCTGCACTGAGTTTTGCATTAAATTGAGACTGAACAGAATACAGAAACATTTCTTGACCTATCCAAGCTCAAAACTGGGCACAGTTTCACTTAAAACTTTAGTGGACTTCAGTGAGCTTTCCAATAAATTTGTGATGATATTAACATCCATAACAAGTCCCCATGGGATTTTCACATGTCTTTCTGCTCAGCGGCATTTGGGATAACTGGCAGAGTGATCCCAGAGGGTGCTGCATAAAGCTGGTACATCAACAGAGGAACAGAAAACTAGATGCAAATCTCAACCCAGACTAGACACAGCATGCTGAAAATATACACGAGCATACCGGCTTTCCAATGGAGCCAGGGCACTTTGGACAACTTCCAGAACCACAATTCAGGCATGTCCATTACTTTTTTCCAGTCCAATACACCTAATAAATATTTTGGTGATATTAGAGTGCTTAGTAACTGCTTGTGAATTCATTTTCACCTCATGCCTCCTCCACACTGATCCTTGATTTATTCACATACAGCTCTGCTGCATGATTTGTGGAGTAACGTCTCACTCTTATTGCAAGCTGATTAAGGCAGAAACCCTCACATAGCTCCATACTTGTTTTGAAGAATAGGCTGAAGCACCATTCTAAAAATATTTGCTTTTCTGATATGCAAAGACGGCTTTCGTTTGATTAGACACGCAGTCTGGCTGTATCTGCTATACAAAGTTTTCTGGGCAGATGAGGTGAACGCATATATCACCATTAGAAGTATTTCAAATATCCTTCAGCGTATTCTTGATCTACAGTTTTCATAATTAACTGGCATGGAGCTGGGTTTACTTTTCTGCTTAAGCATTTATGTTTAGTTTTCTTCTTTCTCCTCAGAGGGGGAAGAACTTCTTGGGGAAAAGGAAGGGGAAAGCTTTTCTTCAGAGCTAATCAAGACATCAGCCACCACATAATGTTCTGACGTTTGGGAGTACCACATAGCGATACCCTCAAAATACTCTTACACGTGACTGTGCCTCCCTTTCAAAGCAACGCATCTCAGATGACAAAAGAAACTCGCCGCAGAAAGGGCTATTTTGTGCGCCAGCAAAACACCAAGGGGTCTACCCGATCCATCCTGCCGCGCTTTGCCTGACAGCAGATCACANAAAAAAAAGAAAAATAATAACAAAGTCAGAGTCCGTTACACGTAAGCAAATTCTCTTCATGGTCTTAAAGTTTTTCACAACATAAAAACGCCACCACTGCTGCCCAGCAAGGAGATGGTGGGGAAACTCAGCTCAGCACTGAAGGACAGCCCTGTGCTACGCTGCGTATCTGTGGGCAGAAGGGTGAGGTTTGAGAAGAAGACTGGGCAGGACTGTGAAGTCCCCTGGAGATGTTTTACTGGAAATTATTGGAGGAATTATGGGGCTGAAATAGTTTTTAAGGGAGAAAGTATGCAGAGAGGCAGAAGAATTAAATTATGATGGTTTGGGGTTTTTTTTTCAGAACTTCTTAGGTGTCAAAAAGTACTGAATCAATGACAAAAGCCTGAATTAGTGCCCAGGACACATATAATTCCTTTTCTCTAACTAGGTCCAGTGGTGCAGTCCTTTTATCGCCCACAACCGTTTCCATGGATATAAGGTGAGGATTTGTCTCCATCCAGCAAAACTAGATGTTCAAATCCATGCTCCAAGCCCATACATCCACATGCCCAAGCTTGGGCCTCTCTCCCCTTTACTTCCGAATAGTAAGAGAAATAGAGCTGTAGAGCACACTGAAGAACTTAAAATGAGCCACTCTTAAGGTTACCAAAAACAAAAGCAAGAGTAGTTTGATTACAGTGTACATTTATAGAAGAAAATACTGTTTTGGGAAGGAAAAATAAGAAGTGATGGCAGGACGATGAAGCCAAACAAAGGGAAAATGACAAGAGAGTCACATATTTGATACACTGAGGATAACTAACAGTTGGAACGTGTTAGTGAAGGAAGTCTTAGCCTTCAAATCAAGATCAAATAGCCTTCTTGTAGATGTTCTTTAGCCAAAAACTACTTTATTGCTTGTGGGAAATCTTACAAATCTGTCCTGTACAGCAGGTCAGACTACACGTACTAATACTTCCTTCTAGCTTTAAGCATTATTGATCAAATGCTTAAGTACTTGTTTAAATCGTATTGATTTTAGTGGGGCTGGGGTGTGGCTTTAAAGTGAATAGGCAAATGTTTTTATGAATCAGAATGGGCCAGTGTCTTTGCTGCACAGGAAAAAAGCTGTTATTTTTTTAAGTCATCAAATCAGTGTAATAGTAAGCAGTGTGGAGTTGCGCAACTCTGAATAGTCCTACAGCTTTCTGTTTTAAAAGGACCAAAGCAGACAATATTTTTGTGTGAACAATTTTCTATTTACTAGCATATTCCTTAAAAATATTACCTCTTCTCCTCTGTACCTGTACCTTTGTAGTTTAACTGATATTTTCAAGGTATCAACCACTAGGGATTAGCAAAGATAGAAAATTCTCAAAACAAAGCTAAGTTACTCTCAAAGAAAGATGATTTTGGTATATGGTATAACATAGTCATCTCTTATCTCAAAGTTGTTTTTTCAAGTACTATAACTAAGGCATTAAGTGTGAACATCAACCTCTTGACACAGTGAGCAATTTGTAGCTCTTACACTGTCCAGATAATTTTTTTAACGATAGCACTGAATTGAATGATAACAATTTCTTTTGATTTATTTACCATATTTCTACAGCATTTTCCAGAAAACAATAAAGAGTTTTCTTAGGTTGAGTGAGAGACCAGTTATTGCACAATTATTTTTATGGCTGCAGAAGAAACTATCTAGCACTATGCATGCAATATGCTATGCAACAGAATAGGTAAAAACTAAACATGGGATTTACAGTTTTAGGCTCTTTGCTTCAGAAATTAACTTCTAATCATAAGAGGAGCAGCTGCTGAGCCAGAGCCCTGCTAATGACTGGTTGATTTTGCTATTTTAGCAGAATTCAGGTCGAAGAGATGGATGGGAAGCTTATGGTTTTGAAGGAGGCAGAGCTTCAAAAACACGCAAATGAAATCCGAACATGAAAGTATTATTTGATACAAGTCCCAAAATGCTCGGACTTTGTCAGTGTCTACCACCATGTAACCACTTTAATTTAACCAGGGAGAAAAAATAAAATAAATTTAAGAAGTAATTTATTCTTAATGGCAAAGGCTGCCATGACAGAACATTTCCACTACTTTTACAATAACTGACAGACTTTATACAAAGCCTGGTGGTCACTGAGTGTGCCGCTGCTGACTTCAAGGGGCTCATACGCACACAGCTCTGAACAGCTTTGAGGAGGCCACTTGACACAGAGGACTTTTTTGCTGCCTCAGTGGTCTGGCTCCTCTCATGATGAAGCACTTCCCTTGCCCAACTCTGTGAGGCCAAAACTGCTTTGAGCTGGGTATACTCTCTAGCTTCTGACTGAAACGGTGGAACGTAGCTCTTCATATCACATCTCAAGAACAGACACTTGGATTTGATGAACAGGAGCTCGGTTCGCAGCTGGCAGCAACTTCAGCATACCTAAGACCTGCTGACACCTCTAAGCCACCTTCAGTTTCCAACAACTCAATGTCCCAAGAAGGGCAAGATTAATTCAAAGTCCAGTCAACCAATGTTCTTACACATCAAGAAAAGTACTATTGCTGTAAACAGCATATACAACTCTGAAATAAGCAATCACACCTCTGTTCGGCCTACAAAGTCTTGCTCCCTTTGACAGCACATCAGTTTCCAATAGCTATTAAAAAAAAAAAAATCAATATTTTTGTATTGCAATTCAAGGGCCTTTTTGTTTTCTTTTATAAAAAGGTTTGTAGCAAATGGAAAACCTGGCTTTCCAGTAGCTGTCCCCGAGCTACAAGTTGATCTATCATTCATCTATGCAACAAATGACCTAGCACACTTCTGTATGTTTGCGAAAGGTAGCCAGGAGGTGTGAAGACCCAGGGATGCATCATCTTAGAGCTGTGGCTGAGGATCTGAGCACTGCATGTACCTGAATGGTCACCCTGGAAACCTGACATAGTAACTTCAGCAGGTGGACGGGTCAGCTTTGTGCCGTGCACACAGCGAGTCCAGCAAACCTGCACTTCAACCCTCCTTTAACGCAACCAGGAAACTTCCTTTAAATTGCTGTTTCTGGCATTTTTCTTTAGGAAGTGCAGCTATCTATGGGGAGGCTTTCAAAGCAATTTCTAAGTGTGTTTCGCAGGGCAGAGTTAGCGCTGTTTATTAGGAATAGGAATGGAAGACCATGACCTTGCCTCCCAGTCCCCCCACTGCCCTCTTACAGTTTCAAAACCACCCAGGATCATCTGATTCGTTAGACTTCTCTGAAATCATTTGCCAGCGAGCCCACAGACACAATCACCAGGTAAGTGCACTCAACTGCGTGTCCTGTACCAGTGGTTCCCTGATTGCCAGAGTGGGCTACAGCATATATATCCATAGCATCTATAAGTTTTGTTTCTTTCCAAACGTGGCTGGAGTAACCTGCCCAAACTCAACAGCGAGGACCCAGATCATGTTCCTGCCCTACACTGAAGACACAAATGTCCTGCACCCCATGCTTGCAAAGGGGTCCCTTGCCAGAGACTGCTACAGCACCCACACTACAGGCAGTCCTCGGTCATGGACTAGTCTCCCACTTGATCTGAAAGAGCCTTTTTAGAAAGGGACGAGGAAAGGTCTGTGTGGTATAATTATACCTACGCAAAAGTAATAAGAGAGAGGATAGAGGCAGACAGAAAGACATTAGCTAGTTGTCCAGGGCCACACCATAAATCAATAGAAAATGCTCAACTAGGAATCCAGAGGCTGACTCAATCACTCATTGAGTCACAATCCATTGCTTTAACTAGCAGATAGGCTTCCACCCAGAACAGCAGTTGTTTGTGTACAATATGCCAAAAATACATTCTTGATCTATAGTAAAAAAAAAAAATAAAGGCAAATGATACAAAGCAGGTGCCTAGTAAAATGAGATTTAACCCAATGCCCTTCATCTGTGCTTTAAGGACTCTCTCGGGAGCCACAAATCGGAGCTGTGAGATTATGCAAAGGGGAACAGCATCACAAGTATAACTCTGATGTATCATAAAAACAATAGAAAAGCCCCTTGGGAATGAAGACTTCTGACAGAATCCAATAGAACCCTTTCAAATCAGGAGCTGCTGCAGCCGCGTGGCCAAGCTACCGCACAGTGCCCTGTCAGTGTCCTCGGGGGAATCTGAGAAGACAGGAAAACAAGCACTTTCTAAATATTTGAATGGGGAGGGGAAAAAACTCGACAGTAAATTCACACTTATACACTTTTAAACTCTTTCTTTAAACTTAGCTCTGCTGGGACGGCTCTGTATTACTCCTGTTGAGCTTTGATTAGGAGAATAGCTAGCCCAAGCATCTGCTTTCCTGTTAAATTCTGTGTGTTACAGCATTAATTCATCTGCCAGCTTTCTCTGCAATGCTTACCTCTCATCCACCTGTTTGACTTTACCTGACACCTAGATTATGAGATTTCAGAGAGCATTTCTATTTTGAGCACCTCTGCTTTGCCTCACCCGTGCAGCCTAGGATTTCACTAAGATTCCTCAGGGCTCCTGTAAAATTATATCATCACGGCTATCAATCCCCGTGCTTTCTTAATCTCTGTGCTGCATGTTTATTCTAGCCCCATAGCTGTGAAAAGCTCTGTTGGCCAGATTCTGCTCTCCTTTATGCCAGTATAGAACACAGAAACATTTAAACTCCACTTTATGTTTTTAAATGCAGCATCAGTATTCTTGTATTAAAAAAAAATAAATAATCACATCGCTGCCACCCTAATAAAATATCTAACTCTTTTTCATATGGAAAAAAAAAGAAAGACGACCCAGTATATTGCTGCCTCTAGCCGAATTCAGGAAAAAATGTTCCTCTCCATCTAGAGACTTGGATAATAAAATAGGTTATTTATTGGCAGTGGGTGATGTGTGGATGATTACAGTCTGGTAGGTATTTAAGGGTAAAGTCCAAAATTGCAGAACAAAAGCTGTTTTCTATTCGCATTTGGCTCAAAATACCTCAAATGAAATGGACCACCCACAATCTGACACTTCAAGCTGCAGAGCACTGAATCTGCTGAGAGCCAGTTACGAAAAGCGATACAGTAAGATCATGCTAAACACAAAAGGAAAAAATGACTCAAGGAGTGTATTAAAAGAATAAGTACATCGAACTTACAAGAATACGTGCACATTAGAATTGGACCTTCTGGCCAGACTTATTCATGATGAAAGGACAAATAAAGGCCCTTGTCACTTCAAGAATAATATCTCTTCCAGGTAGAAAGAGCACCGTGAAGCAGCTTGTGTTATGATAGGCCAAGGCTGGGGATAAAACAAACACCCCACCACCCCCACCACCTTAATTATTAACCTAAGCGTTAAATTTGGGCGTCCTGATACATTCTACTGTATTGCAGTTACAACAAAACTGTAATTCCCACCAGGGTGAGATCACTATTTAACATACATTACCCTTTCTCCTAGTGTTCCAGGGGAAGGCTGCTAAAAAAAGACCAAACAAAACCAACCTGGACTGGAAGAGTATGGAGGTAAAGGAATTTGCCTTCCATCACAACACCAAGTTGTTTTGGAAGACTGCGAAAGCGATTTGAAAGTGTTAGAAAAATGCAAGCAACAGAGCTAAAATTCCTTAGTTATCACCAGCCCAAACAAGCTAGAGTGCATTTTTCAGGCAGCAATTGATAACATAGCTGCTGCACCCAAAATCTCTTTTTTTTTTCTTTTTTTGCTTTTTACTGTGTGTGCATGTGTAATTAGTCTTATTAGCTTAATCTTGCCTGCTGCTGAATGCCCTGATATGTGCGTACCTTTGGCAAGAAAACCACTTATGAGCTTGAAGTTGAGCCTGCGCTGAGTTGTACTGTTAGATTAAGACTCTCAATCAAAATTTCTGCATACGCGTCTCTAATTTGCCTTCCGAATCTCCTCTAACGATTGTTAACACAGAAATTAAAAAAAAAAAAAAAAAAAAGATTAAATACCTCTCCTTCACTATAAACCCAATCTTGAAAACTGCCGTACACTATTTTTACGCCACGGTGCTACAGCAAAATGAATTTTTTACATCCTGGTTGTAGCAAGATCTGTGCAGTTTTCTCCTGTTTCTCCAAGAGATTTCCAGGAAGTCGCCAGGAAGCCACTGATGCGCAAACAGCTGTTGGGCACGTGCACAGCTCAGTGCGTGGGACCCAAGGAGAGAATTCCTGGATGTTCCAGATTGACCGTGCATGAACTATTGAGCCCGTATATGCTAATGCACTTGGCATGTCCAGATCTCCAGATGTCCAGCAACCCTGTCAGAGCAGTAGGGCTACTAGATGTCTGACTATCTTTGACGAATGCACAAAACCTGCACTGAAAGAAAAATGTCTAAGGAAAAAGGAGGGCTTGCTAAGAGACTTATGGGCCTGTCATTGCTCTCAGTCTATTTGCCGTATAAATCCTCTATAAATATTGACTAGTACTTTTATCATACTCGAGTGCAACCATGCAGTCGTTTATTGGCCTTTCATGGCCATTAAAAATCATTCATTCATCTTATCAAAATGAAAAAAGGGTAAGAAAAAGAAAGTGTTCAAGCCTCCTACCTTAAGATACAAAATCATTCAACTTTTTACTCTCTGTGGATGTGCAGACATTTGGTTGTGTTTTCGTGCTATAGACCCTTTCCCAATACTTTCAAGGTTTTTTGCTGTTCTTTATTAAAAGCCTTGCATCACTATGTGGTCTGAATTTCCCTGTAATATTCATTTTTGTAAACATAAACACAAAATTAAGCCAACAGTTGCAAGTAGACACCACCTTCAGTCACATGAAACCTGTCCTAAAATTTAGCCATCTGGACAATTCCCATGAACTGCTGGTTTTACGACCCTGAAATAGTTGGACTCCTCTCAGAGTCGATTTACTGCTCCGAGTCCTTTAACAACACAGCCCAGAGGGAAAACAATCTATCCCTTCTTTTTGGTAGGGATCCACAAGCCTAACTGGTTGGTCCCTGTCACATTGGTTAATCCTTTCCCCCAACTCCAGCTATTGGGATGCTTCTTTTGAACAGAACAGACTTTGTATGGGAGTCTAAAACACTATTGCGCTTTGTCTGTCAACACAAAAGATACACGACAAAGATAACAGGCCCTACATGCACTTCCTGGATGCTTTAGACTTTTACACGTGACATTTGGAGTAGCCCACAACCCTCCTTCAACTCAAGTAATTTCTTTCGGTCTTTCTGCCATAGAGAATTATGCTTAGCCTGGAGTTAAACTAGACCCTATACTCATCTCCCGTGTGTATGTGAGGGTACGTAGAAAGCACAAATGGGTCACCAGACTTTTCCCACTCCAAATGTCCATCACATGGATGTTTTAAAAAAACATGGTTTATCGCCTTTGTCACCACTGGGTTTTCTGCTTCCCCTTAAAGAGAGAAAGATGGGAGAGAAGTAGCCTATCTAGCAACCCCCTCATAGCAATTCCCATTGTACAACAGAGTTAAAGGTTCCTCTGCGTCCCCGGTCTGCTGGACACTTCGCAAACCTTGTCAGCAAACAAACCATTCCACATACCTTAAGCCAGCCCAGGCTTTGAACATTTTTAGCAACTACTTCCAGATACGAAGCAGAACGAATAAATTACGACTAGACAGATTCCCTAAATAACCGCCACATTTCCTATGTATTATTCTTACTCCCGTCAAGAGCTTAAGACACTCCTTTACTTACACACTGCTGATACAAGAGAAAACACGCTGAATTTGGCATGTATGTGAAAACCGTTTCCTCGGGCAAGTGATTATGGTCTCTGTTGCTTCTCTTGAGTGGTAATGGAGTCCCTAATTGCTCTCCTGACTGATTATGCTGTTCCTGGTGTTTCATTTTCAAAGTACTTAAAGTTCAGGTAAATCACACTTAGCACATGACCTTTCCTATTTTATGACTCTTTTTGCCATGGAAAGGCAAAGTCATGCATGTTTCCTCTGTGTTATTTATTTTTACATTAGCTACGGATTTCTAAGTGGAAAAGCACAAGAAATTATTATTGTGAAGCTATTATTTTATTCTTACATTAATCTTTTGTGCAAGTACTTTGTTGGTTCGCGACGTCCGTAAGCACGTGTTTACAATTAAGCCTGTGCTTAAAACCTTTGTGAAAGTGACGGCCTAATGCTTGTCGGCCTTTGGAGGTTCATTCGACTTGCTAAAATTGCTTACAGTATTCTGGTGAAATCTTGATTTCCTCCTGGGTTTCTTCTCTCTGCTCTGGAAAATGTATGTCTGTTTACAGCGTCTGTTGCTATAACCTCTCTGGTAAACAACCTGGCAAAGTATTCGTATACACACAAAGCCCTGGTGCTCGCTCTCCAAAGCACAGGTAGACTTTCTCAAACAACAAATACAAATCCTAGCAAGTGTTTTGTTGCTTCACATAAGATTTTGGCAGAAGTACAGAGAGGCAGTTTATTCAACTGCTCTTCCTGCACGGAAAAAATCCTAAGGCATTTAATAATAAATACCTTAATTTCAATAATTTTGCATGACCCTGCAAGAGGAAATGTTATCCCAGTGCATGGTTCTAAACTTCTACTGAAAAGATGATCCCTCTCTAATAAATCCTGAGGGCTTAGAGAGCAATGCGCACACAACCCTATTAACTGTCTGTATAGTCTTCTTGATTTAAAGTATGTTTATTAAGAACTTTCCGTTTGAGGACAAACTGCATGTAAATCTGGAGCGTGCCATTTGAGCTCATACGGCCATTACAACATCTCAGCCTCTATGGAAACTTTTGTTTCATTTCTAAACCATTGCAGACGTTCCGGTGCTAAGTTCACTGGAGAGCTCACCACTTGCGGCGGTACAGGTCATGGGGGAGCTGGCTCTGGTTGTGGTCATGTATGAAACCCTTTCCCAGGACAGAGCTTTGCAGTGAGCTCTGCTGTGCAGATGATGCGAAAAGGGAGAGGAGCCCGCTCTGGTGGTGCCAACGGTCTTGGGTGCGTGATGGTGGCTATCACCCAGGTGTGGATGCTCGCTACCCCCCTTGCCTATCATTTATCAGCAGACTCGGAGAATTCCACAGGTTTTTGCCCAGATGAGGGCTGCCCTGAAAGCCCAATGAGGCACAAAAGTATTGCTACAGCTCCAGAGTCCAAATTTTCCTTCCTGACCAACTTCTAACACAAAGACCCCATGTAAGGATCGGACCGAACAGGAGGAATTTGTGAAGGGGCAGGAGCAGGACGGGGCAGGTGAAAGGTCTTCCATAACTGTCTCCTGACACAGGTGAGAAGCCTGAAGGACACAATCACCCTTCTGTGTAGAAGATAATCTCTTTGGGGCACAATCATACCCTGGCAATGTTTATTCAGCTTCTGGCACAATGAGGCTAGGAAACTAATATAAACCTGGTAAATATAAAGTAAATAAGAGCTTTAAAGTAGCAGCAGGCATTGCTGCAGGAGTTAAAATTCCCTTTTTTTTTTTTTTTTTTACCCAGTTACAATTTTTCAAGAACTTCTAATCATTACTGCAGTGTGGTATCTTTTATACTCAACCAAGGAATAAAATGCAATTCACGATACAAGACAGGGACCAGACATTAGCAAGGAGCATTGAAATACAAAAAAGGTACACGCTTAGGTCTGGAGCTAAGTGAATAAATTCAGAGTCCAGGGATTTTTTTAAAGCCTAAAGAAAGGGCTGGAAAAATTCCTTTGGAATTGAACTTCTAAATCTGTTTTAAAATCACTTTGAAATTTTTAATCATTACCCCAATTTTACAGCTGGGAAATCTGAGTGAGTGATATTCACAGAAGGTAAGATAATAATATGTCCCAGCCCAATCTTTGCAATTGGTCTTAAAAATTCTTATATATTTATTCATTATGTGAAATTACAACAATTATTCTCAAGCCTGTAGACCATCTGAAAACGCTTCTTTGTCAGTATCAGAAGCAAGGAAAATTACATGCACATTGTGCTGTTTAATTAGACTGCTCATCTGCCTATTTTTTGGGTCCCCAATTGGATAAACAGCAAAGTCACAATAATACATATTTTAAATTATATATTTGTCAAAATTTAAAATTTTCAGTAATTTTTGAGTTCGTGTTATTAACTGCAGTTGACTGCATCCAACTCTTGTGCTGACACCATTTAAAAAAAAGAACAGAAACACACCTTAGGCTCTAACAAACTCCAGAAAAAGACATGCCGCATCAACATTGAAGCATGAGAAAATAAAAGATTTGCTGCAGAACCGTTGTGATTACATGCAGAATTTTAATGTTACTTAGCAAGAAATTTCCCTGGGAAAAAAAAAAAAAAAAAAAAGATAAATAGGAAGATGAATGCTCCGTTACTTGCTTTAAAGCACATCCAAGCTGTTTCAGTCCAAACAGAAATAGCATACCCTGGAAACTTAATCACCCATTCACTTATTTTCCTGTAAGCAATAAAAGAGCAGCACGTATGCAGTGTAGGTTCTGTCACTGAGTCATCAGCAACTTTTGCTTCAGCAAAAGAGGTTTGACTACCGTTTACACAGAGGCTAGCGAGTAGCTGCCGGCTAACGTGAAGAAATTCTCTGAACGTCTTTAACATGGATTCGTAGTGGGGTTTTAGTGATACACAACACAAAAGCTGACATTTTCACGTGCGTTCGGTACATATGGCATTCATTTATTCTGAGACGATCCATTTCCTTATCATTACAAGAAACAATAAAAAGAGCAGCCAAAGACAAAATGACAGGGAACTTGGTACTCGCAAATGAACAGATACCATATGTATATCATATACACCAAACTCAGTTTAGTTCTGAAACACAACCCATTTTTTCATAAACCCACATTCCAGCTCTATATAAACGTTTACTTCTACACAACGTTTCTGATCTTAACTACCTGGCACCGCTGTACTACTGAAATTAAAGGGTAAAACCACAGTAGGAGCCTGTTTTTCAACATGTTATCAAATTTCTCGAATCTAGCCCTACCCCGTCTACTCTTACACTAACATGAGCGCTGTACAGGCCGTGACCAAAGCTCTGATCCCATTCCTCCTTATCCACACAAAGTAGCGCATTTTCCAGTGGCTCTACAACAAGAACTTAACTATGTGTCACAATTTTATCTAACGTGTCCGATGTTTTTAAGAGAACAGGTTCTTAATATACAGGCAGTCTGGTGAGGTCTAGAGATTCACTGAAGCGTGAAGGCTTTGCTTGGACCAACTCCAAACGTGAGTCTCAGCCCAGAAGTACATGGAAGGGCTCAAACCCCGCACGGTCACCAACCCTCCTCTAATCAGATCGAGTTCAGTTCATCGCACCGGTGTGCCAGAACTGCAGGGTTTTTCCTAAGAGCAAAGGCATAAGAAGTACATGAGAAGTACATTTGTGCCTCCGTATTTCAAAAAGCCCAAAGTCTTTGTTCACAGCAATTTCTGCAGTTGTTTTGTGCATTTTTTTTTTTTAACTTGCGCTGTTGTGAACATGCTACAAAAGACAAAATACTTTCAGGAAATAGGGAAGTTTCAAACACAGAATGGCACCGCAAACGTGTTACATCATGTTAGCGACAACACAAAGGCCTCTTGGTACCAGCGTAGCCTAAGTTTGTTTTTCCTCTGTCTCTCTTTCGATGACCTTCTCTGTAACCTGTGAATATCACCAATATCTATCCTGTTTAAACTTGACTACAATGTCACTCTTTCTATCTCTTAGTCGGAACACAGGGTAAATAACTAAATGTTTCCTGCTTATTTTTTTGTGAGAAAGAAAAAAAATATCTCTGCAGACAGTAAAAAAAAAAACAAAAAAATCAATAAAAGGCAGGGCGACATTTCTGCAGCAACAAGGTTCCCGTCCCAGTGAGTAGTCAGGCATCAGGACTTTCACTTCTTTAAGTATAAAAACCGTCTAACTTTCAGCAGCCAAACTCAAAGTTAATGTGTCAAGTGACCCGTCGGATTTCTCCAGCCAGTGGGTAGCACCCTTACAGGGCAATGGTCTTCCTTGCCAAAATAACAGAGCTGAACAAAAGGAGGACTCAGAGGATACAGAAAGCTAGAAATTAAAAAACCTTGCGTGTTCAGGGGTAAATCATGGAGTGATTCAGGGCACAGACACGGCTTGGCTCCACACCCGCTGCAGAGACGGAAGCCTCCCTGTTGGCTTGGTGCAGGATCAGATCCTGCAGCAGGAGGGAAGGATGTTCTGGTTCCACCTTTCTGCTGGGTGAACACGGAGGGGGACACAAGCCATATCCTTTGCAGGCTGGCAGAGCTCGGGTCCCCAGGGGACCAGGGACTCCTTCCTCAGACTAGGAATGTGCCTGGAAATCGCCATACACGTCCACATGTCCAAGCTCTCCTTTCCTCCCCCAGTGATGCTCTCCCTACCTGCCTACTAAGCCATGATATTTCCAGCTGCTAGGATTATGACAGTTTATCAGCAAGGCTAACCAAAGGTATGCACAGATATTAAGTGCTTAAAATGCACAGAGGTGGTTCCAAAATAACATTTCATTTCTACTTTTCCATCTCTACAGGAAGATTTAAAGAGTTATAGCAGTTCATAAACATGACGTGAATTTAAGTTGAAATGACAGCAGAGCTTACCTGGGCAAATAAGACAAATGACTGCAATTTTTTATAGGAAAATCTGCAAGATTTCTGAATTAGTTGACAGCATGGTAAGACCAGGTCAAAAAAAAAAAAAAACGAAGAGAAAGAAGTTTCAATTAAATCATTTTTAATGAGGTGCTATGGCGATTCAGCTCTATGTAAACACCACGCAGTTTGTCAAAGACCTATAGCCCGGTTGGATAGCACAGTTACAGGGAAATGCAGGGTCTCAATTACGTATTCACAGCGGACACTCGCTGTCTAGGGATACTATTCTGATCTCAAAGCCATGCTTTTTTACATATGAAATTTAAGCTATTTGTTTTCACAATGGAGCATTTTCATTTGAGGATATTTTCTCCCAAACTGGAATAAAACAAGGGTTGAAATATCAGAATGCAAATTCTCAGCTCTGCCTCAAAGAGTGCTCAGTACTGTTGAAAAGTCTTTCCACTTCCTTAAGTGTCGGTCTAATACCTATTATCAGATAAATATTAAGAAATAAGAAGCTCCGACTAAGGCGAACCCAGGCTTTGATTACCAATTAACTGTCTACCAAATTATATCACAGTCAAAGTCATGGTTTTCCCCTTTAATTTCTGCTTTATTTAATGGCCTCATTTTAGGATGTAAGAAACAAAAGTGTCATGCAGACAAAGCCAGAACTTCTATTTAAATGAGCTAAAAATGTTTATACAAACCATGCACACTCAAACAAATGTGTAGCACATCTATAATATGCTCATTGTTCCTAAACATAGGATTTGTCATTGTACTTTGACAGATCAGATTGTTCTCTTTTTTAATGCTCCACTTAATCTGTTCACACTTTCTATTCCTAAATAATTCTAGTGTCAGTTTTTGTGCTGCTGTAATTTAAAGGCCATGTTATAATTGTTCCAACGAGGGCAGGCTGAAAAGAGAAAGAAGGAGCGGAGATGTAGAGGAAATCCCTCTCTAATGCCAGGGGAGAAGCAGCCAGGATACGGCAGTCTGCAGCCCTCGGCGGGTCCGGGAGAGGCATCCAGGAGTCTGGTGGGGGTGACCTCCTGAGGGGTTACTGGTGAAAGGACTGGGACCCCGGCCAAGCCGTCGCCGTCCAACCGAGCTTGCTCCCATTTGAAGTGATTTTCTGTTCTAGTAACTCACTGAACTCTGATTCCATTTTCTATTTCAATAAGGGGTCTACGAGCAGAGCGGTCTTCCGACCTTCAAATGAAGTGAATAGCAGCAGACAAAAAAAAAATGCTCATTTATCTTTACCCTAAAAGAAATACGGGGTTTTAATGAACTGTGCTTGCTTTTCTCAAATATTCCCGATTTCTGGTTGGAAGATTCCCTTATGACTTAAACACACTTTGAGGTGTTTAGTTGTTTGCTTGCTTTTTTAGCTGACATATCAGCATAAAACCAAACTTCTTTTTTCTTTTTCTTTTTTTTTTGTTTTGTTATTATTTCGCAGAAGTTTTGACTAATTATTGTTCCTCTTTTGTCCACTTTTCTTTCAGGGAGAGAAAAATTGCTTTCAAAGAGAAAAATGCTCTCTTTGAAACTTTGATTTAAATGCAAAGATGAGCAGTCTACTGCGACCACCAGAACTGTACCACTGCAACTCTAAGGTGGCTAAAAAAATTCTAGAGGACACCACTTATTCCCACCCATTCACTTGGTGTTTATTTTCTGTAATAGTAAATGTTTAAACTGGATCGGGAAGAAAGGAACAATCACTGATATTCAACAAACTAATGTAGATACTGAACATCTGAAGCAACACTGAAAATCTTGATAAGCCGCATTATTAATCTTCATTGACAATATAAAACTTCATATCTCAGCAAGGGCAGAACGTTATTATGGAAAGCAGAGAGAGAGCAGAAATATCAACGGAGGCTAAAATTTCTACATGCACATAGAATTTCCTCAAGAAAAGTTTCAGACAAGTATTTATCACTTCAAGAAATTATCCCGTAGACAACAGCACACCTTTAAGAGACTAGAGGAGAGCTACTTGGTCGTGGCAACTCCTTCTTTCAGCACAAGATAATTTCCCAGCGATGTCTTTTCCTAGGAACAATTTACATGAATTAGACAGTATTCTGTTTTTACAATGAGGGCACATCTACAGATCATTTGCTTGAGAAACTTAATTCCTGGTAAAGCCAGTGTGGCTTTGCAGCACCCCAGCTGTCCCAGAGGGACAACTCAGGGTGTGATCCCCCATGAGGCACCCAGCCTACGCTCGCCATCAAAGTTCCTTTCAGTCAATCAATTGCAGAGGACAACTCCCAATACCCCTTTTACGCCACGTTTAGCAGAGAGTGAGTAGCTAGTGGAGACCCTTATCGCTACTGAACGTACAAGAGGGCACCCAGCTCTTAGGCAGTCAAACCTAGGTGAGATGGAAAACCCAGCAGCGCTGGTCCACGAAGGTTCGTTCAATGAGAGTTCTGTGAGGACTTCAAGCGGTGCCCTGGTGAGACAGCCCAAGACGACCTTAAACACCAGCATTTTCTTAGGTATTTTGGTTCTTAACACCACTTACTGTACAGATCAAGTAGTCCTGCAAGAATTTCCTACGGTGCTGTAAAACTACTTTTCTGCAGTCACATTTGTCCTTTTGCTCCAGGGGCTCACTTGGCACAAAGCACCCAGTTCCTCTGCCCATCTGATTAGATCGAATTACATGCTTTTACTACTCCTACAAGCTAATGCAGCAGACCTACAATTAAGTGTGGGATGGTTTAGGGTCTAAATAGAACTAATGTCTAGCCCTAGCAAATGCCCCAGGTTCTATTTTATTTTATTTTTTTTACTCCTTTAAATTGATATTTTTTTAGGCTGTTTTCCAAAAGTTAAGCCCCTGAAACAAGTCAGAACAGTGAACCCACTCACCCTATTCACAATTATTGTTGCTCCCCAGCCGTTTTTAGTATCTCTGACAAATTACTCACCACACAATATTGCCCTTGTAAGGGAAGAATGAACTGGAAGCCGCAACGTGATGTCATTCAACCTTGTATTATATCAGCATTTACAGGAAATACATTTGTTAGTGTGACCATGGGCATAGGCTAAACACTACAGCCTTATTTTTCTCCGCCTTGAGAACGGAATATAAGAAAATATTACATGGTAAAGAAAAAAAAGCTCAGAAAAACAACCAACCCTAGAAGCCCCTCCTTCCCTGGCAGGAAAGCAAGAAATACCAGAGGTGTTAGAAGCCCTCTGGCACCGCAATTCCTGAAATTATGACAGAGCCTTCGAATTTGTTCTGGCTAGTTAGTCTGAAAACTTCCTAGAGGGAAACAGATAAATGGATAACAACATGATTATTGCCCACAGGCCCCATATGGAAAAGGAGTGTAATTTCAGTGCACTGATATGATTATATTTAATTTGCTTGCTATAGGTTGCAGCATGCCGTCTGCTGAGGAGGACAATCAGATAACCCTCTGAACAGTGCTCATGGAATTCGAAGCTTTTGGCACCAGCGCTGAAACAAGATTAATGGCAACGTGTTCCACTTTGCCTCGAAGTAGGTTTGCATCTTGTTTCACTAAATATTGTTGTTCTCAATATCATTATTAAATAAAAAAAAAAAAATTAACATTGAGGATCCAGAAACCTGGCAATATGAGGAACTGAGGTCTTATTTGTATATGTCTTCTTCATTGATACCCGAATTTTATTAACTGAACACTCTGTGTATTTTCTTCAGTTCAGCTTTTAATGGAGCAAGAGAAAAATCTTCTATAACCTACTCCAGGACCCTCAAATTTAGCAACAATTTAGCCTGTCCGTTGAACCTTCCAGGCAAACAAACAGCTGAATTTTCTCATTTGGAATAAGCTCCCAGATAACCTGATTCACACTGTGCTCACTTCCTTTTCCCTTGCTCCCTTTGCTCAAAGCTTTATACGCCACACTTGATAACTAGCTTAAAAGATCTACCCAAATCGAGGTACTTTTTAAAGTTTGCGCTACTGGGAAGTTTGGTTTTTCCAAAACCATCACGTTTTAATTCCTCCTGCTACCCATTAAACACCTCTATCTCCTGTATAATAATAAAATAAATGTTGTTTCTCGTGCACCATATGAAAGTGCCTACAAATACTCTCCAATTAAATAACAACTGATTGATTGTTGAAATCATGAAGAGTTAATATAAGCCCTCGTCTCTCCCTCTCTTTCTTTACCCTGGAGACCTGTCAGTATGTAATTATTTTCCACACCAACGCATTTAAATTGTTGGATCTTTTCCAGCTATGTTCAACCTTCAGACTACATTCTCCTACTTATTCACTTGTGACAGACAAAGCCCCCTGGGTAACCAGCCAGCCCAGTCTTTTCCAGTCTTGCTTTTTGGGAACTCCGCCCTCGGTAAGATCTGTACCCCTGAGCTATTCCACTCAACAGGAAAACATCTTTTATTGTGTAACGCGCCTTGTTGCCCATTGCAAAGGACTTGAAGCTTTCTTAAGGTCTGATCTTGTCCCACATCTCTCAGACACAGCACGCAAACCAGCATAAAAAAAAAAAAAAAAAAAAAAAAAACCAAAAAAAAAAAAAAAAAAAAAAACAAACCAAAAACCAACAACAACAAAAACCCCTTTCCTTCAACTTCCAATGCGCTACCTTGAGACATAAAGTTCTATTTACTTTTTTTTTCCCCTCCCCCTTTTCAAGCAAACTTTTATAGTGGAATAAACTCGAGTACCCACAAGGAATTGAGGTTATTTTTATTAAACATGTCATTTCTCTGGACATGTAGGATACTCTCAGAGTAAGGCAAAACAAATGTGGTCTGGTATAAGCTTATTTTTTTAAGCCAAAACAGGATTTTATTCTTTATTTACTTTTCATTTGTTCATTCATGGCGTATATGATGTTTCATTTCCATTTCTAGACTGTACAACTTTAGATACAAAAATGCAGTGGTCTGATGGAAGATATTGGAAATTAAATGTGGTTAGATTTTTCCAGAAAAAATTACCATGGCATTTCCCACGGCATTTGCCACTAATTCCAATTCTGTGCAAGGCAGGCTGGGCCTCTGCGAAACCTTCGCTATTTGGATACAGAATTCTATTTTTGCTTTTCTTTGGAGGGATTATTTTTTAACTATCTGACATTGAAGCCATGCAAGACACAATCCATTCAGAACTAATTCAGGGTACTCTTTCCTGTTGCGTTCCTTCTTGTTAGTAAAATTTGGATGCCTACAATCTTATTCATATATATTTTTTGTAGTCCTAAACTCTTAAGGCCTCTCCTACAAGCCATTATCAGCAAAGGGAAAATGAACCATGGGCACACATCTGGTGTGACCCTACTTGACCATTTTGACAGTTTTGTAGAGGTTTTCTGAATCATATCTTCATGGAATGTATTGCACAGAGCAAGTTTACCTTCACGTTTGCTACAAACTCTATAGTTTGACCTCTCTCTCAGTCTGACCTCGGTGCCTGGGAAGGTCATGGAACAGATCATCCTCAGTGCCATTACACAGCACTTGCAGGAGAACAGGGTGATCAGGTCCAGTCAACATGGGTTTGTGAAGGGCAGGTCATGCCTGTCAAACCTGATCTCCTTCTATGATAAGGTGACCCGTTTAGTGGATGAGGGAAAAGCTGTGGATGTCATCTACCTAGATTTTTGCAAAGCTTTTGGCACCGTTTCCCACAGCGTTCTCCTGGAGAAACTGGCTGCTCATGGCCTGGACAGGCGTACTCTTCGCTGGGTAAAAAACTGGCTGGATGGTTGTGCCCAGAGAGTGGTGGTAAATGGAGTTAAATCCAGTTGGTGTCCGGTCACAAGTGGTGCCCCCCAGGGCTCGGTGCTGGGGCCGGTTCTCTTTAATATCTTTATCAATGATCTGGATGAGGGGAT